>OY987215.1:24494616-25094616 GCA_963920805.1 Primula vulgaris
GCGGTGTGGCCTTGGGACCGACATATTCTTCCTCTTCGGGGGAAAGAGGGGTATAGCCGGGGCCGGACACCCATTTGCCGGACCAAGTTATGGACTTGTCGACATTATGGAATTTAATGGACATTTGGGAAAGATAGGAAGTGTCCCAAATATGTTTGTCCTTATTTTTGAACAAAGTTCCACCGGGAACGAGATTTTGATCTTTTAAGATGGCCGAAATTAGGGCACCGTAAGGTAACCCATTCTTGGATTTTGTCTTAAGCGAATCCATCTTAAAGTAGATGAGGGTCGCGAAGTCAAGTTTGACTCGGCGATGGATGCAACCAAGAAGGAATATGTACTCATTAGTAACATCCGTGAAGTTGGATGTATGAGGGAGGACTATGTGAGAGAGGATGTGGTAGGCTAGTTTGTTTCGGAAGAGAAGGCCATGGGCTTTGTTGGAGCGGTTATTATGGACGGGATGAAAAATTTCATCTTTGAGATCATTGAAGTTATCGATCTCGAGAGTCTCACAAAGTTCATCACTAGACTCATGGACACCGTCATTATCTAGGCGTAATAAATTTCGTAAACGGTCTATACCGTAGACGAAGGGTTGTCCATTAAACGATGAACGCAAGCGAAGTGCGTCATCATGATCCCTATCAAGCACTAGGTGATGGTAGAATTCGTAAACGTTTTCTTTGTAAAATGGCTCTTTTAGAGTAAGAATAGCATCGAGTTTTTGAAAACTTAAGTCTATCATGAGAGCGGAAAATCGTTCACGGAATAGAGGGATATCGAGTGTGAAATTTGACAAAATACCTCGTTTTTCCATCGAAGGTGGATAGAGAGGAGGAAGACAGCCGGACGAGGCACCGGGGCCCGAGCGGATAGCGGTTGAAGAACCGGTGCGCGGAGCGCGAGGAACACGCGTTGGCCGAGGGGACGGAGGCACGTGATCGTCCTCATGTTCGTCGACGAGGTGTGATGGGGCTTTCTTGGTATGAACCATCGTCGATTGAAAGAAAAAGAGTTTTGAAGAAAATAGGGTTTTTAATCGAAAAGGATTTAATCGATAATCGATTATACGGATAATAGGAGGAATTTGGTGTATATATTGATATAAATTAGGGATTTTTGGAAAATTTGGGTGATTTAGGTGATTTGGGAAAATTTGTATATAAGAGAGAGAGTTGGTTTTTGAAAATGAATTGAAAATTAGGGTTTGAGAGAGGTTTTTAAAACTGAAACGCACTAAAACGATCGGTCATTTTGTGTTTCGATCGCTCGAAATTGAACCAAAATGTTCCAGTGAGTGCACTTTAAAAACGATCGGTCGTTTTTAAGGAATGATCGGTCGTCTGTAAAAAAACGATCGGTCGTTTTTACAGACGATCGATCGACTGTAAAAAGATTTCAGAACAGGAATTTTTGCACTTTTCGACACAGATTTGGCAAAAAAAATATACAAAAATACTAAAATATATGAAATTAATCAAATACATGTATATATGTATATTTCACACATCAAACATGCCTAACTCTCGTCGAATAAAACAAAATTGTTCCTCATTAAGGGGTTTTGTAAAAATATCGGCTAATTGCCTATCGGTACTTATATATTCAAGTGTAATATCCCCTTTTTGAACATAATCCCTTAAAAAATGATGACGTAAATTAATATGTTTAGTGTGAGAGTGTTGGATCGGATTTTTCGAAAGGTTTATAGCACTAGTATTATCACATAAAATAGGCACACTATCGAAAGATAATTCAAAGTCGTTTAGTTGTTGACGCATCCAAAGGATTTGTGCGCAACAACTACCCGCGGCGACGTATTCCGCCTCCGCCGTAGAAAGCGCAACCGAGTTTTGTTTCTTGCTATGCCAAGAAACTAAGGCGTTTCCTACGAAATGGCAAGTGCCACTAGTACTCTTTCTATCTAATCGACAACCGGCAAAGTCGGCGTCGGAATAGCCAAGCAATTCAAAAGAAGTATCATGAGGATAAAACAATCCTAAATTGCAAGTACCTACAAGATATCTAAATATGCGCTTAACGGCTATAACATGCGATTCTTTAGGGCAAGATTGATACCTAGCACACAAGCAAACACTAAACATGATATCGGATCTACTTGCGGTTAAATATAGGAGGGATCCAATCATACCTCTATAGAGCTTTTGGTCCACGCTTTTACCCGATTCATCCTTGTCTAGTTTTGTTGCCGGACTCATCGGAGTTCCTAGCGGCTTTGCATCGCTCATGTTGAATCGTTTGAGCAAGTCCCTTGTGTATTTGGCTTGATTGACGAAAATTCCGTCATTTGTTTGTTTGATTTGCAATCCAAGAAAGTATGTGAGTTCACCCATCATGCTCATCTCGAATTCACCTTGCATACACTTAGAAAACTCCTCGCACATGCGAGCATTAGTAGCACCGAAAATAATATCATCAACATATATTTGAATTAAAAGCATGTCTTTACCATCCTTTTTAATAAAAAGAGTAGTATCTAAAGTACCACGAGAAAAACCCTTTTTGATCAAAAATTTACTAAGTCTTTCATACCAAGCCCGGGGTGCTTGTTTTAAACCATAAAGTGTTTTTCGAAGTTTGTAAACATGATCGGGAAACTCGTGATTTTCAAAACCGGGTGGTTGTTTTACATAAACTTCCTCATTTATAAAACCGTTTAAAAATGCACTTTTAACATCCATTTGAAACAATTTAAAACGTTTAAAAGAAGCATAAGCAAGCAACATTCTAATGGCTTCTAGTCTAGCTACGGGTGCGTAAGTTTCATCGAAATTGATGCCTTCTTCTTGGTTATACCCTTGAGCTACTAGTCTAGCCTTATTTCTAATGACTATCCCGGATTCATCCATCTTATTACGAAATATCCATTTTGTACCTATAATGGTTTTCTCATGCGGTCTAGGTACTAAAGTCCATATGTTACTACGCTCGAATTGATTTAATTCGTCATGCATAGCTAATACCCAACTCTCATCGAGTTCCGCTTCATGAATGTTCTTGGGCTCTAGTTGAGACAAGAATGCAAAATGATTAGCTAGATTTCTTAATGAAGAACGTGTATGCACTCTTTCTCCCGGGTTACCCAAAATTAAATCTTGCGGATGGTGATTGGCAAACCTCCATTCTTGAGGCAAATCCTCATGAATGTGTACACTAGATTCTAAGTCCTTTTGAAGTCTATCTATAGTGACTTCATCAATAACGGGTTCAACCTCTATATTAGGCGTAGACTCTAAGCTAGATGCACCATGATTTGAAGAAGATGCTTTATGAAAAATATCATCATTAATATTATGAACAATTAAAGGCTTATCAATCGTCGGTAAATTCTCATCAAACGAAACATGTACCGACTCTTCCACAAATAAAGTTCTTTTATTAAAAATTCTATAGGCTTTACTCGATATTGCATATCCGACGAAAATACCTTCATCGGACTTAGCATCGAATTTTCCTAGATTATCCTTACCATTATTATGAACATAGCATTTACAACCAAATGCACGTAAATGAGAAATATTGGGCTTTCGCTCATTCCATAATTCGTAAGGTGTCTTTTTTTAATATGGGCCTAATTAAGGCTCTATTTAAAATATAACAAGCGGAATTTACGGCTTCGGCCCAAAAATACTTTGGCAAATTATTTTCGCAAAGCATGGTCCGTGCCATTTCCTCTAGGGTTCTATTCTTCCTCTCAACTACCCCATTTTGTTGGGGCGTACGAGGGGCCAAAAAATTATGATCAATACCATTTTCATCACAATAAGTTTGAAATGGAGTACTCTCAAATTCCTTACCATGATCGGTTCGGATACTTTTGTTCATATAACCCTTTCGTGTTTGGAGCTTTTTGCAAATAATAGAGAATTCTCTAAATGCTTCATGCTTATGAGTTAAAAACATTACCCAAGTAAAGCGACTAAAATCGTCAACCATGACGAAAGCATATGCACGCCCGCCAAGACTAAGTGTCCGGGAGGGGCCAACTAAGTCCATATGAATGAGCTCCAAACAACGAGTAGTAGAAATAATATTTTTAGACTTGAAAGAAATCTTTGTTTGTTTGCCTAATTGGCAAGCGTGACAAAGTTTGTCCTTTATATAAGGAGCTTTTGGTAAACCTATTACCAAATCTTTACTAGAAACCTTAGCAAGTAAATCAATGCTTGCATGACCAAGTCGTCTATGCCACAACCAACCATTGTCGTTGATAGTAACAAGACACTTAACTTCATCATCCACCAAACTATTCAAATCAATCATATAGACATTATTTTGTCTTTGACCCATGAGAATAGTTTTATTATCCGAAATACAATGAATAATGCAATGCGATTTTTCAAAAATGACTTTGTGACCCAAATCACAAAGTTGACTTATACTAAGCAAGTTGTGTTTAAGACCATCAACAAGTAATACATTATCAATAACAACATTAGATGGTTTAGAAATGCTACCAATACCGATGATTTTGCCCTTGCTATTATCCCCGAAGGTCACAAAGCCTCCGTCTTTAGGTGCAAGCGTAGTAAATTTTGTTTTGTCTCCCGTCATATGTCTTGAGCATCCACTATCCAAGAACCACTTGTCCTCGTTGATTTTTGATCTCAAGCATACCTACAAGACAAAAACGATCATTGGTACCCTAATCCATTTTTGGGTCCTTGAGGGTTAGTGTCTCGACCCTTTGGAATCCAAACCAAATCATTTCTATTTACTCTATACCTATAAGGGCAATAAACATAATCTTCATAGTGATCACTACGGTTGCAAGTAATACATTTAACATGCGAGATAGGTTTAACAAAACGATTATAAACTAAGTTCTTTTTATACGAGTTGTTCTTACGGGAGTAACTAGGTGGTCTATTTTCATTTTTTGCCACTTGTTTGGTGAATAGATTTTTATGCTTTGCCGCTAAGAGTGGGTTGTATCCTACACCGGTTTTATCATATGCGCCTTGTTGAGAAGCTAATATAGTACTTAGCATTTTACTTCCCTTCGTGAATTTAGCGAGAGTAAGTTCGGCGATATCCGCCTTAGTTTTACATGAACTAAGGTCTTTAACTAACTTATCATTTTCTATGGTAAGTTCGGCATTTTTAGACGTAAGTGAGTAATTTGTTATAGCTAAGTTCTCGAGTTCGTCTTGTAGAGTAATTAGCATTTTTCTAAAAGATTTATTTTTACCTCTAGCTTTTTCTAAGGATGCTAACACATCATTTATATCAAGATCATCATCACTAGAAATAGAAGAGTTAGAGGAGTGAAAACTTACATCCTCGGTATCGTCGTTTCTAGCCATGAGACAAAGATTTGCGACTTCTTCATTGTCGCTATCGGAGCTATCATCATCGCTCCCCCATGCGGCCAAGAATGCCTTCTTGTATTCCTTATTCTTTACGAACTTGTCCTTTTTCTTCAAGGGACATTCGTTTTGCATATGTCCGGGTTTATGACATTTATAGCAAATGATTTCGTCCTTTTTATTCGATTTGTCGGAAGGCTCTCCCTTATACTCCTTTTTCCAAAATCATTGTCCACCCTTCTTTTTCCAACTTAGGAACTTGTTGTAGCGTTTGGCGAAGAGTGCCATTTCATCATCCTCACTAGAGGAATCGTTGTCGCTATCGTCATTTGTTGTGCTTTTGAAGGCGATTCCTTTCTTCTTTTTCGAGTCATCCTCATGTTTTCGAGTCGTCATATCTAGCTCATGGGTGCTCAAGGATCCTATGAGGTTGTCAAGAGAAAGTGTGTTCATGTCCTTGGCTTCTTGTACAGCCGTCACTTTCGATTCCCATTTCCTCGGAAGACTTCGTAGGATTTTCGTTACCATCTCCTTGCTAGAATATTCCTTTTTAAGTCTTTTAAGATCATTAGTAATCTTAGTAAAACGAGTATACATGGAAGCAATAGACTCGTCATCATCGACTTTAAATAATTCATAATCATGAATAAGCATGCTAATTTTAGAGTCCTTAACTTGACTAGTTCCTTCGTGCATAATAGCTAGCTTATCCCACATTTGCTTAGCGGTGTCACAGCCGGAAATCTTATCATATTCACTAGGCAAGAGCGCACAAGTGATAGAAGTCATAGCCCTACAATTTAGTGAGAAAGCAAGGCGTTCATCGGAATCTAGTTCCTCTACAAGTTTGTCTTCGCCATTTCTCCTAGGCGTTCTATATCCTTTACTAATACTTATCCATTGGTCTATTTCAAAACCACAAAGAAAATTTTTCATGAGATCCCTCCAATAGGGATAGTTTGTACCGTCAAAGAACGGGGGCCTAGTTATGGATTTAGAGTCGGCGTACGAAGACATAGCGGATCTTTAAACTATAAAATCGTTAGATTTTTGCAAATAGAATAGCTAGGCTCTGATACCAATTGTTGGTCCGTAGGTGTCAAAACCTTACAGGGGGGGTGAATAAGGTTTTCGTACGTTTTTCGCGGTATGAAAACTATGGGTTATTAACTAACCTAATTAGTGAATTTTATAACTTAAACACTTACGTTAAGAAATAATTGCTAAATAAATCTACGCAAGTGATAAATATAAGCGATAAATAAATGCGAAATGTAAGAGTTGAGGGAAAATAAATAACGCAAGATTTATAGAGGTTCGGCAAAACGCGCCTACGTCCTCTCCTCGGTATTTTCACTACCGAGTGTTTCATTAAAAATCTTCGTTCCAAGGTTACACCTTAACGAGCTTAATCAACCGATTACGCTCCCCCTCACTTTATGAGTATCCCGAATAAAAGACCTAGAGCTTTTAAGCTACACTTGCTTAAAATCCTCTACCCAATCACTCGCTCACAAATGAGTTTATAAAATACTCTTTTACAAGATTGATTTTGAATGGATCACTCACTAACAAATAATATCTCGATGTTTATAAGATTACAATAGTAATACGCTCGAGAATATTTATGAATACAAGTGAGAAATGAGTAGTATAAGCTTGAAGGATTTCTTAGTAGGAATTGCTTAAAAGTTGTGAATGCTTGGATGATCTTCCATGAAGATTTTTGGGGCTTTTTGTAGAGTCAAAAAGGTCCAGCAATTAATTTCTGACCGTTGCTGGTTGTTGAGTTCATTCAATGCTGTTTTGCAGTAGTTCGCCCCATTTTCAGGATGAGCTTAAAAGCTGGAATTTGAAATTCTACAGAAACGATCGGTCGTTTCTGAAAAACGATCGGTCGTTTTTCATCTGTGCTCACTGGAAGAATTCATACATAAAACGATCGGTCGTTTTATGCTGGCGATCGGTCGTTTTTGTTCTTTGCTCACTGGAAGAATTTCGCACTAAAACGATCGGTCGTTGATGCTGGCGATCGGTCGTTTTTGTTCTTTGCTCACTGAAAGGATTTCTGCCTAAAACGATCGGTCGTTTTAGGGTAGCGATCGGTCGTTTTTAGGCTGTGCTTACTGGAAGAATTATCACATAAAAGATCGATCGTTTTTGTGTTGATCAGTCGTTTTTTGTTGTTCTCGGACAGTTTCGGTTTTCTCGACAAACTTCGAAACCCCGTAACTAATTCGTTTCACATCCGATTGAGGTTCCGCTTGAACCATTGGCTTCGTAATTACGTATATTATCATTTTGAACCTTTGACACACTCGATAAATGATTAGTACGCAAAACGAGCTTTTATCATGTTTTACACATTTTGTTATCATTAAAATAATCGATTTGAAGAACATCGTTCAACAAGACCTATTAGTTTATGCACTTTCTGCAGCAAAACTATCTCTAAAATTATGTCTTCTAGGCTTTCCACTATTTTAGCCAAAATTATTTATGAGAATCAAATTGGTTTGGTAAATCTAGAGACATTGTGGATAATATTCTTCTTTCTCAAGAATTTATCTCCGCCTTAAATATAAAGAACAGTGGTAAAAATATTGCTTTGAAACTAGATATGAAAAAAAGCCTATGATAAGAATTATTGGTATTTTCTTACTTCTACTTTAAGGAAAATGGGCTTTTCTGAGAAATTGATTGATGTAGTTTGGAGAATTATCTTTGGAAATCATACTTCTATTTTAGTGAATGACAATCATACTGAGTTGTTTCTTCCTAAAAATGGTCTGCTTTTAAATCTTTTATTGGCAGTCCTATTACTACCCACCTTGCTTTTGTTGATGACTTGATTATCTTCAATTCAGCAGACCTTAACTCCATCAGAAAGATCAACAACACCCTAAGAGAGTGATTCTAGTTAGGAGATTAGTTTGGACAAGAGCTTTATCTATGTTTCTAAGAGAGTGATTTCTTTACAAAAATAAAATATTTACAAGGAACTTAACATTACAAGTAAGAACCCACCCTTTTCTTATCTTGGTTGCAAATTATATTCTGGGCGTAAAAAATACATCCTATTTCGTGAGCTTATTCTTAAAGTGAGAAATAAGCTAGCTATATGGAAGGGTAATTAGTCAAATTTGAGTGGTAAATTAATTCTGATAAGGCATGTTCTACGGTCTATACCTATCTATACCTTAGATCTATAAATCCTCCTCTACAAGTGATTAAAAAATAGATCAATTGTTATCTAATTTTTTCTGGGGTGCTAAAGATGGGAAAAATAAGTATTATTAGATTAGATGGCACAAAATTTGTAAACCGGTGAAAGAAGGGAGTCTATATGTCAAAAGTTTTCATGATATTTCTAAAACTTTTACCATGAAACTTTGGTGGAATTTTAGAACTAAAGATAGTTTGTGGATTAAATTTATGAATGCAAAATATTGTAGAAATACTGAAGATATTCCTGTTAAAAAAGGAGCTAATATTTGGTGTAGAATGCTACAAGTTATACACATGACAGAAGGTAATATGTAAATCAACCTATCTGAAAACCTACAAATCTGGGAAACTTCACCCTAAATTCAGCTTGGTAAATTATAAGGGATGCAGATAATGAAAGTTGGAGAAGTAAATTTATTTGGGACAAAATCATACCTTTAAAAGTCTCTTGCTTTATATGGAAGCTCTTTGCAAAAGCTATTCATTTAGATTACAATCTCCATAAATTTGGGGTTAACATGGTTTCTAGATGTGAATGTTGTAAAAATTCATAAGAATCATTTGATCATTTATTTAGTTCTGGTAATGGTGTTAATGAAGTATGGAATTTATTTGGAAAGAAATTGAGCATCATTATTCAAAATAACTCTCTCTATGGAATAATCAACAACTGGTGGTCCTATATCAAGAAGAAAAAGTCTTTTTTTCTGAAAAGAAAATCTGTCAAGTTCTACCCTCATTTATTATTTGGTTTATTTGGAAATCTAAATGTTCAAGTAAGTTTGATAACATTAATATGAAGTCTAGCAATATTATTCGAAAGACAAAAGATTTGATTATTTATTCTGGTCACAAGAAAAAAGAATTCTTTTATTATGTTGAAATTAAAGGGGATAATTGCTCAAAAAATCTTTAAAAAATAAGAATTATTAACTGGGGTCGTCCTCCTTCCAGGTATATGAAAATAAATATAGATAGCTGCTTTAAACAAGCAAATAGTCTTAATGGAATTAATGGTTTAATTAGAGATTAATTGGGCATCATGTTTCTCTAGATCTATAACAAGTGTTTCAGCTCTTTATTCAAAGTTTAAAACTCTTTATTATGGCTTACAAATTGCTCCCAAACAGTACAAGATAATTATTGATATGATTCTGTTCAATTAATAAATATATTAGAAGGAAGGCAAAGATGTCCATGGAAAAATGCAGATCTATACGCCAAAATAAAATATCTGATAGAAGAAGGTAATTATCTATTCACACATGTGGTTCGAGAACGCAAAAAGAGTGTTGATCTCCTTGCAAATTAGGATGGTGACACCATCTCTAATCGTATTGAAGACTTTCCTTACGAACTGTGAGGGATTATTATCACTAAAGCAAGGGGAATCTCTAATATGAGACTATGATGGTTGCGATGAAGATGTTAAGGTTTGGAAAGGGGAAGAACAATGGTCTCTCTCTCTTCTATCGGTCTCGAGAGAAAGTGAAGTGGTGCAACTGGATAGCAAGGATTATTACAACATATTTACACTTGATGTCCTCGAAATATCGCTCGACATATTATTGGAGACTTTCTCTTAGTTTCTGAAAGATGTTATTGCGATTGGATACAAAATTTTGTTGTTTTTCCTTTTTGATCTCATATTTTGAGACTTTATCTGTATTAAGACGAGCTTTTCCTTTTGTAGGGTTTTTCCTCGCATTTTTTTTATCATTAATTAATAAAAAAATATTGTTTTTCCCCACTAATTATATTAAAAAATTAGTGTTGTTAATATTCTTGTTATATTTAACAACAAAGTTAACATTGTTAATTGATGACATTGAAATTTGGTTGACCAACTTCTCAATAAAATCCTACAATAAAGCAAAGATAATACAATCCCTCTTTCTTTTTTATTTACAATAATAATATTTTTTTATCCGAAATCAATTATTTATCATAAATTAATAGATGACGTTGTTATAAAAAGTGCACTAATGTGAGAATTATATGGTTGTTAAAGTTAACATATATATATATGACATTTAACATACACATGTGTCAATATTTAACAATAAAAATTTAACACAATTATTTTCGATGTTCTAAATAGATTAAAATTTTCCCAAAAAAAGAGAGTTCTTTTTGGAAAATTCTATTTAGGGTAAGTATCGCAATTTTTGAAAACACGTTTCGGAAATAGGCGTGGTACTCTTTTAAAATTTTGAAGAAACTTATCCAAAATGTTTCGAAAATTTAATTATAACACTTTAAAATTCTAAATAATGCTTCTCGGAAACTTTAATAAAACATATAGCTACTAAACTTGTAAGATACTGTACTATTTTCTTGAAAGAAGGTAAAAATATGCATTTTGAAATATGAAAAAATCAAGTTACTAAAAGAGTATATGACATGCTCAAATTTTTGCTACTACAACAAGTTTTACATCTCGCCTTTCAAGATAGTGATGATATGAACAGTTTTTTTTTTGCATATTCTTAATTTATTAACAATAGAGCCTTGTTGTTTTCCGACAGTTTGTCTGGTGAACTTTTGTTAATAGATTAAGAATCATTCTTTGTATTTTTGTAAATAATAGTGTTGAACATCAGTAAGACTTTTGCGCATATTCCCTGAGTTAGCAACCTGTGCTAAACCAAGTTTTTTCTTTCCTTATTATTATGTTCTTTTTGTTTAATGAAATGCTTATCTTCCAAAGAAAAAAAGAGTATATTATATTTAATATATTATTTCTTATTACTCAAATTATTAGCTATATATAAATTGGTGGGTAAACCAACTATTTCATTAATAATAAATAATCTAACGACCTTATTACAGCTTAAATTAACAATGAAAACTTGATGAAATAACAACTTATAGTGTTAAGGAAAAAAAAATTAGACTTTTATCTGTTCTTCTACGCACTTCTTTGTTGTAACTTTTTCATATCTTGTGGCAGCAATTGAAAACTTTTGTTTTGAGAAGAATTGAGAAGACTGTTTTTGGTAAATATGTGCTTATCAATACAATCAACGTCAACTTGTTTGGAATAAAAAACTTTGATATCAGCTAGGCTTTAGTTTGAGCGGAATCTTAGATCCTCCAAATAGTGCAGCGAATTAGTATTTTTGGTTGAAAAGAACCCTCGAAGCTCTGTGTAGAGCCACACACACCAAAATCCCATCAACCGGGTCTAATCTTGTGAACCTCAACCCATATGTCACGAAATCGAAGAGGTGGGAAGGATTAAATCTACTTTTTTCAGACAAGAATAACACACCGTAAAAATGTGAAGAAAAGTAAAGAAAAATAAGATTCGAAAAAAAATCCAGATAAAAAGAGTGAGTCATAATCGGAGTAACACGTTATGAAGTTTAGGGGTTGAGGGGCGCCAAAACACCACCTTTATCCTGAGACAGGTGGCGGCTGGGGTTAAAATAAAGATAAAGTCTTTTTTTTTTAGAGAGAGATGGGCTTTTTGAACTCACATTATTAGCTATTATATCTCATTGTTATTGTGGAATTATTAAAATCGTGAGAGTTGACATTTTCTAGATATTTTATTTTAAACTTTTAACTTTGTCAGTATTTCCCATTGAATATACGCTTACCATTTTCGTTTCCGTTTTCATTTTTCGTATCGTTTACCGCTTTTGCTTCCCGACTTAATAACTCAAAAACGCAAACACACTCACCGAATCTTCTCCTATAATAACACTACATAACTAAGGTTGACAACATTATCGTTGGATGATATGAATTACTGCTACCAGAATCTCTAATTCCAGCAGAATATGAAGCCCAATATATGAAACCAAGAATTATTTAAACCAATATTATATTTCTTTCTTTTTTGGTAAAGAACCATATTATATTTCTATCGTAATCAAGACATGAAAGATACTTGCATATAAGTCTCAGCTAGTATTACACTAGTACTCTCACATCTATAGCAATGAAAGAGAGCTAAAAGAGCAATAGTTCTGACTATGATAGACTGATCACATGTTAAGAAATACCACCTTTTATTGACTGAAAACTAGCTTAATGGATCAGTTTTGAGAGAGACATGTAAACCTTGATTGCTCTGATGACCTGTGTTTACGAAATTACCTATATGTAATATATATATATATATAGGGGAAGTATATATCGACACATAAAAAAACACATTATGTTTACATTTTAACTCTAACCATCTATTTAGTTTTTTTTATAGTATATACAGAAAAAGGAGTAAAACATAACCACATGCCAAAACATCAATCGATCAAAAACTTGTTTGATATAGTTTCCTTGTGTAATACTTGTGTAATACCTGTACTCGAAGGAATGATATAGTTTTTTGATGAATAGTATTAATACTTGTTTTTCTATATAGTAATCTAACCATAAATCATTAGGTGCTAGATTAAAGAATTAATATGATATTAATAATTTGATAGTACTATCCATAAATAAGAAATTTGTTAGCCGAACCGTTAGTATTAAGCATTATAGCATGTATTATATAATCGTTTCTATATTAACATGTGCCCGAGCACATGTTAAAATAAATCTAATATGGAAATAATCACTGACGTGATAATAAAATTTTATCTAACAATGTGTAATAACTATCACTATAATTATTGTAAGATTCCGTACATATTTGGAATTGAATATTTTGGTTAATCAAAATTAATTAATTTCGAAATTAATCTAGGCCCCAGCTTAACAACCAAAAAAAATTAGATGGAGGGTTAGATTATTATTTTTTACAACTAATTTAATTTTTATATAATCTTATTATATAAAAGACAAAATATGATTTTGTAAATTAAAACTAACTTTAAACCACAATAAAAAATCAAATAAAATTATAAAACCTTAGTTGACACTACACTAAACTTAAATATTAATTAAAAAAAAAATTATATACTTTATGTGAACGAAACAAAAACCCCGTTTAAGTGAAATTGAAAATTATTTTATCTCTAAAATCACAATACAATAACAAACATTAAATGTAAACACAATATTTTACTTTATAATTAGAAAATAAATATATGGAATGAATTTGGATTAACAAAATAATAAATGCAAATTATAGAAATGATGATATTCAATCAACTATCTTATTTACAAGATTAAATATAATTAATGCTACATCAAATCATTTCTATAATAGTAAAAGATATATAGGAGATAAATTGGATAACATTTAATACTAACGTGTGCCCCTGAGCTACAAATTAGCTTTTTCCTTATATAAGTTTTTTGTTCATCTTAACAAAAAATATTAATCTGGGCTAAAAAAATTTGTATATCTGCTAAATTTTCCACGCAGCCGTCACAAAATCTACAATATGAACCCCACTTTCTCTCTCTCTCTCTCTATTTTTCTATCTCTCGCTATCTACATTTTTCTCTCTTTAAAAGCACAGCACCATTAATATATATTATACTAGGGTTTCAGTTGGCTTGATAACCTTATACAAGTTACAATTCCAATCATCCTTTTTACTTTTTAGGCCTTTATTCATTCCATACTATTTACTCCAAGTATATTTTTTAGTATTGCCGATATATGATCTTTCTATTCAATTTTTAATTTTTTGACTTTTTTTAGTTTTCATTTTTAAGCATTGGACAAATTATAAAATCGTTTTTTAGTGCCGTAATTTGTTTGTTAACCCTAGGTTTAAAAAATAATTGGAATTAATTATATTAGATTAGATTAAGTGATTGGTTTAAAACTACGTACCTTAATTTTCCTTTTATGATGTATAAATGAAGTAGTTATTTAATATTTTTCGACTAAGTTTACGATAACACATAACATGATGTTTCCAAGTTTTATTGCAGCTGAGATTACTTTTTTCGCTTTAATATTGCGTCTAATTTTTAATTTCCAATTTAGCTTTAGAATTGATGTGCTTAGTTTGTTATACTGAATGATATTTATTCTGATTTGTTAAACTTTTTATAAATACAGAATAAAAGAAGTCCGGTAACTAATCTTGAAATTATGATCAGATCTAGCCTTTACATATTTGGATAAATATGTTATCTGAATCGTTGATCTTGTCGGATATATTTATAAACGAGAATGTTACAGTTCATGTTATCTTATTTTGTGGTGTTAATGAATGCTTTAAATTACATTTAACTTAGTTTTACGGTTATTTCCTCTTTGGTATTTCACTTTTCAATATAACATAACGTGGGAAAATGAGAATAGCTATAATGTGGTTGCACGGACAGCTTCAAAACTAGAAAAATCCCATTAATTAAGTATCTAGGTCATGCCACTCAATATTAATGTATTATTGTGAGGATATTTTATCAATTGGTTATATATGCATGCATTTTTCTGACAATAGTTTACTTAGTTATAAATTCCATTTGTTGCTGCAAACGAGTAGCTTTAAATATGTCTTTCGTTTTCGTAGTTCCATTCTAAAACAGTTAAGTGTGGCTTCTATTTCTTCGTGTTGAATATTAGCCAAAATGGTTGGAATACTTATGGAGACTGGATTTTTATACTACACTTTTTCTGAAAAAACGCATAAACCGTACATTTTTTGTACGGTTTGTGCGTTTTTTCAGAAAAAGTGTAGTATAAAAATCCAGCCTCATACTTATGTAGGTTATTTTGTTATTGAAAATATGGCGTTGATTCCGTTTAAAATCCTATTTAATACTTGTGTTACATTACATATATTCCAATTTTCCGCATCATGGACCTTTATGATTCCATTTAGGGCCGGGCGAAAAACCGAAAAAACCGAATCGAAAAAAACCGAAAAAGACCGAAACCGAAAAACCAAAAAAAATTCTGGTCGGTTTCGGTTTTCAGTAAAACCGAACCGAAAAAGACGGGAAAAAAAACCAAAAAAGACCGAAAAATCAAAAAAATAACCGAAAAAAACCAAAACTTGAGCGAAAAAACCGGTCCGGTTCGGTCCAAAAAATAAAAAGACTGAAACCGAAAAAAAGTGAACCGAAAAATATGCTCGGTTTCGGTTTTGTCAAAAACCGAACCGGACCGGACCGAACCGAACCGAGCCCTAATTCCATCCACGAAATAATTTCTACCTTAGTTTACTTCTTTATGTAGCACTGTTTTTTCTTGCATGATGTTACTGTTTCTCGTTTCCTTATCCTTTTCAAAATCACGTTGCATGCCCTTATGTAACTTCCGTTTGTATTCTTATTTAACTTATGTGGAAGAAAGTTTTTACACCTAGGCCTATATATAAACAATTTGGCACCTAAGTTGATAGTTTGAAGAGAATATGTTTTGTTGATGAAATTAAGTTTTTTTTTTTGCATGACCCATATGTGAATTACAGAGGCCCTTTGTTTCTTCTCTACCATCACTCAAGATTAGAAAGTTTTTCGGAGACCAACAACGCAAGCTTCATTCAAAATGATAACGGATGACGGGGACGAAAAATCGGAAGAAGATAAATACAAAGATTACATAACATCAACAAGCTATTGGTTTCATGAAAAAAACGAATAAGTGATTTACCATATTTGGGTAGGTTTTTCTCTCCCTTGTGTGTCTTAACAATAGTTAATCATTCGGAAGTACTCAAAAGGGCTTGTTCTGCTGAGAGTTTAAGTAGAAAAATGATGAATAAAACATGATACTCTGTTTGAATTTTGAAATAAGGTTTTGCATCCAATTTTTAGAACATTAATTTCATTTCTTCATGTACCGGCATGTCTTAAATTTGTGCTAAATAAACATGAGCTCTTGATGATCTTGATAGGTTAATCTCTCTATTTTTTATTATTTGATCAGATTCTTAAGCTTATGTGTTTGCAATAGAGCGGATTACCTGGCGAATCTAGGGTGCGATGAAGATCCATTAATTTCGACTTGTTTGGAAGATTTCTCCGATTATCTAAAGGGGATCATCAGCACTGAAAAGATGGGGATCCCTTATATTCATATCAAGTAATTTGGAATCTATTTGGAAGATGAATTTGGAGGTTGTTTGGAAGATGAAGAGGGACATTCTCTTTCTAAAAGACTGGGATTTTTTCTTTTGCTGAAGATGAAGAGGTGGTTTCACCAGAAAAAGGACGCGTGGGTGGAGTTTTGTTATTTATAATTTAGTCCTTAAGTTTTTGTCTGTTTACCTTTTAAATCTTAACATTGTAATTGCAACAATTTCCACTTTTATATTTGTTTTTTGTGGGGGTTTTCACCCATATTTTTAATAAAATGTGGGTTTTCCCCACCAATTATATAAAAAAAATATGTGTTTGCAATAAATATTACTCTCTTTTTAAGAAAATAATATTGTATTGCTATCACCTAGAAAGATGGTTTCTTAATTTAGTGGAACATCTGTGGCATGTTCATCAAATCATGGGCATCAATCTCTATGTTACAATTGAATTACACTGTTTCGATTTAAAAAGGCTTATGTTACAATTGAACTACACTGTTTCGATTTAAAAAGGCTTAAGAACATTTACGTGACCAATTCCGTTATTATCGACATCTACTTTAACTTCTGCATACCTAATGCTTTGCATTGTTAGATCAGCTTTGTAATGCCTATGCATTGTGTTCTTTGGTGTGTAATGTGAACTCAAAATCTGGTATTTAACATTGCAAAGAAAAACAACCACGAGTCAAGGGCTCGTGAAATCTTTTTGGTTGGAAATATCCATGTTCCTTCCACATATACGTATATACTTCTCATCTCACGTAAGAGTTATTTGGTTCATTTTTGAGTGTCTTTGTCTTATTCTTGATATAAAGGATGGCATTTGTTTAGTTTCCTAAGTGTTATTTAGAAGATATTCTGAGTTGCATATAAGGTTCTGAAGAGAATGTCCTTAACAAATGCAAGAAGATGTTACATATGAAAAGAAATTTGATATATGAACGAAAGGGTTATGATATTCCCGAAACTAGCAGAACTTTTTACTATGAGGAATAGTGACGTATATGTCTCTCTGAAAATGTAAGTAAGTACACATCTGGAGAAGAAATGTTCTATTTAAAAGAGTCCTTTTGACATTTAAACTAAAAGATAATTCAACTATTAGCATTTGAGTAACAATTGTGTACTTTGAAACTCGTGTGTATTTGTTAAATTTAAACCCGTGGGGCATATTTATTCTGCACCGAGGCATTAATGTGTCTAATTTACGATTTCTTGCTTCATATATGCAAAGGTTTCCTAATATTGAGGTAACTTTCTAGTTGGAGCATTGTTGTATACATCTGCAGATGTTGCCCAATATACTTACTCGCTGACGTTGCGTTTTAGATGGATCAATCATGTATAAATTGCACGTTGATTTTTCAAACAAAAAGTAAATGATTGATACTCGTGTTGGCGTCAGGTGATTTTTGGGTAAATAATTTGGTGATGAAAATAATCTCTTTTAGCTAATTTCCATCCAGCGGCTAAAGAATGACGGTTACTGATTTATCACTAAGTTTTTGCGTTATCTACTATATATTCATGTGCAGAGGTTGTTTTCTTGTCCGCCAATCTTTCTTTCACATCGAGCCAAAAAACTTACACATTTTTGGGAGGGGGCATAATGTGGTTTCCATTCATGTTTTTGAGCTACCCAAAGCGGCCTTTCATTAAATATTGCTAATCGTATATTAATCCTTATTCTGTTCATTTTTAATAATTTTGTTGGAGAAGACTTTCTATTTTGTCATTTTATGAGATCTCAGTCATATCATGTTTCCATGGCTTCTTGTGCTGCTACTATTTTCTGGTGTCTCAACTACTATGTTTGTTCAACCTGGACTTGTGATTAATTTTCTTTTTAGTAAACCAAAATGTCCAAGATCTAAGACAAATCGATTGGAACAAGGTTGAAATGACTAATCTTTTAATAAAAACTAGACACTAACATAAATTTTACTTGCACTTATAGGCCAAAGGGATGTAAGAGCCTTCCATCGGGTACAGAATACAAAATCACTGGGTTGATATCGTGATAGAATTTGCCGCAAGCAAATGTAAAATTTAATTTTTCACCATTTCAAACAATGCATTCAGATTTAGGAATTTGTGTGTGCTTTATCGTCTATAACTTTTAATCTTTTTTTGGAGAGTGTAACTTATTAATGTAAGTTTTATTAGTAGGTTAAGATTATTAAGTTACAATTTCCAAATAAATAAATTAAAAGGCATCACCTCTTTTACCTTCTTGTACAGAGAGACATTGCTCTCTGAAAGATAGGGTCATGGTTACACAACTTAGCATCTTAGTATTGAACTCAAGCCCAATCCCAATTAAAACCAAGTACTAACTTACCCAAAAAAAGTATTTCCTTACGGATATATAAAGGACCTGATGGTAAATAATTTGACAAATAGTTACTGTGGTGTCATTTTGAGGGTAGACACAACTTCAACAGCTTCAGTTGTGCTAACATACCAAAAAAGAAATGAATATAAAACTTACATTTTTTGTTTGATCAAGAAAACAAATTGTCTCTGGAGATTAACTGTTATAAGTTTCTGGAGAGCCACATTTTTCTTTGTAGGAACTCCTCTCTGCTCTCTCATACTCTTTTCTTAAACAGAAATCGGAGTTCGAAATACTAAATAAGTTGAAAATTAAAAAAGCAAGGTGCTTGCATAGAAAAAAAGTAGATTTAACATGCTGGACTGGAGACAAACAGCCATTTTTGCTTTAGATATATACAAAAAAAAACTCTTTTGCATGAGGTCCAAGAACTTCAGAGGTATCACCAGACTTCAAAAAAGTTTTCATTCATCTAGTAGAATCTAGTGACCGTGTCCCATATAAGGCCCACCGTCCCCCATCGGTCTCCCACCTCCTTGCGCAAGATACGCCGCCTGCATCCCATACCCACCACCTGGCTGCCCTCCGTACCCCTGCTGAGGTGGCACCCCCTGATTGGCCTGTCCTTCAACCCCCACCCACCCACACACACACCAAGCAAGTTCCCCAGACCTCCTCCCTGCCGAGCCAACAACGAAGTCAAAGCCTGACCCAGCGCAGGGGCCAGGGTTCATGTGGCTCATATGACTCAGACCCATCATATGGTTTGGAGCATGTGAACCACCACCACTGCCACATGGCGGATACCTACTGTTACTGTTATTCCCACTCTTAAACCTCTTTGAACCATGACCACCACCATAATTACTTTGAAACCCGCTGTGTTGTTGGCCCTTATGACCCGGTTTATTCCCATCAACCGCTTTTAGGAGATTGTTGTATCCGACTTAAATTTACCAATGTTTTAAATAGCGTTATCGCTATCGTAGCGTTTTTTCGAGTGAAACACTAAAAGCGGAAATAGCGTTACTACATAGCTCTTTGCGATTTTATTTTTTTTTTTGCCTAAATACATATAAATATAACATTAAATTCAGAATATCTAATAAAAATTAACTAAATATATATAAAAAGTTCTAACTAATAATCACAAAATGATTGTAATTGAGTTATCAGAGCATTTATTTTGTTTGCAAGAGATTTGGGGTTTGATTCTGTTTAGCCTCCAATAATTTCATTAAAATTTTGACAAAAAAATAAAAAATAAAAATAAATAATTTGGATTGCAGCCGTTATAGCGTAAATAGCGTTTATATAGCGCGGATTTAACATTTTTCCATCAAAATAGCGGTTTATCATAGCGTTTTTCGACCGAAAAACGTTATTTCGGAAACCATAACGCGCTTTTTAAAACAATGAAATTTACTGACCCAGACTCATTAACCACTTCAACATCAACTCACACTACAAAAAAATACCTAAATAGCGACGGGATTAGTGACGGTATTTTTTGTTACGAGCTTATTAGCGACGGTTTTTGTGACGGTTTTGTGACAGTTTAGTCAATTTGCGACAGATTTGTGACAACTTTTTAAATTAGCGACGGCTTGTGACAGCTTTTGACTCTCACTAAATCAAACATTATTTTATAGTGTCAGCAGAGGGACCATAAAATGGTAAAACAATAAATTTACCATCTTTAAAATATGGGCACATGTTACCATTATTAAGATCTTTCTGTGATGACGATCCATCTTCAGCTATCTCCTCTTTTATAACTGGGTCGACCTCTATTTTCACCATGATCAAAGCTGCCCACGGTTCACCAGATCTTTCTCCACCATCAAGATCGGAAAGCTTCTTCCGTTTTCACCTTGTTTATAATTAACTGTGAAATAGCGCTTTCGTATTCTTTTGGTTCAATGGCTGGGACTATCTCATTTGTCTGTTCCCCATTTAAAGGCGCTGAGCCGCTGATACATGATCGGATAGCTATGGAATAGTCGATGGTAAGTTTACCCCTGTTTGAAATCTTTGTTTGGAAGATACTACAAAGGTATTATTTTTTCGGTTCAGTTGAAATGGTATTCTTAAACTAGTACTCGGTCAGCTTGCTTCGTAGTAAGCTTACTTTTTAGTTTTTTTTTTCTTTGCATTTCTCTTCTGCTATTTCAGTAACAATTAATTAGTGCATGTTTTAATTTTATGTGAAGCATTGCATCAAGAAATCTCTAGCATGAAATTCCATTTTTGGTTGAGTTGTCAAAGAGAACTTTTCGAAAATGGCTTTGATTTTTATAAATCTGTTAAAGGAATTGTTAATTTGTATTTCCTCACTGTTAAATAAACTATTTTTTTAGGCATTAGGGTTGTCTTTCTCTTAGTCGTTGTTCCAATTTTTTTTTTACAAGCAAACCTTCGTGAAGGATTGTGACTAAGAAAACCTACTCGTTTTTTTTTTAATTTGTTTTAAATACCAGGTTTTCAATGGCTAAATAAGGAGCATAGACACAAACGATAGTATGACGTCATTTGCAAGACTTTGATCTCTTGGGTTTGGCAATTTTTTAGAAGGAAAATCCGAGAAACGTTCCTTTAGGATCAAATAAGAAAGCACTTCACTTTCAATAAATTTTCACCTTAGTGGTTATTAAGCTAATTTTGCTGATATTTAGGAGGAAAATATTGTTGTGATTCCTTTTCTAGCCTTCCGTACACAGGGGCGGTTCAGCTCCAAGTCAAGTAAGGTTTGGGTTTGGGGCAGAGGTAGAGATTGTGCTGGGACCAAAAAAAAACTGGATAGAGGCAAAAAAAAAAAAAATTTTTTAGGCAATGATTTAAGTACTGGGCAATCAAAAATACTGGGATTTGGGCAACCAAAATCACTGGACCGCCCCCTGTCCGTACATTTACTATATATGTTATGTTTGATGATTAATTAATCAACTGTTTTTTTATCCAATTTGAACCTATTTGGAAATTTAAACTTATTTGGACCTCACTAATCCCCCCAGGCCAGTAGGCTCCAACTGAGCAAGTCGTGGCAATGGAGAATGGTTCTATTGTTAAATCTGATGAACGCTTTGTTCCCGAATTTGTAAGTATTGTTTTATTATTGGTGCTGTTAATTTCTAATTGAGTTTCAATAAGCATGAAGTGGCAAAGTTCTTTTAATATTTTCTTGAGGTGTTGACAAGGTGATGAAATATTATTATCAGTTTTTTTATTTATTCAACGCTAGGCAACCTTTATTAAACGAGAAATAAAAGATTCAGTTCATGGGCCAAGCTCCCAAGATATCTCTTCCGGTCAAAAATATATTACAATAAACATGCCAAGTTGACAAAACTCTGAATTATTGGATATCCAATTTGAAAGGCAAAAAAACATCATAATTAATACTATAAATATCGTGTGTTTTGACACGAAAACTGCTACGATACTCACTAATTAGTTCTTATCCCCCTCACCTTATGACTCCCCACACCTTGATCAATGTGATCTAAGCAGTAAGCTCGATAGCAACTTTCATATTAAACACATAAATTACTAGCATTAACCATGAGCAAGAAACCTTTTCAAATGCTACTATTACAAATGAGAAACCACGTATAAAATGTGTAAGATTATAACCGGTCTGAGATACTCTACAATAAAAGCACTCAAGGCATTATATTTCCAATTATATGAGCCATTTATTCACACCTCAGTCTTCTTTAAAGCTCTAAATCAAATCTTGCTATGCTTATACCATGACACCAAATGCCTGCAATAAATCTGAGATCCTATCTTTATTAGTACAACTAGCAAATTTATAGTTTATAGCTTCAGAAATTAATCATCACTATCTATACATTTGATTCGACCTAAAATATTTCATTTCGAGACATTAATTATAACATTAAATCCAAATTTACATTATGTAAATAGGTGTTTTTATACCAATTTACTATCCTTACGTGTTTTGGAGCCATTTATCTATTTTATGTGAAAAATGCCCTTTTTAAGTGCATTTATGTGAACATTGGAGATGAAATGACTCAAAATGCAAGTTCGAGAAGCTAAAGGATCTGAAAGATGAATATATTAAAGATATATTCGGTCAACTATGCTAGAATTGGGGAGGAATGAATAAATCTAAACAAAAATGAAATAAATTCAGTTTTTCACCAGATGATTCGAATCAAGACTGCTTATTCAAATAAATAAGATATTCTGCCGCCATAAATCAATGACGTGTCGCAATTTTATTGGGCAAACAGTGCCTTATTCGAATAACCGAATTTTAGGAATTAGGTTCTCGAATTTTCTGAGTTGAACACTATAAATACAAGTTATTTTGTTGTAATATTTAGGTTTTGCCTCCGAACAGAAACCCGTAATTCAATATAATCTTTCTTTAATAATTATCTTTTTTTCTTTTATATATGTCATGTGACAATTAAATTAAGTAAGTACAAAACAAATCACAGATTGGAATTATTAAAAAAAAAATGTTAATTACCTGGTCTCCAATACGTAAATAAGGTGATTTATTCAATTCCTAATGCTCCACAAGAAAAATGTTTTTTTTTACCAACCACAAAAAAAATGTTAGTTATTGTGTCCCTGAATCCATACTAGACTGTAAATGGTTCCTTTTAGCTACTTTTTTCTAAAATCAGTACCTATTACAATATTATAGTACAATTTCTTATGTTTTCAAATAGATTACGTCATTTATAAAAATAACATTTAATTCAATAAGACAACTTAAGTTGTCCATCCGTAGTAATATTACAAATGGTCCTTTTTCCTGTTATTTTTCAAATTCTCTAATAACTAATTACTAAAGTATAGATTGTAAAAAGCAACTAGTGAACAAGCATACACGTCTTTGGAACAAACTATGTGTTAGTATATGATTATTTATATAAATAACATTTAGTTCAAGATAAAAATTTGTTCTAGATAAAACAAATGTATATCATGTTTTAGATTTTGAGGATCAAGTATAAAACTCTTAGTAATTCGTATTTTTACTATGCATGTAATAAGATTAAAAGCATGTTCAATTTTATTAGAAAGCCGGTATGTTTTTTTAATGATCCCAATATGTGATTTGTTTTGTACTTACTTAATTAAATTATCGCATGAGACGTGTATTTTTAAAGTCCGAATCCTACATGTCAACTTATTAGTAACTAGATCTTTAAAGACATTCAAGCATGGAATGCAACATAAGAGGTCTCTTATAGAATTTGGTAATATGCACAATAAAAAAAGAATCCACATTGTATACATCCATGGTCTTCAATTTCTTTACTATTTTTATTTTGTTATTGTTTATAATATTTTAAAATTTAAATTTTATGAAATATATAAGTTTAGTATAATTAAATTCATAAATATATACTAAAGTTTTATTTTGGTCCTATTGACACACACGCATGCGCACACATACACATATGTAAGTATCATACTATTTACATAAGTGAACCCAATAAATTTTGAGTCTGTCCAATATTTTTACCAATTTTTTTTTCAAAATACTCCTATTCTAATTTACTAATTACTCAAATAACTTAATGCAATTTAAATAAATAAATAAGTAAATAAATATTTCTTTTTTTTCATACATATCAATTTATCTTCCAAACAAATCATCATACATGTCTTTTTATATTACTATAATAATAAAATATTATATTTTTACGATATTTATTCTATTATTTTTGTAAACTTTTTAAAAATATTAAATTTATTTGTGTCGGATCATATTTATGCAACTACGTGTCACACACGCAACACGTGTGCTACGATTACTAGTATATATATACACGTATATATATATATATATGTGTGTGTGTATGTATAAATTCATATGATAATATGCATATAGATATATTATTGCAAATAATATAATTTTCAGATTAACATTTTCTTCCTAGATAAACGATATTTGTGTATGCAAATAAATTATAAATACTTAAAAAACAATTTCTATTTAAAAAACTAATACTTTTTTGAAAATAAATAATAATTTTTCTGCCGTTTTTCTCATAAAATTATTCAAATAATGATGTGTCATGAAATAGTTTTTGCCTAAATGTCATACTTCTAAAATGTAGGTTATCTTCGTTTTAAAGAAAATGTTATAGTTTTTATAAAAAAAATATGGATTTTAGAAAAACAATTATTTCAAAGAAAATTTAGTCAAATAATAGGGTTTTTTTTAATTGAGATACTTAGTATGTATGTATGTATATGTATGTGTTTTAGTATAAATATTCTCAAATTGTAACATTTTGAAAAAACATGATTAAATTTATACATGTTATAAAAAATAAAATCAAAATGAAAAGTGAAACCAACTACCATTCAATTAAGTTAACGGCGGTATCTGAATAGTGAACATTTTGATAGATCGATATTAATTGTTAATTTTCGTAATATGCTATCTAAATCGTTAAATACAATACACTAAATATTATTTTTTTTAAACAAAAACAATTTTGTGCTCAACGACACTTAAAATTGTTGGGAGTTAGGAATCACTAAACCAATTCGTTTGCATAACAAGATTAATACTCCTAATTTAAAACCTGAGATTATTATAATTGCAAAAAGAATAGAAAAACAGGTAACGGAAAAGAATTAATCTCGAATGCATACGTGCAGATCAATTTAGGTAAATCATTTGAGTGATTGGTTTACCTGAATGATTAATTTTCCTCTTTCTATATGTAGACAAATAATTCAAATTAGTCAAATCTACAACATCTACTACAATTGGGGTTTGATGAACTAAATTTGACAAATAAACATGTGATGAAAGACTATGGTTGGGAATTCAGGACCAATTTGTCTTCAACTCTTCCTTCTTTTATTATTTTAACAATATTATTATTCTCAAATACAAAAATTCAGATATAAAAAAAATTGTCATAACATAACCACGTCAAGCATTTGGTACTTGCCACGTGGCACTACTTCAACACAGTTACACCTTCCAAATATAGTTCTTTAAACTTAGACTAAAACAAAATCAAATGAAATAAAAAGCATATTATTATTTCGGTTTTGCTAACCTATGTCCTTTTATTTTCTATTATAATGTAATAAGAACATTTATAATGTTAATATATGCTAATTGATATATGATTATTAATATAAAAACACTATTTACTTACCATATTTTAACATCGGGCTCGTTTGGTTGCATATTATAAGTAATAAGTATACTTTTTAAGTAATGATAGAAAATTACCCTTTTATCGGTTACTTTTAAGTATTATGTTGTTGTTTGATGTTTGATGAATACTTAAAAGTATATTTTTAATGTTAAAATGGTGTTTGGTAAAACTTGCATATTTTTTACTTTTTAAAAATAAAAATGAACATTAATTTTATTTATTCTTTCCTAGTATATAATGATATAAATGAAAGGTTTATTAATTATATAAAAAAAATTATAATGGTATAAACTCAATTGATCAAAACATACTAAATAATTGATTGACATTTGTTAGAAATGATGTCATTTTCAATACAATGAAAGGGAGAAACACAAATATAAAACATTACAATAAAAAGTAAAACTACTAATAAACTATGACTTTGAAGGAATAATATACATCAAATTGCATCATAAATCAGTTGTGTAGCTAATTATTGTCTTAGACTTATACGTAATACACTACCTAAGATATCTATCATAAATTAACGTATACAATGAAACTTTAATATGAATATAATATAAGAATGCTACAATGTAATAGTTTTGAAATAAGTGAGAGAAATGTTATTTTTATTAAGTACACTTTTATGCCATTTAGTTTTACTTAAAGTTGGTTTTCCAAGGCATCACCAAACAAAATATTTTGCTTAAATACTTATAAGTATAAGTAAATGAGACCAAACAAGCATATCATTTAATACTTAGAAAATATTATTATTACATTTTTGGTAAGTATTGCATCTTAAAATGTGACATAGAGCCATGTGTTAGAATTTACTTTATGATTTTAACAAAATATTGATATTCTCAAATACATAAATTCAAAAAAAACAAAATTGTCATAGGATCAAAATACTTGCCACGTGGGCACTACTTTAACACAGCTACACCTTTTAAACATTCATTACTTTAATTTACATTGAATAAAATGAAATAAAAGTAAGTAAAATAAAACGCATACTATATTATTTATTTTTTCTCTCTCTCTCTCTCTCTCTTATGACAGTTATCTTTATCACTCCTTTAAATGCAGTGAGTGAATTTTTTGCTCAAAAAAGATTTGAAAAATGCCCCCAAAATCCTTTCTCTGTATTTCAGTTTCTTGAATTCTAGGGTTTTGTAATTTTGCACCCAATTTTTTATAGCAAACTTTAAAAATATTATTACCCTTCATTCCTCTTTCACCCCACGATATTACAAACCCACAATTTCATCTTTTATATTTATTTGAGGTAAACATAAAAACATGTGGGGTTTCTTTGTTCAAGTTCTTGAATTTTACGGTTAGGGCTCATTTTTTTTTATTTTTTCCAAAAAACCTTTTTTAACAAAATTAGAACCTATCCATTATTTGTTTCCACTCAATATTGAAAGCCCATAATTTATTTTTTACTAAATCACCCAAAGATTGGATCTTTCATCGATGAAAAGGGCGAAACTCGACTCTGTAATGTCACTGAGCCGACTCCGAATGATCCAGGTTTTGATGGGTTTTTTGTTCATTTATATCTTATTGATGAGCTTCGAAATTCCCTTATTGCTTAAAACTGGTCTCGGGTTCGGATCATTCGAGGATGATCGCGACAATGCCCTCATTTCCTATCCAATTGTGACCGATTTTGAAACACTAAAATCCGAACCTTTGAGCTCAAGGAGAAAAAAACAAGTTTCGGGTTTGTTTTTCGACGAAACTGTTATCGGTGAGTCCTCTGAGCTCCAAAGGACCGCGAAAAATGCTTATTTAGCAGGAAAACACTTGTGGGATGAGCTTGAATCAGGAAAAATCCGCATGGATACGCAGAATTCTAACGAAAATGTGTCGGATTCTTGTAAACCTTCGTTTTCGGTGAGTGGGGAGGAGTTTATGAGGATGGGTTCGACAATGTTGATCCCGTGTGGGCTTACGTTGGGTTCGCATCTAACGGTTGTGGGGAAGCCGAGGTGGGCACACGAAGAGAAGAACCCGAAGATAGCTTTAGTTAGAGAGGGGGATGAGGGAGGGGTGATGGTGTCTCAGTTCATGATGGAGTTGCAAGGGTTGAGGACTGTGGATGGTGAGGATCCTCCGAGGGTTTTGCATTTTAATCCGAGGCTAAAAGGGGATTTTAGTGGGAGGCCTGTTATTGAGCAGAACACTTGTTATAGAATGCAGTGGGGGACTGGTTTGAGGTGTGATGGGTGGAGATCAAAGGCCGACGATGAGACGGGTAATTATGTAATTTTGTTGTTTATTAAATTAGGTGTGCCTCGGTTTACGGAATGACATTTTATTGAATATGAGTGTTATGACTACGTATTAGGTTGATTAAGCATTTTGGGTTTTTTGGACCCGGAAAGTTTGTATGTTTTAGGCTTTGGTTGTTAAGAGTAATTTTTTAAGGCCGAGGACGAGACAAGTAATTTTATAATTTTGTTGTTTATTTTTTATGTTAAATTAGTAATGTTTAAGTTTTCGGAATGACAGTTGGTTCAATACGATTCTCATGACTATATATGTGGGGGTTGATTAAGCATATTGGGTTCTTATTCTTTGAACCCTGAAAATTTGTATTTTTGAGGTTTTGGTTGTAGAGAACTTGTAATATCTATTCACATAGTTGTATTACTATAAGAATACTAGAGGATTGAGCACAAATAGTGGATTATTAGGAACACCAAGATACAAAAAGGATTAGTAATGTAATTAATGAAAATTATCCAATTGGGTTTTTAGACATCAAAAAAAATCAAATTGGGGCTTTAAGTTAGTAGTATTAGGGTATTGGGTTGTCAAAAAAACACTTTCTTTGTATGATGAAACTGGCTGTTACATTTTTCTTTTGTTGATTGATCGATGATCATACATGGATTGATTTAATAATACTGGTACGTTTTTTGATCGTAGATGGACAATGCATTTATGCTAATGGAAGGCTAGTTTGTTTGCTATGATAATATTTATACGATTTGAGGGAATCTTTGCTATCGTCTAATTGGTTTTGGTGATTTCTGTACATTGGAACTTTTTAGCGTTTAAAGTAGTTTTTTTAAAGAAAGGTGGAAAATAGAACTTCCTGGTGAGTTAATTGAGCTATCTTTGTAGAGCTTGTCAAACCAGCTTTTTGTACATTTGATGAGCAAAGGCCAATAGCAGTCTCCAGATATAATCTTTATGTTAAGAAGCTATTTTAGAAACCATTTATCGATCTCTAGTTATGTTAGACCTAGTTCCTATGGTAGATATTGGTTACAGTTATGGGGTTGTTTGGTTAATAAGCCGTTCCTTTTTTTCTCTATAAGTTTAGGTCAAACTTCCACCTAAAGCTTGATTTTACCTTAATAATATCGCTGGTTTAACTTTACCCAAATTGTTGTGATTGTGGATAGTTTTGATTTATTTTGTAACTGCTATCTGTATTGCGATAGATCTCGTACGGTAGCTGGAACCATCGAATAGTGTAGATGTGTACCTGTCAAAATGAAGCACCCATAACATACTTTATCGGCTTACTAATTTAAGAATAGTCAATAGTTTAAAGACTTGAAAAACACTTTCTCTTTTAAAAATTGATCCTTTCTTTCTGGGATCTTTCATTGTTGTCTCATAGCTCATTTGTGCTTTTCTAAGAACTCTTATCCTTCTAATTTCACTTACCCTTCCTGATCCTTACTCTCCTCAAGAGATTTTTCTGTTTATTGATTATTGGAAATAGAATTCTTTCATAATGACATGCTTTTCTATCCTTGCTCATTCCTTCTTCTTCTTCTGTATTTAAAGTTGATGGGCAGGTGAAATGTGAGAAGTGGATAAGGGACGATGATGATCACTCAGAGGAATCGAAAACATTGTGGTGGCTAAACAGGTTGATAGGGAGAAAAACTAAAGTGACTGTTGATTGGCCATTTCCATTTGCTGAGAATAAAATGTTTGTACTTACCTTAAGTGCTGGCTTGGAGGGCTATCACGTCAGCGTAGATGGGAGACATGTTACTTCTTTTCCATATCGTACTGTGAGTACCTTATAGTTTTGCATAAAAGCCGTCATATATATATAGAAGATGGATATAAAGCTTTCTTAAATATTTCCTTCGTTTTACATTGCCGGTTCAAAGGCAGGGAAAAGAAAAATGTGAAATATACTGAAATGGAGTCATAGACCTTCTATTGGTTATGCTTTTGAGTGCTCCAAAATATTTGTATGATCTGTAGATCTATGCTATGTTGAAAAACAAAATGTCACTTCAAGAGAGTGAGTTATAAACTAGGATTAAGAAGTTTCTGCTATAAACAACCATGTTTATATGATTATATCTCTTAAACTACCGAGTGCCCGTCATTAAAATATATCTTCAGAGGCCCTGTAAGTTCGTATTAGAAGCAAAAAAAATGATAGCAAAACATTTTCTGCCTCAAACTAGTGGAAATGAGAGCGTAACAGTAAAAAAGATGAGAACTCTATAAACAGAGGCATGGACCAATACTTGATTAGGCATTTTAATTTTCCAAACTTTATAAGATCCTAATAGTATACAATTTAGATAAGTCTTTGAGGGTTTCAAATAAAAAAGTTGCAAAATGAAGAGTAATTGTGGCACACTTTTTTTGTAAACCTGGCATCAGCAAGTTTTTGTTCCAAGAAAACTATAATACTTTCCTGGCAAAAGTATCTGTACAACCAACCAACCACCTATCAACTTTAACAATTAGTACCCAATAATATTAATTTTCACAATTTCGACCTCGATATATGTACAATAAAAAGTAGTACCAACTTGTCAAAATTCACCATTTAGACATTAATCTACACATACTTCCGCAATTTTAGTTCATCGATCTACTAAAAAACCATGAGTGCTTAAAAGTTTAAATTTTAGTGTTTAAATTTTGTGTAAAACAGGGGCTTAATACACTAGCATGATGAAACACTTGGTACGTAGCTAGTGTTTTTAAGTTGAAATTTGTGTCCAATATTGTGAACAAATAATAGTATGGATACTAGCGCTAAAATCTGTTAGGTTGGTGTACACATGTTTCCCTATTTTATTCAAAGTTTTGGAAAACCTTTACTTTGGATCACCTAAATGCTGTTGTGATGATTATAGGGGTTCACTCTCGAAGACGCAACAGGCCTATCTATAAAAGGAGACATACTTGTGAACTCTATTTTTGCAGCTTCTTTGCCCACGTCACATCCTAGCTTTTCTCCACAAAAGCAACTAGAAATGTCAACTATGTGGCAGGCTCCATCGCTTCCTAATGGGCCTGTGAAGCTATTTATTGGTATTTTATCTGCTGGAAATCATTTCTCCGAGAGGATGGCTGTAAGAAAATCTTGGATGCAACATTCAGCTATTAAGTCTTCGAAATTCGTTTCTCGTTTCTTCGTAGCGTTGGTATGTGTTTTTCAATTGCATGCCACTGGATAGAATTTTTGGACTCTTGTAACTACCCTGAATTTACATCGATGTATTTTTTTTTCTTTAAATTGTTTGCATTTAGTGTGTAACTACAAATTTGAAAAAAGGCATAAGGCCTCATAAGTTACACCGACTTCATTAGAATTCTGGACTACCACTGTCCTTTACTGATGTACTAATTTGCCTAAAAGTTTACATCAGTCATAGTTCTCTCTTCCTTAATTATGAATTTTTTGGATTTAACTAATAACTTTTACACTGGTAACAATAAGGCTTTGTACTAATTAGAATTTCAGACAAGCATCCTTAATTGATGCATTATTTTCCTTAACTTTTAGATCAGTCTTAACTTTTTTTTTCCTCATCTCTGAATTTATGGATTTAGCTAATAACTTGAATTAGTTGGCAATAAGGCCTTTCATTAGAATTTCAGACAAGTGTCCTTTAAATGATGCATTATTTTTCTTGAATTTATATCAGTCTTACTTTTTCTTCACTATCTTCAATTTTTAATTTTATTTAAGGTTCCGTAGTTACTAACTTCATTAGAATTTGAGACAGTGTCCTTTATTGATGAATTATTTACCATCAATTTTAGAACCTTTTCTTCCTTGTCTTTAAATTTCTTGAATCTAGCTTGTATTAAATAAAAAAATATGAGTAAATAAAAATGAAGTAGCGGAACCCGGATTCCAAATGAAAAAATCCAAACTTGAAAAGTTTCCAATGACTTCGGAAATATTGAACGAGGAGCCATATGCGGTGAAAATCTCATGTACAGTTCTGTACTTTTGAATTGGTTGCAACAAGGCTCCATAGTTACTAACTTCCTTAAAATCTGGAATAAGTGTCCTTTCTTGGTGTATCAATATTTGTTAAAAGAGATGGAAACAACAGGGAATGGTTAAGTGCTGCATTAATGCGAATATTATCAGTGATCAGACCGGAATTTTCTATTGAGTGTCAAAATTATACTGTTTTAGGGAATAAATATGTATGGTCATATTCCAACAAAATATATGTTTACAGCTATATGTTGAGCTTGCTGTCTTCTTCATTTGTTTTGACAGCATGGAAGAATGGAAGTAAATGTCGAGCTGATAAAAGAGGCAGAGTTTTTTGGGGATATTGTCATAGTTCCATATATGGACACTTACGACCTGGTTGTATTGAAGACTGTTGCAATATGTGAATACGGGGTCGGTTATTTTACGTAATTCCCACTATATTTATTTTTCTTCTTTCGTATCAGTTAGAAATATTTAAGTGATTTTTTTTGAAGCAGATTCGTAATTTGGCTGCTGAATATATAATGAAATGTGACGATGACACATTCGTTAGGATTGATGCTGTGATGAAAGAAGTGAAGAAAATCTATAATAAGAGTATATATGTGGGGAACATAAATTATTACCACAAGCCTCTTCGTTATGGTAAATGGGCAGTCACATACGAGGTATGCTTGCTTCATTTTCTTGGTTTTGCATTTGGCTAACCTTATTTTATGACTTAATTTAAACAAATGAAGATATATGATTTTACCCAAGACTGGGATTTGATGTTACCTGATTCTCCCAATGATTTCGTGCAATCTTTTAACGTTTGAGCTCAGCATGCTATAAATATGTCTCAATCTTTAAATCTCCATTGATTTTCTTTTGGAATGTAGGAGTGGCCTCAAGAAGATTATCCGCCGTATGCGAATGGGCCTGGCTATGTTGTGTCATCAGATATTGCTCGCTTCATTGTGTCTGAATTTGAGAACCATAAGTTGAGAGTGAGTTATCCCTTAATTACTTGTCGCTTTCATGATTGTTTTTGATAGTAGCCACGTATTCCATATAAGTTTGTGTGGCAAGTAACTAAAAGTTTACTTTTGGTTACCTTTTGCTATTTATGTGAAATTTGCGTACAGTGTAGCAAAGAAAAAGAAAAATATCTTTTGTGAAACTCCTGAGGCAAATATTATGCTTCTATTTTTTTTAGTAGACCATACTTTTTTTTCTTCTAAATGTGTACTTTTCACCTCTTTTAAACTAAATCAAAAAGTTAACACTACATTCAGTACAACATGTATATATTTTCCCTTTCACCAAACGCATCGACAATTCTTAGAAGTATATAACATTAGAACTCTACTTGTACATTGCCAACAAAAAAGAGTACTTTTGGAATTTAGGAGATACAATCTAATATACGAATAGTTATAAAAGCAAATTTCCAGATTTGTATTTTCTCAATCTGTATTATGCTCTAAATTTTTCTGGCAAATGAACTATCTATACAAATTTCTCATGTCACGTTTCTGATGATCTTTCTGTATACGAGTTTCGGTCTTTGACTCTTTTTAGCAACATGCAAGCAAAATTATGTCCTCCTGGCAGTTTCCTGCCCAAACCCTTGAGCTCAAAAAGTGTAAACTACTGTCTCGTTATTTCTTTCTGAATGTGGCTGTATTTTGCATGTGAGATCTCGCTTACCTTAAAATGATTTAATTTTCTAGCTGTTCAAGATGGAAGATGTGAGCATGGGGATGTGGGTGGAGCAGTTCAACATATCTAGACCTGTCGAATATGTACATAGTCTGAAATTCTGTCAATATGGGTGTGTTGAAGACTATTTCACAGCCCATTATCAGTCTCCGAGACAGATGATATGTTTGTGGGACAAATTGCGAATTCGAGGTAAAGCCCAGTGTTGCAACATGAGATGACAGTGGACTTAATAACCATAGAGAAAGAAGATGGTGGTAAACAAGTTTTGCAGTTATACATTGTATATAGTTAGCATTGTAAAACATTAGATATATTGGGGCCTCTTATGTTTCACTTTCTATCTATATATGTTATCGATTTCTTTAGTCCTTTTGAGGCCCCTTATTTTAAAGATATTGCAGAGACAAGGTTGGTTATAATTTTGTATGGGATAACCAATCACAATAGAAATGATCATTTTCGGGTTTAGTCCTTCATGTATTTCCTTGTTCTAGTAGATATTAGACTATCATATATCCCTTTAGCTTGATTCGAGCTGAGATGTACATAATGATGTCGTAATGGCCAGTGATTTTGAGTGACTATTATAAATTATTTAATAATTTCATACATTTTTTCTTCTTAAAAAAATCATTTCATGCATTTTTTTTTACTAATGTGGACTGTTTGCAAAAATAATTTGCGATCATAATTTTTTAGCTTGCATAAAATTCCTTACGAGTTGTTCATGTAAGCTTCTTATTACGGTATTTTGATATTTTCTCTGTGAGCCATTATTAGTTGATATTGCAATATGAAGATTGTAGTCGAGTTTACTTTTACAAATCTGGAGGTTTTATCCATGATTTCATGACGTTAGGAACTCTTGAGTAATGTATATATGTACACTGCAAACTTGCATGTGCACGTGAATAATAGAAATTTTGTATACAACATAGCTAAATGTTGCTCGTGTCGTGCCCCTAAATCCAATATATTACATTAACAAAAATGCGCTGAATGCTTTCTCACATTGTTTTTTCTTGTTTGCTTTACTAGATGCCTTCTAATATGAAATGATATATTTGTTTAACATTTACTGGATCTTTTCCCAGCTCCACAATCTTATCTTAGGAAAACTTTATTTGTGTTAGAACCCAGCAAAGTTAATGGCTATGCGGTCTGTTTCTCAAGCTGTATACCAGAGACGACAGCATTATAATTGAAACCTAAACAAGAAAACGAGTTGTATTTCCTGGATTTGCATAATCAAGTTACTGGTTCGAATTATCTATATTCATCCCACTTTTACTTACCTTTTGGTCTTGACTTGGCTTTCCATTTGCTACGAGGACCAAGGTTTTATCAGAAAATTCATATCATGATGGCCTTCTTGAGATCTAAGCAAACCATTAAATTTCTTAAAAAATAATAACTTTTCCTTAATACTTTTTTTATACCGGTTACTAGCATTTGAGCCGAAGTCTCAATCTCAACTCTAGAACAATCTCTCTCCTTCGTCACCTCATCTCTATCTCTCCCTCCCTCTCATATCTCATCGCCTCCGTCAGCTTCTCATTTAAATTAACAGCATTGTCCCTCTACTTAATATACTCACGGGCTTTACCTTTAATCATATTAAACGAAACATTTAACTCCGATTTTAAACTTTCGGCTAATTCTGTAGCCTGTTTTTCCCTCTCTAGCTCAGATAATAATACCTTAAAAGTTCTATGGAATTCAATTAGTCATCTTTATAAGTACTTTTTCTATTGATTTCTAACCTGCAATTTGAAAAGAACTAGTAGTAGTTAACGAAATTTGTACTCTTTTTCCCGTCTTCAATAAACCTCACTTACTTCTTGAGAATGGCAGCCAAACAAGTTAACTGTTGGAATATAAACTTGATTAGCGAAATTTGATTATTTGAGTTTTAGTTACTTCAAAATAAGTTTTGGGCCATTTTGGGAGTCTTATGATCCATAAAATGTTTCTTGAAGAAAAATTTAGAAAATGTTCACATGTAGAATATTATAGAATGCATCTAGAATAATGTGTGTGATGAGCACGGCCCCCCACCCGTGTTTTTTTATTTATTTCTCGTTATTTATTATTTATTATTTATTGAGAGACAGACTTATTGTTTTTTTTTCTTCATGATATACGTCGTTTTTCTCCCTTTTCTTTGTGGTTATTCATCACTGGTATCAAAGCGGTCGATCATTTTAACCAATTTTGTAACCTAAATCTTGTTTTTCTCACCCTTTCTTTTAACTTTTATCCAATTAAACTTATATCAATAGAAAATATTCATGATATTGTGGCTAGTAAAATTAATGATGATGAGAAGGAGAGAGATAGGTTATATTAGGGGACAATTGAATACGTTGGTAGGCTTGATGAATCGGAACCTAGGTAGAGGTATGACCGAAGGGGGTTGGGGTGTGGAACCCCACATGGCGGAACGGAACGAGCCGCACCTGCGGGTAGGCGGTGGGCTCAGCGGTGGTGGTGGAAACCCCCGACGGGGGGCAGGCTATGGGCGTGGCCCCAGACTCGGTTATGGTATGGGTCGTTATGTGCGCGAAGAATTCGACAATTTCGACAATAATATTAACAGGCGGCTTAACGAAGAAGAAGAAGGATTGTCGGATGGGTCCGACTATCAATGATAATATGGTTGATCTCATGCAAAGTAGGGATATGGTTGATTTTCCGAAGTTTGCGGGTGATGATCCTAGTGCGTGGCTTAGTCGGGTTCACCAATACTTTGCTATTAAGGATGTACCTGTGCGTGATAGGGTAATGATTGCGGCGTTTCACCTTGATGGTGAGGCTAATTTTTGGTGGCAACGGTTTTCGGCTAGATATGGGGTTGAAAGTATACCGTGGGTGGATTTTGAGGAAAGTTTCATGCGTAGGTTTGTCCCACCGAATTCAAAAATTTACAGTAAACGGGTTCTTTAAAGGACCATCTTCGTGATTTTGAGCGTTTGGTGACGAGGGTACGTGATTGGGCACCTAACGCATTGTTGGGGGTCCTACTTGGGGGTTTGAAGACGGAGATTGTGTATGATGTGAGGGTAATGAATTCGAGGGCGGTTGAGCAAGCAATGACTATAGCTAGGCGTTACGACGACAAGCTCCAAGCGGTAAGGACGACGGGCCCAACCGGAGGGCGGGTGGCCGTGACCACCATAGTCATGGCGGCTCCAGCCGTGGCTGCAGGCAGCGGTGTTGGTGGTGGCGGGTGGGCGGCATCGAAAATAGGATGAGGGGTAACGGCGGGGGGCGCATACAAGGTCGGACTAGGGGGTCGGGGTTGCGGGTTGACACCGATGGAGATGCACGACAAAGTTTCGAAGGGGTTGTGCAACAACTGTGATGAGGTTTATGTGCCTGGTCATAGGTGTGCAAACCCCCAGGTATTTTTATTGATGGGTGATGAGGAGCCGGACGAGGAGGATGCTGAGGATGTGGTTGTGGTTGTTAGGTTACATGCATTGACCGGCGAGGCGGGCTCTAGCACCATGCGAATTATGGGGACCATTGGTTCTCACCCGGTATGTATACTTGTCGATTCTGGTTCTCGCATAACTTTGTCCATAGTAGTATTACTAGTCGTATTGAGATATCTGTTGAAAAAGTGGATGCCTTTGGTGTGCGGGTTGCGAATAGAGATGGACTTGTTTGTGACTCGAGGTATAGACAGGTGCCATTGAGCGTTCAGGGTAACATGTTTGATGTTACATTATATGGGTTACCTATAGCGGGTGCCTATTGATTTTGGGGGCTCAGTGGCTATGCACATTGGGTAGAGTGAAATTCGATTATGGGGCGTTGACTATGCAGTTTACGTGTGGGGATTTGTCTGTTGAGTTAGTGGTGGTACCCGTTGGATTATCTGAGACTGTGGGGCTAGACGAAATAATGTGTCAATGGAAAGCGGGGGGTGAATTGTTTGTGGTGACCGGAAGCAACGCAAAAACTGAGGGGGGTGGTGTGGGCCCCTCGGCCGAAGCTAGTGGTGGGTTAGGGGAGGTACCAGGTTGGGTCCACCCTGACATACGGGCGATTATGGGTGATTTTCCACAAGTGCTACAAGTTTTCCGAAGGAGTTACCGCCCGTGCGGAGTTTCGATCATCGTATCCGTCTGAAAGATGAGTCGATACCGGTTAACGTGGCTCTTTATGGGTATGCTCATTTTCAGAAGGATGAGATAGAGAGACAGGTAGCTGAGATGTTGGGGTCGGGACTGATTAGAGAGAGCTCTACTCCTTTTTCTTCACCGGTACTTTTGGTGAAAAAGAAGGATGGAAGTTGGAGGTTGTGCACCGATTATCGTGCGCATGAGGTCACAGTTAAGGATATGTTTCCCATTCCGACGGTGGACGATATGCTGGATGAGTTGTTTGGGGCACAATATTTTACGAATCTGGATTTGAGGGCGGGTTATCATTAGATTAGGGTACGACCCGAGGATGTTCATAAGACGGCGTTTCGCACTCATCATGGGCATTACGAGTATTTGGTGATGCCATTTGGTTTGTGTAATGCGCCTTCTACGTTTCAGGCGACCATGAACGCAGTATTTCAGCCTTACTTGCATTCTTTTGTTTTGGTATTTTTTGATGATATTTTTATATATTCTCGTACTTGGGAGGAGCACTTGGTGCATATACGACAGACTATGCAGGTGTTACAGCAAAATCACTTTACGGTTAAGCCGTCGAAGTGTAGTTTTGGGCAGTCTGAGGTTAAGCCGTCGAAGTGTAGTTTTGGGCAGTCTGAGGTGGAGTATTTAGGCCATATTGTGACTAGTGATGGGGTCCGTGTGGATCAGGCGAAAATTGAGGCGATGGTAGCTTGGCCGCGGCCCAAGACTACCACGACCTTGCACGGGTTTTTGGGTTTGACCGGATATTATCTTAAGTTTGTGAAGGATTATGGGGGTTATCGCTCGTCCGCTGACTAGTTTGTTGAAGAAGGGGAATTTCGGGTGGAACGATGAAGCGGAAAAAGCGTTCGAGGCCCTTAAGGCGGCGGTGTCTACGACACCAGTTTTGATATTACCTGATTTTTCTGATCAGTTTTTTATTGATTCCGATGCTTCAGGTACCGGAATTAGGGCGGTATTATCGCAAAAGGTGCGGCCAATAGCATATTTGAGTAAGGCTATTGGGCCATCCAAACTCTCATGGTCGACTTATGCTAAGGAGATGTTGTTTATCTTAGAGGCTGTTAAGCTTTGGCGTCTGTATTTGGTGGGAAGGAGGTTTCTTATTCGTACCGATCAGCAGAGTTTACGTAACCTTCTGGAGCAGCGTATTACTACACCAGAGCAACAAAAGTGGATCGCAAAGCTAGTGGGGTTTGATTATGGGATCGTCTACAAGCCGGGGCGAGAGAACTTAGTGGCAGACGCGCTCTCGAAGAATGAGCTAGCTACGGAAGTGAATCTTGAGGACAAGGTTCGTCCCCAAGAGGAGGAGAATGATGAGCACGGCCCGCCACCCGTGTTGTTCTTTTTATTGCTTGTTATTTATTGAGAGAGACTTATCTTACTCTTGGGACCTATTTATTATTTTTTAAGTACTTGTGAACCTTTTTTGTTTATTTGTTTACTGTGGAACTAATAAGTTTCTAGTAAACCTACTTTTCCATTCATACAAGTTATTGACAAAAGAGGCCAAGGCTTGGATTATTCTCTCTCACCAAAGGTGATCTTGTGTTTCTCTAGTTTTCTTCACGATATACGTCGTTTTTCTCCCTTTTTTTGTCGTGTTTATTGATATATTCATCATTGTGTAGAATTGTCTTTGAAAATATTTAGACACTTTGATGGAGAATCTGAGAATTCCCTAGTATAAACAGGGGTTGTACTCGCATTTTGATCCAAGCAAACGCTTGAGAATCTAAATAATATTAGTCTTTCTCTATTTTCAAGTACATAATTTCTCTTCCACAGATAAATAAAGTTTCCTCTCAATAAACAAACTGCATTGGGCTGCAAGTACTTCGAAAACTGCAATCTTGTCAATATCACTTTTTTTCAATAGCTTCACCGAGCGATCATTGTACAAGCCTCTTAAGATAACTACATTTTCTCCAACCCGTGGAATAAAACTCCTCAGGTTATGAACACCTGGCAGCTGAGATTCACAACGCTAAAAGTCATGTGGGGGGCGGGCTTTCCTATGGTAGTCCTTGGTAGGAAATTTGGAAAACAAACTTGTCAAAATACCCCTTTTGCCAAACATTTCGTCTCCAGAGTTGATGAACTTGACAACAATATCGTGGCGGAACCAGTTGTCACTCAACTGGACGAAAGTCTGCAGTACTCCTTCAATATTCATAAATTGACCACTTCCTAAGAGTTTTAACTGGTGTCGGGTTTATCATGTGATTAAAACAAAAATACTCATGATATAGCTTGAGATCTTCATGTTTAGGCTCGTTCTTAAAGATACCCCACCTTGAAAAACACCCAATAATTCACAAAGTAAGCATTCCAAACAAGGCCAAATCAGTCACTACAATATACCACTTGTTATAGTCGTAATTTTAAACATGTGTTGAACACAATAGTGCCTGCACTAATTATCATACTACCATTAGTATATTCTTAAATATAAGTATACAAATCAAGACTATAATTTGACTCGACTCCAGCTTCAAAACTATTTAAGAATTCAATGACTTCCTATTTATGTTGGTCATTCTCATATCTAAGCTTCTTATGTACTCACTAGTTAAACGTTAAGACGCTAGCGGAATTTAGATAGGACTGGACAAAGACAATTTTTGTTTCCGACTTTGTTTTAATCAAGAGAGATTAAAAGAATAGGAAACCGATAAAATATCTCATGAATACTCGGGGGCGAAGACATGAATGATTCATCAGGGGTACCAAATATTACATAAACTACTAAATTAAGTGAAATATATCCCATATGTAGGGTGCATTAGCCGTGGTGGAAGGCGAACGGAAGGACGACACGAGTCTGGAGGAGTGACAACATGCTATGCATATAAAGTATGCAGAATACAAAAAGCAGAGATGGACGCGTTTAGTTTAATAGGATCAAGTCCATGATCATATTTCAACCCATTCAATAAATTTTTGTTATGGATAAATCTCACAGCACCATGATTAATTCTTCTATAAAATCATGGCGGAAATTACGTAACATTTTTTTTAATTGACTCCAATATTTCAGACCTTAAAGATTTTTCTGATAGTTTTGGTAATATGCACATATTAAAAATCATTGTTGCCGTTACTGAATAAATCATTTTATTTAGAACTTATAGTTATACTAATCTAGACAATAAATAAATGGTGTTGGTCATTATTGATGTATGAGAAAAAGATCACTCATACAAAAGAAGTGCAAGCTCAATCAAAGTCGGAAAAATGATGAATATAAGAAATCTTTACACCTTCTCTTTAGCGAATAATTGATTGAAAGAATTCTTTCGGCAATGACTTTATAATGAGTGCAAAGTTAGTAATAAAGCTTGAAAAGTCATAGGTCATCAATTAACTAGTCTAATTAAAAATCGAGCTTGGCCATGTCGTAGAAAATAAGGAGCTTGGTTATCTAGTAAAAATCAACCATCCGATTCCATTGGATCCGGGTCATCAAATTTATTTTTTTCATTTAACTATTTTTTTTTTAAAATAAACCAGGAAACCCAACTAATCTTTAACAACAAAAACAAAATAAAATTAGGAGATCAAATAATTATAATTAAAACACAACTGGTTCGGATCAGATTTAAAGAATTCCATATATACCTAAAATATCTAGAGCTAGTGTCGAATAAATTTCAACAGTTCAGACTGATCGATTCAGGTTTCATCTTCATCAAATCTAAACCCATCATTTTTTGTAATTGAACCAAACCGACTCGGATAGATACATGAAACAACAAAAATTTACCTGTTCACATTTTACTAGTAACTTTTACCTTTTCATATCTACTACAAAAAACATTATAACTTTGAGCCTTTTAACCTTTGAGAAATACAACTAATTGTCTATTTTAACAAATAGGCATCTTAATAATGATTAAAATTAGTTGTTTGCTTCATAATAAAATTAGTTGTTTCAGTCTCATTCAGCCTTTTCATTTTTCCCCACCAAAACTTTTATCCCTCCCAAAAATAATAAAAATTAAAAACCCATTAAATTTTCCCACTCCCTTCTCCCTTTCACCCATAACGCCATTAAAAAACCACACTCCCACACTCATTATAGGGTTTCATTTTATGGGTCTGATATAATTTTCTCACTATATCATGAAAATTTCAACATTAATGGTTTCAAAATGATACATTTTTCTCTTACCCTCTTGATTTTAGTTTGATGGGTTTTCATCACCTCAAGCTGCTCCCCTGCCACTCAGTCATATTCAATGTTTTCTCTCTTATGTATGTGTGTATATATATATATATGTTACTTACGACTGCCGTTAAACAAAGATTAATGTCACGCAAAACTAATTGAAGTTCAAAATCATAGCATACACAAGCAGAAGCGGACCCAGGAGGTGGCCGTAGTCAGCCTCGGTGTCGATTTTCAATTTTTTTTTTTTATAATTTAAATTTTTATAAGATATATACATTGATGGTGCCTTAATTAAACAAAATAGTTGTTGATGTAGTGGTAAAATTGAAGTTAAAGATCGTGTTAGTTGTTTTTTTCTAAAAATTTATGTTTTTTATTTTAAAATTACCAAATTTCGTAAATGACCATTGTATTTTCCCAAATAAAGATTATTAAAAAAATTATTTTATAATCCAATACCTTTTGTGAAGTTCATATTTATTTTATGCTATGTTAAATATAAAAAAAATTATTTATTTTTGTATTAGATCGTATTTATTTTATTTTCTATTCGAAATATTTTCTACATCACGGCCTCAAAAAAAACCATGCTGGTTCTGCCCATGTAGCTACCACTATAAAAAAAAATACACAAATAACGACGGGATTAGTGACGGTATTTTTTGTTACGAGCTTATTAGCGACGGTTTTTGTGACGGCTTTGTGACAGTTTAGTCAATTTGCGACAGATTTGTGACAGATTTTTAAATTAGCGACAGATTTGTGACAGCTTTTGATTCTTATTAAATCAAACATTATTTTGTAGTATACACAAGCCATATCTGGTGGTAGACATCTTCAGAGAGAAAGCACATACAAAAATTTCGCGTAAACTATGCAAGAAATTCCAAGCTGGATATAATTTTGTAAGACGAAAAGGGATATCATGACTTTCATTAAAGAGTGTAACATGCTGCGGTTAAAACTACAATGTTTCTTTAAAAAAAACATGGATATCATCACTTTTAAGTGGATGCAATAATTGCAAATCAAAATATTAACATTAATTATGTTTTATAACAAAAACATTCTGCCATCCTGAGTAATTAGCTTTGTTAACACTTCCTCTGATACTAGAATAATTATGTGATTCCGAACAAAAGAATTCAAAAGTTTATGGATTAATTAATTATGAGACGAGTCCTTCATTTTGCTTGTGTAGTTGTGTTCAAGCAAAATAATGAAGCTAAAATTTTGGACCTGGTGGTTTTGTGTTCTGAGCTTGTATTGTTTTGCTAACTTATTGTCTAGCTTGTAGTTCATCGATCTAGCGAACTTTTATATACATTGAGAGGCTAGCTTCTAGGTCCGGCAAGAGACAAAATAGCCACCAAATGATATGAAATGATATCCACGCTAAAATCGAATAGATTTTCTAACTTTGCTCTACGTGTTTCGGTGTATCCTTCTTGATTCTCATGTTTAGTAAACAGAGTAGATGACTACTATATATGTAAATAATCTGACTATCAAAAGTCCAAACACAAAATAAAAAAATCTCAAAAAAAATCAATAAAAAAACGTGTTGCCAAACAGAACTCTTATATTTGTATAAGTAATATGTTTTGAGTCTTGTATGAGTTGTATCTGTATAAACTATTCAATATTATTTAATATATGTAACACTTTCATCCCTACTCAAACCATTTAACTGAGCCATCAATTAAAAATTTAGAACACATAACTACGAACAATATTTTGTTTTTAGTTTGTCGCAGGACCACTCATTTTTTTATTTTATAAAATGTATAATTTTCAATATATACTAAAAGAGGGAAATAACTCATATATATGGAAATAATCTGACTATCCAACGCCTTAACCTGAAAAGTGAGAAACTTGCTAACAAACCTATCTGCGAATTTTTTGTCGAATTGTGTTGTTTCTTATTCTGGGGGATTTTGATATGAGGTTCATTCTATGTCGTGTATAAACAACAACAATACCCTGTGCCACTTTCAAAGTGGAATCTCTCTCCCTCCTCTCTTCTCAGAACACGTCCGAGAAGCAATGGAATATTACCCTCCGGGTAGGAAACCTAAGGCCAAAAAAAGACCAAGGGTTCAACTTGTCATACAAAGCTACGGATGTATCTCTCTCCTTACACAGACAAACCATAGCTACTGGATGTTGGAAAAACCATGTTTAACATGGTAGTTTCCGAATGGTCACGAGACCATCTTTGAGTCAAGATTCCAAGTGATAGCCGTTGTCTTTTGGCACCATACTCAAGACGGTTGAGTAGATGGTATGACAAGGTTCGTAACGGTATGTCGCATGACCTATTCGGAGAATGGGAGTGAATGGAAATTGGCATCAAAGAATGGGGTTGAGAAAGAGAAAAACTCTTAATGCTGGAAAATGGGTTTAATGAGGATAACTCATTGGGAATTGTCCCACATTGAAAAGGAAAGAGCTCCTCCTCGGAGAAAAGAGCTCCTCCTCGGGAAAAGAGCTCCTCCTCGGAGAAAAAAGCTCCTCCTCGGAGAAAAGTGCTCCTGCTCGGTAAAAAGTGTCCAGCTCGGCCAAGTGTCCAGCTCGGAAAAGTGATCCAGCTCGGCCAAAGTGTCCAGCTCGGCCAAAAATTTCCAGGTCGGGAAAATTTCCGGCAAAGCGGTAACTGTTGCAATAAATATGAATTCATTGCAAAGTAATACTGCAGTTTCGAATTTCGAAAACTGACAGTAGTAAAGTGACTTTAATGGCTGAGATACTCAGCCAGCCTATAAATAGGCAGACCCCCACAGGTCAAACAGAACATTCTGAAATCAAACAGCAGCATATATCATCTCTCAAAAATCAGCATTACATTTTTAGTCAGAGAGAGCCACCCACCAACAGCTCGACCTTGACTCGTCGCCAGTTTCCGGCGAGTCATCCGAGACGTTATACCTTGGGATCGAAGCGCCAAACATAACCAGAAACCTCAAAGGTGGTTAGGCGAATATCGGTTAAGGGCAGACTGTTAAACAGTCGCCTCGTCTATTTATTTTCCTGTATTTTTATTCCGTCTTTACATTCCAGCAATTTTATATTCTGTAATTTATTTTCCTGTTCTGTAATTTCATTTCAGTCCATTTTCATTTCTGTAATTTCTATTCTGCTCTGTAATTTATTTTCCAGTCCAGTAATTTTATTTAATTCCAAAAACAGTCCAGCAGTTTAGTAATTATACTATTCTGTCTGGCAGTTTCGTTTAATTACAAACCAGTCCAGCAGTTTAATAATTTATATTAATCTGTCTGGAATTTTAATTAATTGCATTTACTTTCTGCAAGTGTCGGAATTTGTAATAAAGACACATTCCATTATAGAAATAAAATTGTTTATTTCTTTTTAGTCCTTGCAATTTAAATTATTGCTTTTACGTACACTAAAAACCAACACTGGACACATGCCGGCATTTCAAGTGCTCACAGAAAAGGAAACTATTGTAAGCGGAACTGTAACGACCCGGTCATCCGACCAGATCGTCACTATCTGCTTCCTACCACCAATATTGTCCGCTTTGATCCAATTTCGTACTCGATTCTTGAGACAAACGGCTTTAAAAATCATTTTTGATAAGGAGGATACTCGGAAATTCGTGTCGTTACACTATTCCCTCTTCAGGTACGACGTCCTTCTGGAGTTGCCAGTGGCCACATTGCCTATATATCGGCTCTGATATCAATTGTAGCGACCCGGTCCTCTGAACAGACGGCAATCATCTGTTTTCTACCACCAATACTATCCGCTTTGGCCCAATTTTGTACCCGCTTTTTGGGCCGTACGGCTTTAGAAGTCATTGGGGATAAGAATGAGGATACTGCTACATTATATATAAGTACTACATATATAGGTGATGTGTGATACCTCACTTCTCTTTACCATCGTATTTCTCTACGGAAATCCGGCTCGTTACAGGAACGCTTATTTCTTTGTTATTGAATCCGGATTTAGTAGTGGATATTGTGGTATTAGTGGCAAAATTTGATCCGAGTGAAGGACCGGAAGCAATTTATGACACAATTAGCGTGTCATGTTATGATTTTCAAAGTGTTAAGAATCAGTGTCAGACTAGATCAGAATATGACTGCCGATGGCATGGATAATTGGTTCTTTTTTTTTTTGAAATGATAATTGGTTCTTTATTATGAAGAGTAATAAACATAATCTCCTTATGCAACTCTTATTCTAGTCCATGCTATTCGTTCAAAAAAGGTTGTTATTGTTGTAGGTTATTGTTGGACTATTGGGCCTTACTCATAGTGGGCCTAAGTTGGGCTTTCTAGCTTGTATAACCATAACCTCTAGTATATAAAGAAGGTTAGGGTCCACTTGTATTGATACATTCTGATGAATAAAGACATACTGTTCCCTCTCTCTATGTTCTCTCTATGTCTCATATATAATATATATACTGAGCTAATAAGACTCACAACACGTTATCAGCACGATATGTAAATTTATTACTGCTGTTATGTATAATATATGTAAATTTGCGAAATCATATATATTCACATTTAAGTTGGAAAAATTATGAACCTTCCCCAACTAGGCTCACCTATTTGGATACGATTTCTAGGAAAGATATAGGCGGAAGTCGATATCCTAATGAGGTCGGGTTTTAAGTGGCATTCGTACCCTCCACCCTCACTGTCTTTCCTGGTCGTTTTTCAAGTAGAGCTATCGAAAGGGGTTGACTAAATAATAATTTTCCCGAGTGTGTTTATATAGTGATGTATGTTTCGCCGAATTGGTGTTTCAGTATTGACCCGTCGTTCGATCAATGAGAACCGATTTACATGAGAAGCAAAACTAATGTTTTCGAACCTGTCGTTTCGAAAAAAACGTTTGTGCTTGTGCAAACCATAAACATATAAACCAGTCGTTTTATATGATAAATAATCCAGAACTCCCAACACATGTTGGATGCCATCTATGATGAGAAAAATCGTAAAACATACTTGCGAAATGACTGTTTAAACGTTGATTTTAATCTGTCACCACATGTTAGTCACCATGATGTGTGAAAATGTGATGCCTAAAATTTATTTATTTTGGATGCCATCTTTGATGAGTAAAACACGAGTTTGTTATTACCATCAGGATGAATGCTAAGGCATTGATTTTATTCCGCATACACATTTGAGACGTGATGACGTCTATGGTGAACAAATGTCTGAAATTGACATATTGGAGCAATCCTTCACCAAAATACTAGATTGGAAATTGTATTCCATAAGCAGTATCGTGACTTTATATTCACCATGTTCCTTTATCACCCATCTGTTATTGGATAAGAAAATTACCCCGGTGAGTAGTTTTAATCCTATTGGGTCAATGGCGAATTGTTTGCCTGATATTAATGCTCTTCATGTACATTTTTTCCATGAATCGAGAACCGAGACAAGTGTTATTTGTCTCGAACTGTCGCGATCCCGATGAATCGCCTAGCCAAGCAAGATTTTAGACAATCGTCAAAATCGAAAACCTGTGGCTCCAAGACAGTAATTGAAATGAACAATATGGGCCGTTGTCACAAAGCAAGAGATGATGCTCAAGGAGCCAACTCTATGCTATAAAGACAAAGGTCATGGACGGTTACTCCTTAAATAGTTCACAACTATTATAAAGGTGGAAAAACCGATGCTAATGTGGTTAAAGTTAATTGAAAGGAAACTCTTGAGACCCCCGATTTTGTGGCTCAAATGAGTTTGATACCTTTATTTATTGATTTTGATAAATCATTGAGCCATTTTTTTGCTCATCTGGATTATGTTTTTTCCATTTAGATTATGATTTTTCCATTTGGACATACTTTTGTATTATGGTTTGCCTGTTTACAAAATTTCTCGAAATAATTTAAAGTGTTTTGAGCAAATTCCTTTGATAAATGTGACCAAATTTTAAATTATGAAATTTTAGGCAATACTTGTGGGGTAGTTGATTTTTTTTGGAAATAGTGGGTAACAGTGTACCACATAATTTCACAAACTATTTGCCTAAAAGAGTACTCAGTGACAACGATTCTGGACCTGTGGTTCCAAATCGAAATCTTTGGTAAAACCAAATTGATTTGTCAAATATGAGGTCTTATACTCATGTAGGTCCTGCCGTACCATGTTGAGTTATAAAATATTCGAGAGAGAAAACCAGTGTTATCTAGTAATAGCTGATAAAAGAATTGAAATTTCTTTACATAGCCTCCATTCAATACGATTAAAAGCGTATTTTAGAGGAGTTGAAATGTCTTTCAAGTGGTTTCTACCACAATTTTTAAAAGCATTTAAAGTTACCTTATCATTTCGCCTGTCGTCGAAATGATAAATGATTTAGATGCTAAGACATGATTGTCTATACTATCATTCGCCTGTCGTCGATTGATTAGAGCATTTTGATATTTTGGCATTGACCGTATGAGATATTCCCGGGTCAAAAGACGATGCTTGATTTATAATCGCATCGCATTTGGATTCTCTCTGAGAATATATTTCACGATTAATCCGAAATTCATGTCATTAATGCTCACTTTGAAAGAGTAGTATGTGTAAAGATCACGAAATGAACTCGTAGAATTTTTATAAAGAATTGAAGGAGTTATTGTGGACTTATCCAACCATAAGGCGGACCAAAAATATAAATGGTTATGGTTGATGCATCGACAATAAGGTCACATGATTATTGTTGTCCACAGAAATGCAGTACTTTTCAAACTTTTAGCCCTATCATTAAGTTGATGACTCATGATCCGAATTATCCTGAAAAGTATAGTCGACTTGATAATTCCGAAGAGTAAGAATCGAAATTTCGATTTGAATTACTTGAGTTTGGAAATTGAAATTGAACATCCTGTCGATTATGTTCAGACCCAAATGGACTCACGAAAAGTTTGATGATGCGACTGCAAATGGTTGCACGCACTTCTTGGTCTTGCGCACCAAGATTTATATTTCCTTGTGGGGTCATGCTATTTTGCTGCATTGATCCGTTATGAGGCCCATAGACACTCAAACACCATATGCGTACCAGCCGGTTACTGGTTATGAGCCAGAAGTCTCATATTAACGCGTGTTTAGAGTGATTAATTAATATTTTGATTGAGCCGCTCTAGCGTTCAAAATATGGACCTCTGAAGGGGACATAAGTAATTATGAATCTCCTGCCTATCATTTGATAGAGTAACCTTGGCAAGCGATCTCTTTACCGCATGATATGCGAAAGTGACATCACTAAGACTGTTCTCCCCGTCGTTAGGGGGAGATTTTCACATTACCGTTGATAAGGAACGACGTGAAATAACGTGGCATAACCCACTCAGTCTTAGTTTGATCTCCAAAACTGCACTTAGTGATAAGTAAGTGCATAGACTCCCTCAAGTCTAACTAAATGCCAGACGCATTCAATGACTTTATGAGATGTCACGAGATCATTTATACCTGCTGCAAAATGCTTGCAAGGATAGACGTCCCTGTCGGATGCCGTGTTCCTGTCATAACACGTTGCTTTGGCTGAACCCGCCAAGCAAAGGACGCTGTCGTCGGCCGTCAGTCTGTCGTCCTTCCCAAGATACGAGGAAGTTGACCGGTTCTTAATTCATTTAGCCCCAGAGGTGGTGAACTGAAACTCGTTTGTCGCACGAGATTATAAAGGATCAAGCAGATGTGTGATTTCCTCCTCATCCTAAGAATCTCGAAATATCTGTCGATCATGATATCTTAGACGATATTGAAGCGAATCGAGATTGTCATTGATTACTTGTTCATATGTTCAGTGACGACTGATAATATGAGCAAATTATGACAGAGAACCATGTACCGTTGCATGAAGTCAACGTAGAATAGACTGGACTAATGGAAACTTGCAATCCAAATAGACTCCTTAGCGAAAGTGTGTTCGGACCTGTAGGTCCAACAACACCAATGTTAAACGAGTTCATTTATTTGGTTATTCGTAAGGAAAAGTGATGAGAATAATGAGATTGTAGAATGCTCGCCTAGTAGTGCAAGACTTCTCTCATATCTTGGAATTGATTACGAGATGTTTGATTTCCTCGTAATGGACGTTATAACGGTCGCCTACTTTATCAGTTTAGTAGTTTCTCAAAAACTGATTATGCAGGATGTGATTGTGGTCACTGTTTTATCTCTATGAGAATTTAGACAAAGAGATATAGATGAATGTCCCTGTGTGACTTCATAATGCTTGAATCAAGTAGTTTTTGATCATGGAACACGATCTCAATTAAATGAGACGTTCAGTATATGGATTAATATAATCCGAGCGGATGTGGTATACCCGCCTAAGTGAGTACTTGATTAGCTTGGGATACTTGAACAAGTATTATGCCCTTGCGTGTTTTATTACGCGATCCATTTTTTTGGATTTGCCTTCGAGATGAAGGATCTTGGGAAGACACGGTAGTGACTCGGCCTGATGATCGAGTCCCGTAAAGATTGAATCTAAGTCCATGATTCAGACTACACCCAGAAGGTGTTATGACGTTTTAGTCATCATGACTTTAAGTCGTCAGATTCTCCCATGATCGTTCAATCACTAGACATTGATATAGACTCAGTCCGTCCCTGATGAGACGATGAAAAGATATTGAACCATCATGTTCATATCTAAGTACAATAAGCGCATCATTGTATTTGGTCTAATGTGTTAGGACGAACATCTCGTATGCTGTGAATGGTATAGCTCGACACAGCATCGCGCTAACACGCTGCCATCGAAATGACACTAAAGACACATTCCCTTACCTTATGGTAATTTTGGAAGTGGGCTAGTTTATCCCATTTGCGTCATCGAGTGTACCTACCCCCTTCGGTACTCGAATTAACGCAACCCTTTTTCGGTTATACCGATGCCGGTTATTTATCAGACTCGCATAAGAGATATTCCTAACATGGTATGTCTTTACCATTAGGAATAAGACAATATCTTGAAGCTCTTGGAATGACTCCAAATGAATCACTCTGATCTACTCGTGCTCTATGAGACGACTAGAGATTGTATATGGCTTCGAGCTCGTATTAGCCATATTTGAATTACGTATGCTCTGTCTCACGATCCAGATAAAACACTTGTCTTATTTGAGTACAACTTGTTGTTATCGATCAAGAGAGACATGACTAGATTATGCTATTTAGCATTTCTTGCCGAAATAAATCTTCACATATGAAGTTTAAGAGCATCCTGTCGAATGCTCGTTTTATTCCACGTTATATTTTCTTGCATACAGTCGTGTGCAAGTAAATGAGACATCCAGTCGAATGCTCGTACTCTTTCTTGGAATATGAAATTTTTGCACCCAGTCGTGTGCAAGTGAGGGGGAGCATCCAAGTGAATGCTTATTGAACTAATTACTACTTAGTCGAAATCCTCGTACCCTGTCGTGTGCAAATGAGGGGGAGCATCCAGTCGCATGCTCGTGTACTCTTTTTGTCCTTAGACCAAGGTTTTTTTCCTAATGGGTTTTCCTTAGCAATGTTTTTAGCGAGACACGTTCCCATCATATCTCACTTAAGATTGTCGAAATTAGGGGGAGTATCCGGTTGTATACTTCTTACCACTGTGTACTCTTTTGTCATTCGATTAGAGGTTTTTCCCACTGGGTTTACTCTAGCAAGGTTTTGATGAGGCACCTGTTTTATGGTTGATCCCCTACTACTACCACTGTCGCACTCTTTTTCCTTCGATCAGAGATTTTCCCATTGGGTTTGCTCTGCCAATGTTTTGATGAGGCACACTGTTTTGTGGTTAGTTACTTACATGATATTTCGGCCTATATCATTCGGCTACACACTTTCTCATAGGTACCGGTTTTGTCCCATACTGGGTTTTCCGTCCCTAAGGTTTTTATGTGTTTAGTACTGCGAATGAACTCGACTCAGATCGACTGCATGAAGACGAAGAATTCAAGACGTACAAAGGGGGAGTGTTGTAGGTTATTATTGGACTATTGAGCCTTACTCATAGTGCGCCTAAGTTGGGCTTTCTAGCTTGTATAACCCTAACCTCTAGTATATAAAGAAGATTAGGGTCCCCTTGTATTGATACATTCTGATGAATAAAGACCTACTGTTCCCTCTCTCTATGTTCTCTCTAGGTCTCCTACATCATATATATACTGAGCTAATAAGACTCGCAACAGTTATAGTAATTTTTTTTCCCTTTTACATGTCTGCTCTAAATTTTCTAATTCAATTAATTTCTGAAATATAATGAATAGTGATTTAATCGAAAAGTGTTAACCTTTAAAATATGGATGGTAAGACAAAGATCGGATTTAAGAAGCAAGAATTGTCTTCATAATCGATTTGTATCAGGGAAATTTGTGTAACAAGCACGCTTATTATAGATAGATGAGGAGTACAAGTCTTACAAGCTTATCATCAAACCAGCATAATTCTTTAAGTGTTGAGTTCTGGTATGTTAAACCTAAACTTTGAGATTATTAAATTAATTCTCGTTTCATGAGAAGGAATGAAGTGATATAGTGCAAATTAGGGGGAATATTTATTACTGTCACAATCTGTGATGGGTTCTAGTAACTTTTACTTTTTTTCTTATATACTATTTTGGCTATGGTTATTCAATTGTGTCTGGATTCTAGGAAATTGAATATAATTCTATCTAATTCAAAAAAGGGGTTTGTAGGAGTGCATAGAGGGTTCCTTGTTCTTGGATTATCAAGTTTTGATGTCCTTTTATATATAAAAAGAATCTGGTGTGCTTTTATGTATAGAGAGATTGCTTTTTCAGCCTGGAAAGACAAACAAAAAACATAAGTTGGACGAACCAAAATAATTTCCAAGCCTAAAATAATTTAACTTCTTTGCTTAAATCTGCTACCAGAAAGAACCCTATGTTTCCATAATTTTGACTTTTTTAAGAAAAGTTGTGGAGCTTCCTTGTGAAAGTAGGTTTAGATACTTTTGAAATTAAGTTCTTTATCGCAGAATAGTATCAAGGTATCGAGCTTTTCTTAATCACTATATATGGAGGTTCTATATAAAGGAAAAGCCACTTTTTTTATGTCAAAAAATGATGCTCTTTTTAGTGGAAGGGCCTAAAGCAAGAATCATATTCTATATGAAAGTACATATATAATGAACTACTATGTTCCACTAAACATGCGAACATGATTTAACATAATCATGATTCATGAATCTTCTTTTAGAACCAGAAACAATTACAGAAAACATAATAAGGCTCCAAGTTCTGCTTTAGCAACTTGAGTTAGCATTGAATCTTATTTTCCACAATATTTACAATATAGAAGAAGTAGACAATGAAGTTGGTTCCTCAAATTTTCTAAATAATTAAGAAAACTCAAGAATGAGAGAAGTTAGCTTCAATCATTAATTTATTCGATCCGAACAACAAAATTCCATGCTTCATCTTCACATCCAGATCAATAACATATACAATAGCAAAGCGTACAAGAAGAAAATCCCTACAAAAACCAGAACAGTCAAATTATTAAGAACCTAGAGAAACTGTAAAAGAAAACATGATTTTTTTAATGAATCTAACCGTATATGAATTCTGCCAAAAGCCCAGTTCCTAAGTTAATAGACGTATGTATTATACTATCTTAATGAGCTGATATGACTAAAACATTAGATATAAGTTATTAGACGTAAGTATTATACTAAAGCATAGATTACGAAAGCTCACCACGTCGACATGTTCTCGAAGCTTTAGTTATCATGAACATGTTAACATTATATGTGCTACTTTTTCATTTGTAAAAACAAATTTAGGGACTTTGTGTTTGTAAAACTACAAAGCTTAATCAATGATCAGAAAACCCGTCAAGTACAATGCTTCTTGCACTTGGGGCGATTTGTGTTCTATTAAGGATGGTATTTAGACCCTCTACAACTACAGGTGCAGACAGTAAAATGCAAAAGGAAGTGTAAGATGCCAATGTATTTGGCCAATATAAATATTAGTTTTGATTTTCTTTTTATATATAGTATTATATATAATATATAAGAATTTAGAAGTAATACCGAATTGCCATGGAAGATTTATCAAACCACTGCTCCAAGTAGCTGCAAAGAAACAACTAGTAGATGTGTTAATCCCACTGGGACAATTACACACAAAGGAATCATATTCCCCATTATATCCACAAACCCCATTACTCTTCTCACAATCTGCACAAATCGTCGGATAGTCATTATTAAAATTAAACTTATATTTAATCGCCACCCCGTAGTTCCAAGTATTCGGATCCATATTTTTCCCATCAAACCCATAAATCCCCGAATAAGACCCGCACTGCAACTTCTTCAGGTCCATCTCAAACGACGGACCAAGAACCACCGGATCATACACACAACACGTAGATATAGCACTATATATATCAGTATCAAACTTGCTAACCCCTCTGCATGAATTTAACAGGCTACAAACGGATGTACCGTAGGGATCACAGTAAAATGATGTGGCGTTGTTTTCACCATTGGACTTGAAAATGGATGATGATGTGGCGCAGTCAAGGAGGGCGAAGATAGTGCTGTCATGGAAGGTGAAGGGTGCGTCCCAGTCTAGGCTAAAGCCTTTGCTATCCTGTGTGCAGGCACAGGTTGATATGGTGGGGTCGGTTATGTAGATGATCTGGGAGGAGTAATCTACAGCTGTGATTGGATAAGAGCTGGTGTGGGTCGATAGAGTTAGCTGGTTCTGTTTGCATGTGATGTATTTTTGGAACCTTGGGTCACCGCAGCCTTGGCCTGTTCCGAAAGGGTATTTTATGGGTTGCTTTCCGCAGGTTTGGTGGCAGGCTTGGCTTGCAGCTACATGGAGGAGTGAGAGATATATTAGACAGAGAATGGTGTGAAAGATCTTCATGCTTAAATTTGAAATGGTGAATTGGTGCTGTGTAGTGTTAGAATATAGAACTCACTTGGTCATGAAAATCTTGAACTTTAACCGGAATAGAGTGGTAACTTGTAAATTGTAATAGACTTTTCCATAAGCTTATATAGAGATCAAAAGGGTCTCATTACGTGGGACTGGAATGGTTACTTTAGGTACCCATTTGATGCTTTGATTTTATGTCAAATACTATATATTCTTCTTCGGGATTGATTGGCTACAACTTGAGGCAAATAAGCTGACTTGATTAAGCATGAGGTATATGTTGTGTTTATTCATTTCAAAACTTTTAGCAAGCAAGTTTGGAACTTAAACATAGATCTTGATTAGGCCAACAAAAATCCACTGTAGAATATAAGCAAAACAGAATATATGAGCGAGGCTCACAAAACAAGCAATTTAATATGATAGAGCACAAAACTGCCGATATACGTAATACTGTTGGCGCTTAATAAGCACTAAAGCACATATTGTCTTTCAGACAAGAAAACTATTTCCTGTTCAATAGTTTTGTATGACATAATAGAACTTCCAAGTCTCATTTGGCTAAATTTTTTTTGGAGATGATTGCCTTGTTTAGTTGTTGCTTTTGAAATTGGGAGAAGAAACAAACCACGGTTTTAATGTCACCGAGTTAAATCTTGTTCCACATTTATGTGCATTTAGCTACTGTCTCTTTCAGATGGTATTTTTTCTTCCAAAATAGCTGTTTCTTATTGTTATCCAGTAAAGTTAATTAGTGATCAGTTCTATAAGATTTTTCATTCTAAAAATAAGTTTCCCGAGTGTTTTTGGCCGACCCCAACAGTTGAAACACAGCATTTAAATTAGTTTGCAATGTAGAGCTCTTAAATATTCTTTCATTACTAACACAATCCATGGAAGGGAGACAAACCCAATAAATTATGTCCGTCAAATTTAGATTTTCTGGTTGATGCTTTAAGCTTTTCTCTTCTTTTTTTCGCCTTTCCTCTTTTGTAGTTTTAATTCTTTTGTTTGGCGAGGTTAAAAGCTACATTCTTTTTACAGTTCTCCCCTGAAACTTGTAGAAGTGTTATGTTGATGAATTCCGTTTTCTTGCACAAGCTTCAAATAAGTCATCGTGTTTGCTTAAAGGGCTGCATCCAGACAAACAATTATTCAACATGTAATGTCATTAATATCTTTGCTGTAAATTCAATTAACCAAGTTTTCAGATTGACTTAATTATCCTGGTTAAAAATCAAGTTTGGCATATCTAATGCACAAACTTGGCTGTTGAGCCTGTAACTCGTGAAAGCTGAATTTCCGTAGAAAGAAGCCAATTTATTTCTCATCTTGAAATATGTGGTGATAATAAGCACACAATAATTACAATTAACACTGACAAGTCCAAAAATCTCATAGACTACTAGTTTTTTCAGAATTAAAAAAAAAAAAAAACTCTTAAGATGATCAACTAAATGTAAATCTGTACATAGAAAAAAGCAAATAAGCTAAACCTAATATATAGCACCAAACATTTTCTCGATGCAATATAGCACAAAACTTGTGTGTATAAAGTTTCAAGTAGCACTACACTTGATAATTATTTACTTGCATGCGAACCTCAAAATCAGAAATCCGTTAAGGATAAGCAGAAACCAGACGTGAACCATAGTTAACGCTTACACAAAGATATTTGCCAAAACTGTGAATATCAGAACAAAGAGGCCTAAATTTTTATGCGGACCCTTTTTTTCATCTGCATGTGAAAGGGAAGGAATTGGATTGATCTTGGCCGTTGATTTCTCCTTAGAGCAAGTATAATTGCAGCGGCTAGGACGAACAACTCTATACACACCACTACTCGTAAGAATAAAAGCGTCTTTTCTATTATCTTGGCCAAACGAGTATATGTATTGCAAGGCGGGTAAACTGGAATTGGGCACTAAGGTGCACGCCATTGGAGAATCCATAGCACAAGTAAATGGTATACTGCTTGTAGTGAAATTTCCGCTATTTCTTGGGGTTTCTGAAGCTGCCCATATGTTTTTTGCATATAAATCTGCATACAAGTAGCTAAAATCCCCGAAAACATGTATGAAGGTTAATAGAAATATAGAATTAGTCAACAACATTCTGCATCTAAAAGAAAAATTTGGGGGAATAATTAGTTTTTTCGTAGCTCAGAAGCTGATTTATTTGAGACTGACAAGAAAAGCTTTCACTGAAAATTTTAGTCTTTTCAAGGCAATATAAAACCAAACTAGCCTCTAAATTATATAACATTATTCAATACAGCTTATAAGTGGAAACAAGTTGAGCTAAATATTCAACCAACGAACAAGCCCTGATTTTGGGATTGTACAATGCTTCTTTTTAAAATCTAGCACTTTTTTTAATATTAGGATTGGTTCATGCTGCTTAAATTTCAAGATTTTTCAACAAAAAAGTATTGCCTTATGTTGGTTAACTAATGTCGTACAACTTATAAAGAAATAAAAGATAAGCATAGAAGTTTAACTTTTTCAACAGAGAAGCCACGATTATATGATCATACTATTTATTGATAAAACATGTCTCATAACTTGTATGACACATTGACACTGATTTGTTTTGTAGGTAAGCTAAGCCAATTTGTTCATGCAAACAAAATATAAGACTAAAATTTCATAACCTGCAGTAAGAAAATCAAGAAAAATCATTAACCTCTCATATGTGCACGGATCCGTTGTGGAACGATAGACAAACCCACCGGAAATTGCTGCAGATCCTAAGCTATTAATGTCTGAGTGATTATATCCTGCCACAGGGAATATTAAATCATTTGAAGTCGAAGAAGTATCATTATTTCCACTCGTAGATTGTTGTGTATTGAAGGTTAGAGGTCCTTCAAACATACTCCACCCATAATTTCCCCCTTTAGTAACAACATCTACCTCTTCGTATCTATCCTGTAAGAGAGCACATTGGTTGTTTACTTTGAAAAAATGGACCATAAAACTTGAGAATAAGCCTATGGATTTAGAATCATAGAAAACTCTCGCCTATATGGACTGCGATTCTATATATTATGGGATTGTTGTTCTTGTTTTTATTTTTAGCTCTACCAAAAGAATATAATTTTTATACCTATAAGATGCAGCCAAACAAGGCATATGTATAATCTCATGGACTAATAGTCTTCCGGACTATTTAACCCCAGGTATAAGCTTATCAAGTCCTAAGTTCAGTCCTTGATGTATAGACTAATCAGTCCAAATTTCAAAAACCTATAAATGTTGTGCTGAGAGAGCCTAGCAACTTTATCATGAGAAAGAAAGACTCTGAAGTTCTTTCAAATTTGAAAGATGTCCTAGCAGTATAATTAATTGGAAGTACGTTTAACCGTCATATAATGTTTTCCAAACCTGGCCAATGTCAGCACAAATAAAGTAAGAAGGCCTTTCGGCATCGAAGCTACACCGCCACGGGTTTCTAAACCCTAAAGCCCAAATTTCGGGTTCCAAATCGACATCATCGACATAAGGATTGTCAGAAGGAATGGAATAGTTACCCCAACGACTGTGTTCTTCTGAACCTGAATCAAATAAATGGTCATAACTACTACTAATAAATAATCCAACTAAATAATTCTAGAACAGGCTAGTAAAAGGAAATGAAACTCTAGATGGTTGCTTTTGTTGAGCTTACTTGGTAAGTTGTCGATATCTAGCCTCATAACCTTTCCAAGTAGGGACTTTTTGTTTTGAGAGAAGTAAAAAGGATCTCCTTTTCCTCCGTCACCCATCATAAAGTATAAGTAACCATCTTTCGGTCCGAAAAGGATTTGCCCACCATGATCAAATGAAGTCGGAAGGCCCATCGAAAATATTCGTCTCACTTCTAATTCATTTGCACTTGATCCCTATAGAATAAGCAAAAATATCTCCGCATTTAGTATATTTAACTATCACAACCAACACAAATGATCCCCAACTATCAACAGTTGTGAATAAAACGTTCAGATATTATCAAAAGTTTCCCACAGTGACTATAACACTGTGAAATGTGCCTGGTCCTTGATAGATTCAAAGAAAAAGAACGGGACAAAAATAAAGTTCTGCCTTAGTTAACTCGCATTAGAGCGCCTGAAAACTTTTTATTCCTAGATGTTATTCTAGCTTATACTTGTTATTCCTTGATGCCCGCTTTTCGTGTTTCAGAACAAGAAACACACTAAGCCTTGAATAAATTTGCTAACTACATAAACATAAAACTACTATTTGTCAAAACTTTTAAGCATTTTGCTTTGAAAACAATGGTAACCTTTTGTATTTTAAAATTACTAAATATAGGGTCTATTGTTGATTTCTTGGTCCTTATAAAATGATACTACTATAAAAAAAAAAGACCGACTGTCAAGCTTTCATTTTTATATTTTCTATCTTTCACAATCACCACATTCAGCCTAATTATCGCAGTCACAATCTAATTGTTGAGTTTTACAGATTTTACCCAGATAAAATCGCTGGGAAATGGTGACCTAATTCTTCGAATGTCTAGAATGCACCGTGTTGAAAAGTTATAGAATAGGTTTACACAGATAAAAAATCAGGACTAAAATAAAGGATAGATAAAAACCGTTGATTGGTCTGTTGCAGTTCCATTAGCTGTATATTCGGCAATAATACTGTGATATTGGCACGGTCCAACCCCATTTGAAGAATTTAATTTCGAAGGGTCACAGTTAACATCCGAATTACATGCACACCTCCCCGTACATGAAGGGGACTTGAATTTATCGCAGTTATAAGACGCAAAAAAACGACCATTGTTTGCGAAATTTGGATGAAAAGCCATACCAAACATACCAAAGGTAGTATCAAGAAGAACTTGATCAGATAAATCCAAAAACGGTTTTTCTTCTATAACCCCTAAGTTTTCACCGGAATCTTGTTCTGGTATATTAGCTAGCCAAATTGTGCCACCTTGGTTAGAGAAAAAGGCTTGGTTTGACTTATCTGGATGAGGAGCCATATTTATGTATTTACCATCACCAACTTTTTCAAGGCAAAGGCCTTCAGGAGGTGATGAAGTTTCATTATCGTGAAGTGAAATTGGCTTTCCATTAAAACATAAGGAACTATTATTATTTAGGTCACCACCAAAAGCGTTGCAAAAATCGGTTTTAGATTGCCAAAGGTCGGTTAGCTGGGTGGCGGTTGAATTTTGTCGGACTTGAGTGCTTCCTTGTAATGAGGGGGCAAAAGGGGAATTTTGTATGGATGTGTTTTGACAAACATCCCATACCTTTGAGCAGAAATTGGTTTCTGAGTTTGACGAGTTGCAAAGAACAGGAACCGATCGAGGCCCTGAGTCTATCATGAATAGTTCGCCTGCAAATTGATCACACGTCTGCAAAATTGGAAAGAAAACAAGAGATTTTTATGAATAATGTGAAAGTTATGTCAGTATAGTAGTTGACCTATGAACTTACAGTCTTGGGTTGGTTTAACCTTGAAACAATTCTTTTGCTATTACTTCGGTATTTGGTAGGACAGTTTGGAAGCTGATTTATTTTGCTTCTAAGCTTAATTGCTTGGTTTTTTGGTTTGTAAGTCATATCATATATGGCGGGACATTTTGGAAGCTGATTTATTTTGCATAATGTCTTAAAAAGATAGAAGCTTTTCTTGATGAGATCAACTTTTTTACCGTCTAAATTAAGGCAGTTTATTGCTTAGATACGGCAGCCAAACATACTATGTAAATATTAGACCCCTACGTCTGGAGCCTCGTGCACTAACATTCTAAAATAACTAGAGTTACGGAATTGAATAGTGCTTTTATAAGATGCAATATCATTTTGGCTCAGACAAAATAAGCTAAGCATACTGTAGTATTAAATTTGAAAAGAAGAGAAAACTCACAGCACATATCATGGATTTTATAGTAGAAGCACAATCAGGATCAGATATATTCATTTCTTGAAATTGCTTCTGTAAATGAAGGTCTTTAGCTTGGTCGCAGCAGGTTCTTCCTTGGTATGGACAGAAAGTCAGTGGACTCTTTGGGATCATAGGTGCCCCTAATTTCAATTACGAAATATTATTAAATAAATTAATAAGAGAATATATACATACTAAATTATGTTAGCTTTTTTTTAGATGTTTGAGAAAATGCTGCAAACTCATTGATTTTTGTTTCTCATTTTTATAAAGGTCTATTTCTTGGTCTCAAATTCGAATGCTATTATATGACACGACATAATAAACCAGGTTCTCACAGTGTCGTGACAAAAAACTGACTCGTGAATGATTTGTATGGTTTAATAAGCATAAGTCTGTCTTATTTCTGTTTCTGTTTTATTAGGGAGGTTTTATCATTTAAGTATTCTGTTTTATTTAGAGTTTCTTTCGGAGTCTTAAGCAGTGTTTTAAATAGCGTTATCGCTATCGTAGCGTTTTTTTGAGAGAAACGCTAAAAGCGCTAATAGCGTTGCTATATAGCGCTTTGCGGTGTATTTTTTTTTTCCTAAATATGCACTAAACTTTAGAATATATAACAAAAAAAAAAAGAAATGTATAGTTATATTATATAGTAATAAACGCTAAAAGCGCTAATAGCGTTGATATATAGCGCTTTGCGGTGTATTTTTTTTTGCCTAAATATGCACTAAATTTTAGAATATATAACAAAAAAAAAGAAATGTATAGTTATATTAGATAGTAATAAAAAAAAATCAAAATTTTCTTTTGTTGTTGGTGAGGTTCAAACTTGGGTCTGCTGGAAATTACAGCACTGTCTCAACCATCTGTACTGCAAACACTTTTATGAAAATTACACAATATATATTAATTATTTAGATCCGCTGTTTTTTTTTCTAACTCGCTATTTACGCTTTTGGTCCAGAATTTCGCGCTTTTTGCGCTTTTGGTCCCCTATTGCGCGATTTTAGCGCAATTCCATCCAAAATAGTGATTTTTCGTTGCGTTTTTTACCAAAAAAACGCTATTTCGCGCTACGTAGCACTATGTAGCGCGAATTTGGAAACAAGAAGTACTTTTTTTTGGTTCAGACTTCAGATTCTGGTTTTGTCTTGAAAGATATCTTGGATCTAACTTTGTGGATCTAGACTTATGTCAAATCTTTCAAGAACAAAATAGATTGGCAGATAATCTTGAAACAATGGGAGATATATCAAAGATCAATATGTGGTTTCAATGCCATGCCTAATAATTTTTGGATAAATTTTTGTTTCTCAATCTTTTATTTGTATAAATTGTATAGCTTCGTAAATTTGATCCGGGGAGTTTTTGTTGAGTTTGTATGATGAACAGTTGTTGTTTTTTTCATAGTAGACAACTATTGAATGATTATCTGGTACATGGGTGATTATTTGTTGGTTTGAGAAACAACATATGGCAAAGAAAAGCATTTACTAGATTAATTCTTGTAATATTCTCCAAATTTCCACTTTCAAGTTCTCTTTGTCAGGGTGAAGACCATGGCAGGAAGGTGAAAAAATAGACGATACCGTGGACATGAATTCTTAGTGAGAGTCCATAAAGACATTATTCACTGTTATGTATTTTGATTTGCATAAAAGCTAGCCCATCTTAATGATACTTCAAAAAGTTGTGAGTTTTACCAAAACATTACTCGCATAGAATCTGAAAAGTATGACAATACGTTCAAACACAGGCTGGTTTGATTGCAACTTTGAAGCTCAACATATACGCTTTTTAACGACCAACATGCAATACGTTTAATAGGCTACTGAATTTCTATGGTTGTAGGGCATGATATTTCTAGGTTAATTTTTCGAATTGCATGAGCACAGTTTATTTCTCAACTCTCAACAACAAATAAGTCAGCTTATTTACTTAAAATATTCAACCAAAAACAACCCCACAGTCATGATATATCTAGGAAGAGAGAAAAAGACTTACTGAAATCCTGGCACAAAGGGAGTGATGTGGAAGAATATGTAAGTAATAAATAGAGGAATATCACCAATACAATTGTGACCACCTTAACCATGATTTAGGTAAGACAGAGAACAATAGCAACAAGACAAGCTCCTTTTGTATTTTTACATTACAGACACACATAAGATGCATATAAGTAGCAAGCTTTTCGATTATTTACAAATAGTCAAACAAAATGTGACAAAGGTAAAACAGCCAAGTTTTATATATTACGTTGGTTTTCCACTATCATATTCTTAACAAACTTGTTCTCATCTTTAGCTTTTTGAAGAAACTCTTTAATTGGACAATGATTTCCATTGAGTGTACTCATTCTAGAAACATTGGTAATGTAAAGTACGATTACTTTACTACTTCTTTACAAAGGGTTGTTGGGTTGCGCATTAAATCGGTTTTGTGTTTATTTGCTCATAAGTTGTCCATTTTACTGTCTAACTTAAAATCTGAGAGTTTATTTTAGGAAAAGCAACTGTAGATGACTCTCAAGGTGATACTAATTCATCTCAAATAGGTCCGTCGAATAGGATTAAAAAGCATCTAAGGATGGAATAAGATTTAACCGAAGGAAGGAAAGAAAATAAAATAAAAAGAACATGAATTTTAAAATTTTACCGTGATTTCCAAAACATGTAATTATAAATCTCGAAAAAAAAGACGTATATTTGTTTTTCCGTCATGAAACCGTGTAGATTTGCATTAATTAAATCTTGATTTGGATCGTTTTTGCATAAAAGTGCTAATTTGGGTGTTTTTTATGGTGTACATATGACCTTCTCATATATATATATACTAGTAATCGTGCCCCACGCGTTGCGTCTGCAGCGCTTAATGCAATAAAAATATAGAAAATAAGTATAGTTATAATATAAATATGTGGACAATACCAAAAAAACCACATTTTAAAATTTAAAAGAATGTTTGGTTGTTAAAAAGGGATAAATGGTTTTATTAGTTTTTACTTTTTATATTTTTATGAGAGTATGATATTATTGTAATTAATATAAAGGTGTATGAGTATTTTTGAAAAAAAAGACTAAATTGGGCAGTCTCATTTGACTTGAGTTGACTTATTATAATAGAATGATACTAGTAAACGATACACACGCGCTGCGTGTGAGACGCTATAAATTGTGATGATGATACAAATATAGAGTAAAAAAAAAGATATAAGAAAAAATATGTTATATAAATTGTGATGATGATACAAATATTTACAGAAAAAAAATATAGTATAGAAGAAATTTTGTGTGGTTAAAGAGAGAAATAATGTAATTAGTTTTTATTTTTTATGAAAGTAGTTAATACGTTAATTTATAAAAAAAATATAGGGGTATTTTTGAAAAAAAATGACTAAATTGGACAGACTCATTTGACTTGGTTTGACTTATTATAATAGAATGATATTAATTTGATGAGAGAATTTGTTTATGTTTATGTTTATGCTTATGTTTTGTTTATGTTTTGTTTTGTTTCAAGTTTAAAACTATTTGTTTGGTTTTATTTGTTTTTCAACTCTGTTGTGATTGTGCTAGTTTTTGGCTATGTTTGGTTTGGAACTCATGTTTGTTACTTATTTCTTTGATAACAGTTGTTTGAATTATTTCATTCTATGTTTACAATTGGTGAATGTTATTTGAGTTAATGTTCTAACTGCAGTTCTAACTTGCAGGGAGAGCTTAACTGTTAAACTCAAATTAACTATAGTGTTATGCAATTCTAAATATGCACGGGGAGCTCATGTGTTAAAACTGTCATACAATATTTTTCTATAACTAGGGCTTTTGGAACTCCTCTAAGGGTTGATGAACCTACCTCTAAGATGACGCGACCTAGCCTAGCAAGCATCTGTGTGAGGTGGACCTAAGTGATGAGCTAGCTGAAAGAGTGCATATTGGTTATGATGAGGATAGTGATGTTGGGTTCTGGCAATACTGTAAAAATGAGCATCTACCCGACTACTGCAATTTTTGTTACAAGCAAGGTCATGCAATAAACTCTTGTAAATTTAAAAACATCAAAAAGGAAAACATCCAAGTAGAAGATAAAGATAGGAAGGAAAAAGAGATGAAAAGTAAAAAACAAGAGGCCAAATTATACAACACAAATATAAGGAAAAAAGAGAGCACTAAAAATTGGGTTGCTAGAACTTTTTAGAAAGGTAAAGAATCAACAAAAATTACAGATGATGGTCCAAGCAAGGTCATTCCCAGCAAGCCTGCAGATTTAATAAAAAAAGTAGTAGTTATTAGTGATAAAGAAGAAGAATTAGAAGAAGAAATTATAGAAAAAGAAATTGTTTGTGAAAATCCTACTTATGTCGCTTATAAAGATAATAGGGAAATTATAGAAGCCCAAAACAAAGATCAATCTCTAACCATTTTTAATAATGTGAAAAGCATTATAGTGGAGAGTAGTATCACAGATATTACTGAAATTGAAGAAAAAGAGGAAGGGGATAATTCTATTGTTCCTAGAGGTGAGTTTGAAGGTTAAAAAGAGGGTGGTGATCTTATTTTTTCTAGAACAGACATTGAAGAAATTGTTGAAAATTGGGAGGAAAATCTTTCAAAAAGTCGGAAAAAGAAAAAGAAAAAGAGAGAAATTTCAAGGCAGAATGAGCAAATCAGTAAGCAACAAATGAGCCTGAGATCTTTCTCTAATGTGGGGGAAAGAAAAATGTATAATATATGATAAATGCACTTATTTGGAATGTGAGGGGAGTGGATAACAATGCCACTAGTAGAAGAATAAAGTTTTTATGCAAGTCAAATAATATTATGTTTCTTATTTGCATAGAGCTAAAGGTAGATAATAATAAATTGAATCTGTATAAAAGAAAAGTGGGGTTTGATAATGCATTTGCTCAAGATGAAAACAAGATTTGGGTGTTTTATAATAATGGGCTTGAGATAAAAGTCGGTAACCAATGCAGTCAATGTATCAATTTGGAGGTTAAAGTGTTATGCTCAAATACTATTTTTCAAGTCTATGTAGTGTATGCTAAATGCACTGTACAATAAAGGGAGCAATTTTGGAATTTCTTGTTGAATTCAAAAACTACTAATCCTTGATTTTTAGCTGGTGATTTTAATACAGTTTCGAAAGAAGAAGATAAAGTTGGAGGGCTACCTATCAATTTAAATGGTGCTAATGATTATTTAGATTGCAATGATGAAATTGGTGTTTTTGAGCTTAAATTTACAGGATCAAGGTATACTTTGAGAAATAACAGGGATGATCTCATCTTAGAAAGAATTGACAAAGTTTGTGTGAATCTTAACTGTTACAATTTGTTTCAATCTATTACTCTACAACATTTATCCAAACCTAATTCTGATCATAGCCCCCTTTTGGTTACTATGACGAATGTAGATGATCAGAATGTGAAGAGGTTCATATTTCAAAAAAATTGGCTAGGCCATAAGGAGTTCTTAGAAATGGTAAAGTCTAACTGGAAAACATATAATAGTGGCAATGCACTATATTCTTTGGTTCACAATTTAAAATGTTTGAAGAAATTTTTATCTACTTGGAGTAAAGTTACCTTTGGCAATATCTTCCAGAAGGTTATAGATGTTGAAGATCTGGTACTACAAACTGAATATATTTTTGAAGATAATCATTTCCCTCCAAATAGAAGTGAACTCAATAGAGTGCAAGCTGATCTCAATTATAGCTAAAAATAGAGAAAGACTTCTGGAACCAAAAAGCTAAAATTTGGTGGGCTAAAGAAGGCGATGCTAACACTAAATTTTATCATGGAGTTGTTAAAATGAGAAGAAGTAAGTGTAAATTACTTATGGTTAAAAATGATCAAGAGAAAGAGTTAACTGATAAAAAAGACATTCAAGAAGAAGCTGTTAATTTCTTCAAGAGTCTACTAGCCGCAAATAACATAATCAGTAGTAGGTATGAAAGCTTAGATATTATCTCTAAAATGATTTCAGATGATGACAATGAGTATTTGATCAGAGACATAAGTATAGATGAAGTTAAGGATGCAGTGTGGAGTCTTAATAAAAGCAGTGCACCTGAGGTGGATGGGTTTAATGGTCATTTTTTCACTTACTGTTGAGATATTATTGGACAAGGTATTTTAGCTGCAGTTAAGCAGTTCTTTGCTGGTTCAGAATTGCCAAACATTACCTCTACCTTCATTGCACTTATTCCTAAGAAGACAAATGCAGATAAGTACTCTGATTTTAGACCTATTAGTCTGTGTAATTTCTGCAACAAAGTCATTTCTAAGATTATGGCCTCTAGATTAGCTCATATTCTTCCCCAGCTTATCTATGGAAATCGATGTGGATTTGTGGCTAAAAGACATATTGTAGAGAATATTTTGCTTTCTCAAGAGTTTATTTCTACTCTTAATAAAAAAAAAAGTGGTAAGAATATTTCTTTGAAGTTAGACATGAAAAAAGCCTATGCTAAAATCTCTTAGCATTTTCTTACTTATGTGCTCAGAAAATTTGACTTTTCAGAGATTTGTATTGATAGAATTTGAAGACTAATATCAAATAATGGCTTTTCTATTCTTGTGAATGGTGCTTTAACAGGGTAATTTAATGCTACCAATAGCTTGAGGCAAGGAGACCCAATTTCTTCTAGTCTATTTATTCTATATTCAGAAATTTTATCAAGGAATGTTAACTATCTTATTGAGAAAAAGAGCTGGAAATCTTTAAAATCACCTATTGAAACTCCTATTGTCAAATCATTTGGTTTTTGCTGATGATATTATTATTTTTAGTTGTGCTGATATGAATTCTATAAAACATATAAAAAGAGTGCTTCTTCAATACTGCAAGGATTCTAGGCAAGAATTTAAACTGGATAAAAGTTTTATGTATGTTTCTAAAAAGGTGACAAATAACAATAAATATCAAGTAAGCAATTTGCTAAACATCGAAGTGAATAAACCACCTTTTGTGTATTTGGGTTGTAAGCTTTTTCATGGGAATAAAAGGTGTTTTTTGTATCATGAGTTGACACTTAAAGAGAGAAGCAAGCTTTCAGGTTGGAAGACACAAAATCTCAATATGGAAGGGAGATTTATTCTTATTAACTATGTGCTACAGTCAATCCCTATCTATACCATGGCAACAATGAATCCTCCAAAGCAAGTGATTAAAAAAAAATGAGCAAATTCTGGCTAATTTTTTATGAGGTACTAATGATGGTAAAAATAAGTTTCATTGGGTTAAATGGAAAAATATCTGCAGACCTACTTCAGAAGGTGGGTTGGGAATAAGGAGACTTTATGATATTATTGATGCTTTTTCAGTGAAATTATGGTGGAAGTTTATAACTAAAGAGACTTATGAACTAAATGTATGAAAATTAAATATTGCAAAAATAAGCATCCAAATGAAATTCAAGCTAGTAAGAAAAATAATACCTAGACAAGGATGATGAAAGTGAGAGATATTGCTGAGAATCAACTTCTTTGGCTTGTGGACAAAGGGAATATTCACATCAATTTGGACAATTGGACAGGGAAGGGTCCTATAAAAGAGCAAAATATTGACAATAAGAGCCTTCTCTCTGAGATTATTAGTCATGGACAGTGGGATAAAGAAGAAATATGTAAAATTATTCCTATCAATAAAAGTGGGCTGTTTATTAAATAGTTGAATTGCATTAGAAATACTAAAGATCTAGCAGTTTGGAAGGGTGCTAATAGTGGTGAATTTTCTATGAAATCAGATTGTGATTATGTCAGAGAAAAGTATCCAACTAGTTGGATTTTTACAATGATTTGGGGGAAACTAATTCAAGTAAAAGTCTCATGCTTTGTATGGAAATGATTTAATAATGTAGTGTCTGTTGATGGTGCAATCAAGAGAATTGGTATACAGTTAGCTTCTATCTGTGAGTGCTATAGAAAATATGAAGAAAACTTGGAATATCTATTAAGTAACAGTAATCTAGCGGATAAAGTTTGTGCTCATTTTGATAATCTTATGTGACTATCTTATAACAACCTTATAGTTAGAGAAAGATTTGTTACTTGGTGGATTTTGGATAAGAAAGATGCAAAGCTGCTGGTAAAAAAGGTACCCTGCTATATTATTTGGTGCATTTAGAATGCCAGATATGCAAGTAAATTTAATAACCAAGATATGTGCTATCAAAAAGTTATTAAAGATGTTATAGAACAAATTCTTCCTTACACCAAGAAAGACAATAAGTTTCCTATCCAGTGGGATTGGTATGATTTGGACAGGTTGAAGGCTATTGTTAGAAAAGTCAAAGGTAAAATAATTAAATGGGTCAATCCTCCAACATGGTATATGAAACTAAACACAGATGGTTGTTTTAAAAGCTCCAATAATATCAGTGGCATTGGGAAAATTATAAGAGACAATGAATGGAATTTTATCAAAGCCTTCTACTCTCGTATTGTAAGCTTTTCTAGTATTGAGGCTGAATTTCATGCAATTTTAATGTGGTTAAAAAACACTAATAACAGAGATTTAATAATTGAGAGTGACTCTCTTTTATTGGTCAATATTATTCAGTCAAAGCAAAAAATCCCTTGAAAAATTATGCATATCATCAACAAAATAAGAGATATTTTGAAGAAAGATACTTATCTGGTCTCTTTGGTGATGAGAGAGGCAAACGCTGTAGCAGATCTGCTAGCTAATCTTAGTTGTTGTTAGATCTAAAGATTTTGGAGAATATACATGACTTTTCAGCGAAATTAAAAAGCATAGTGGATCTAGAAAAAAGGGGTATAACTTACCTGAGAATGCGATATGACAAGGATGACTGGAAGATCGAAGAAGATGGAAATGGAAAGTACTTATTTTCTCTCTATATATCTATGGTTGCGGTCTGAAGATGAAATGTCTAGACCAGGTGAAACGGTGGATTGGGATAACTCAAATATTATCACCCCAGACTCCTCGAGTTTAAAGAAGATTTCAAGATTTCGGATGCTTTATATTTGTTACATCTTAAGCTTTCATTATTTATTTTCAAACCCTTGTAATTTATTATTTCGTATTCTGCTACTCGTTTTTCTGTTATGTGGGGTTTTTCCCCCATTTTTTTATTGTTCAACTATTAATAAATAAAAAGGTGGGGTTTTCCACCATTAATATAAAAAAAAAGCGCTAATATTACTTGCAAGTGGAGCTCTTTGATAAACTTAGATTATTAGTCAAATCTAATGACAAATGGGGAGATTATTTGGTCCATATTTGTGACCTAGTGAACTCTTTGTTGTCAATTGGTTTGAACAAATAATCTAAGTTAAGTATTTATTGTTAAGACAGTTTTAGGTTTATAGGTGTAGTTGCAACCTCAGTTGCAACTATAGTAACAACCTGCTGATATGCATGATTCTGTCTTACTGCATACTTATTCTTTAAGTTAATTATTTTAATTAAAATATGCAGCATATATTCTCATATATTTACATGGATTTTATTTATATATGGTGAGAATATTCGGTTGATAAATAATGAAAGTTATTTAGAGAAATAAGTAGTTTAGTTTTTCAAAAGATATATAGTCTCTAGAAGGTATTATATTGTTACTTTTATTCTGCTAACTAAATATTCTATTCATATGTAAGTCTTTATCACGTTTTCAATCTATGTTTATTAGATCTTTTATGATTCAAATAGATTGAAAATATATATGGAGTTATTTGGTCTTATAGATTTTATCTTTAATAGATATTATTTTATAGGTTTCTTTTAAATGAAACAATAACTTCTATATTCAAGCACCTAATATTTGGTGTTGACTACAAGAAATTTGAGCTCAATATTGCTGTAAGGATTTCGTTCATATAAAAAAGTTTGAGATCAATCAAATCTACAAGATACAATCAAGAAGTTTTGAAGAATGAAGATTAAATATTTATGAATATCTTAGAAAATTGTATTTTTGTCATTATAAATAGATAGGAGCATTGCTTGTAAAAGTTATGTGATGTAAACTATAAAAAACTGAACATTGAAATAATATACATGATAACTTTTAAACGAAAAACAATGGTGTGATTCCATTGATATTTTGAGTGGTAATTATAGAGTAGAAGCAATACTAAAATATGTAGAAAAACCTTGAGTGATTCAGAGAGTTTTTCATAAGTATTGATTCTTGTATTATAATCTTTTATAATATCACTAATTTGTGTGAGTGCCCCCGCAAACGTAGCTCAAATATTGGGTGAACTCCGTTGTTAAACGTGCATTTGAATTTACTTTAAAAGTCTATTTAATATTATGTTCAGTCCATCATTACACTGAAGTTTCAACTGTAATTGGAACCTAATAATTTACCAGTAACTAAAACAGCGAATAAGAATTTCACATGTATCATTGTATGTACTAACTAATTCAATAACACACGTAAACTTTATACATGTCAATTCGTGTTAACAAAGGTAGTCTAAAGTGAACGAAATTTCTTAATTTAGGGCATAATATTATGTTTAATCATCAGACTCGACAAACGTCACACATACATCACCGAATATTATAACCTAATTAGTCAACTTAAGTTTGACTAATATCAGTGTTAAAAAATCTTAGTGGATGGTGGATAAGAGTGGTTAAAAAGGGAAAAAATGTTGTTGAAATATTTAACAAAGTAAGAAAACCATAAAGCGAATTATACTTTTCTCGATGGTTCAACCATTACTCTTTTGTAGTAACAAGTAATTCAAAGGTAACGGCGCTTAGTGGGATGAATTAAAACACTTTCGAATTGGTTTTTGTCCTTCTTTTATACATAGGATAAAGGCTTATGAAACCAATAGCCAGAATTGATTGCGGTGATCTTTTTGTTGCTCATATTATTATGAAAGCAAATAAAATTTGTTGAATTTCCCACGCTAAGATCTTGCTTTGTACTATTGGCAAATAGCATTGCTAATATGTGTTATTGATTTCTTTTAATATTTTGGGCCTCATTCTGCTAAATGGAGATATTATTTTTTTCTGGTTATCAGGAAGGCAGATATGTAATTCATTTAACTCAGTTTGTTTCCAGGGAAAATAGTAAACGAAAATATTTTTCAAAGAAAATAGATTTTATGCATGATTGCTTTAGAGGGAAATAAGAAACTAAGGAAAACATTTTCCATCTCTCAAGGAAAATAAGGGAAAATGACTAATCCCAAAATTGGGCGGAAAACATTTTCGTTCGTGAGGAAAAATATAAAATTTTCACGAAATTATATATTTTATCCTTTTTACCTCGGTTTTTCTTCTTCTTTTTAATAAAAATTAATTCTTTGATAAATTAGTTTTTTTAACTTTTCAAAAGTTAGATTTCGTGAAAAAACTCAAAATCAGATAAGTTATGAATTCGGAGACTTATTTTAGCTTTTACACAAAAAAGTTAAATTTTCTAATTAAATTATTTTGTATATTTCCATGTAACTAATAAGTTAAAAGTGAAAAATGACTTATTAACAAAAATAAGTTATAAGTCATTTAAAGCTAAAAAAGCTAGAAGTGACTTATTTTAAACCAGTTTTTTTGCCATTATTTCTAAAGTCTTCTTGTTTTGTTTTTTGATAAAAAAAGTTATGGGTGTTAACTTTTCAAAAGTTACTTTTCGCATAAAAATCTCAAAATCATATAATTTAGGAATTCGGAGACTTTTACACATCAAAATCACCAAACGTTCAAATTTTCAATTGAAATATTTTTACATTTCCAAATTACGAATAAGTTAAAATAAGTGAAAAATGACTTATTAACAAAATTAAGTTATAAGTCATTTAGAGGTAAAAAAGCTATAAGTGACTTAATTTAAATAATTTTTTTCTCATTATTTTTCAAAAGTAACTTATTTTAAGCAAGTTAGTTTCTCATTGTAAAATCTATTTTTTTACTACAAAAGCCGATCGCAAACGCGCCATTAGTCAATAAATTTTCATAGAAAATCTAAGCATCTCAAAACACTTAATAAACGAATAGAGGAAAAATAATTTTCAAAAAAATAATTCTCTTGACAAATTTTTTAGTGGATAAATATTTTACGCCAAACAAACAGAGCTTTTGCTTAAATGTTTAGGTAACAACTATTAGATATCAAAAGGAGTTAAAGCATAGACCTTTATTTTCTTGACTGCTAGATCAAATTAATTTAACAACTTTTAATTACCAATTCAGGTTGAATAAATTAATCCTATTTAGCAAGTCTATTAAGAATTTTCCTGCGATGATGCTAGTGTGAATCGGATCAAAGAGTTAATTAATCACCAACGCTCAGATTATGTTTCTGTTCAAGTTAAGTAACCGGTTCTAATAATTAGGATTAGCCCCATAGGGAAATGAAATATGTAATAATCTCCACAACATGCATATTTATGGCAATCTAGATAAAATTTCTCGAGGTCAAGATTCAAGAAACTAAAAATGGTTACATCACTACAAGAATATGTCGGGATAATGCAAACATCGTTTCGGCAACCATTGATAAAGTGATTTTCGCTAAACTTTAACGATATAATAACAACTAATTATATTGTTAAACTGTTGTTAAAATTTAGCCACACTCAATTTACCATCTTACCGAAAAAAGTGTTGACCCGAACATAACATTTTCTTATAGTGCGTACCGTATAACACAAAAAATAAAAATAAATTGGCTTTTCTTAATTCGGCACCGTTAATTGTAAACAATTTGACACCAAAGCACACTCCTCGTGGAGCTGTACAAATTGTTGCACAACCAACCAAACTTGCTGTGCTCACCCTGAAACTGAGTTCAACACGTATGTATCAAATTTAGTCAGTTGAACTTGAAAATGCTGGTGAAGATAAAGCAGTTGCATCAAAATTATGCACTACAAAAAAATAACCGGATAGCAACAATTAGTCTGTTAATATACGACTTGTTGCAGAAAATTCAGCAACATTATAATAACATTTATCAGCGTTTAGTAACAGAAATTATTGCTATACTGTTGTTAAATTTCAGCAACAAGCCGTATAGTATGAGACAAAGTGTAACTAAACTGTTGTTATTGATAGAACATAAAAATTAGACCCGAATATGTCTATTCGGGTATGAATCGATCCACCCGTTATAAGAGGGTACCCAAGGCTAAAACCCAACAACCCATGACCTAATAGAGTTTTCCTAACAGGCCATCATCTATAACGGTCCAGCCCAGTAGTAAAGGTCCACAATGGAAAAGCCCATGAGGTGGCTCCTAAGATAACGACACTTGTCAATATCCTAAGACGTATAATTGTCTATAAATAGCCAAATATCCCCCCTAAAAGAAGGACCAGAAATATATCCCAAAAAATATAGAGAGAAGGAGAGAAAAGATAAAAACTTGTCAGAACCTATCACATCAATAAACAAACCGAGCAAGACAAAGAACCGAGCAAGATAAAGAACCGAGCACCGAAGAGAAGAGAAAAGAAAGACCAAGATCAAGATCAAATTATGAATCCTATCATAAGTATAGTGAAAGAATTGATAGTGATAGAATTGTAAAATCGAGCAATCCCATTTGACGAGCAATAATAAATATCTGAGAGGTGTTCTATAATTATCGTCTTTTAGTCATTATAATATCGTTGAAAAGCCTAACGCATCCGTCCAAAGTTATGGCTTTATCAAATGGCGCCGTCTGTGGGAATCATCTAGTTTCCAACTAGCTTCGAAAACCGAACACCAACACTCTATCAGACGAGCAACAAATGACAAACACGAATGAAGAAACCCGCCCAGAGGAAGTAGGCACATCAACTAACCAGGAAATCCCAGTCCACAAAGACGTGTTAGCGCATCTCCTCAACATCAGAGACCGCTACGAAGCACTCCAGGTCGGATCTCGACCAACCATTTCGAACTTCCAAACGGAACAACAAACCGACCAACCCCTACAAATCGACGGACGTATCGACGAAAACCCTACAGACACCGATGCAGAACAAGCGCCGTCCTCAACTAGGCACACAAGGACACCCTTGCCAGACAACCGCCGTCCCAATAACGTAGGGCCAAGCTCAAAGGCCCCTCTACCAGCAGCCTCGATCAACTCCAGCCCCCAACGGGTTCGTTTTCAAGCGAATGAAGCCAGCCAATATGGCATGACCGACGACCCCATACTGGAACAGTTAGTCCCATATCCAATCCTCCCGCCGCGGATAATTACACCACCCACGGTGGAGGTGCAAACCACTATTCACCAAGATAGGACTACGGCCACGCTAGCACGGGCCGCCAAAAGTCACAATTCCCAGCTACAGGCTCAGCTGGCGGCATGCATGTCGGCCATGGCAGAGGCCGGCGTCACAATACCACCCACCCAAACTTCCAATGCACATACCGATCCTCGACACAATGCAGAAGATTCCGCTTACCGCGCAGCCATGGCAGCGGCAGGCCAATCACATGGTCCGAAGATACCCCGACAAGGGGAGCAAATCCCAGGGATGACCCCGCCTGTACCGGTCCTCAAAAAACATCTGAACGACGGGAGGTACACCGACCATAGGGTCATAGTCGGATACTATTCCCACCCCCATTATGGGGGATACGCCCCACACTACCCAGCACCGGATGAGGCGTTCCAACAGGCTTGAGACGTATGCCAAGAAAATATGTGCACCGAGCAAATAACTCGGTACCGCAATCCGGTGGGATTCGTCATCCCCGAATTCAGGCTCTATGATGGAAGGAGCTGCCCCATCGATCACCTCCGACACTACAAAACGAGGATGGAGCTGTGGAGTGATGACAGTGCACTGATGTGCAAGTTTTTCAAAAACAGCTTGGGTCAGGAAGCATCGTCGTGGTATCATAATCTACCACGAGGATCCATACGAAGCTGGGCAGAGCTCCTCCGTGCATACTCCACCCGTTATGCCGCTCATAGGAAGAAGAAGGTTAACATTGAAACCCTTCTGAAAATGTCTATGTTGCCAAACGAGAGGCTCCACGACTATTGCATACGCTTCATTGACGTGGCGAACCAGGTCCCTCAGTATGCCAACAACATCGCCATCCAGAACTTCATCAACTCTATCCCCAGCGGCTATTGGGTGAGAAGGAAATTCATCGGCAAGAACTTTCCGACCACCGACGCCCTTCTGAACTATTGCACCCACCTAACCGATAAGAATGAAGAGATGCGACTCCTCAACCGAGCTCCACGAAGAAGAGAGACGGTCCGGGAAGCGCAGGTGGACCGTAAGAGAGCCAAGAACAACCAGGGGGAACCAGTCCACCCAACCAGAAGGGACAAGGGTCCCGAGGTCCAGCGAAGGGAGTACCGACCCCGAGAACAAGAGCCCAAACCACCTCAGCAGGGTCGTGGCCCCGAAAGGGAACGCCGGAAGAGCTATGAGCCGGTCTAATTGAGATACACTTTCAACCTGTCTGTCGAAGATATCCTAAAGGATATATGTAGAGAAAGCTGGTATTCTCGACCCGAACCAATCCATTCCTCCCCTGATTCCAGAGACACCAAACTCTTTTGCGCCTATCATGAGGGGATCGATCCCAACAACGGCGACTGACACACTTTGGTCAAGTAGCCAAGGCGTCACCTGCCTCTACCTCCAAGCGACAATGCATGCCACAGCGGCACCCACCTATTTCTTTCTCGGATCTCGACGAGGAAGGCGTCATCTACCCCCACGGGGACGCCATTAATCTCTGTGTCAAAATAGGAATCGACACGGTAGGCAGAGTGCTCGTCGACCAAGGAGCCTCTTGTGATATCATGTACAAAGAGCTCTTCGACAAACTGGAGCTCAAGCTTCAAGATCTACAGCCCACCGACGTAACCCTGATAGGGTTCATCTCCGAGACGACCAAACCGTTGGGAAAGATCGTCTTGAGTGTTACAACATGAACCGTGTCCGTTCCCGTAGAATTCTTGGTGGTGAACGATAATTCAGGCCACAATGCGATCCTCGACAGACCATGGCTGCACGCCATGCGTGCCATACCCTCGACATACCACCAGAAAGTGAAGTACCCAAACGGTCGAGGGGAGATAGAGACAGCCCGAGGCTGTCAAGAAGACTCACTACGCTGTGAGGACATCACTGCTGCTCTGAAAAGACAACTGGTGGTTGTCGAACAATCCACAAGCACGAGAAAAATGCTCAACCAAATAGCCCGAGCTGAGAGAGTTGTTGAGGAACAAGTAGGAGAAACGCTCCGAAAAGTACGTATCCCGGGAATGGACGAGGAACATTACTTCCTCGTTAGCGATAGCCTACCCGAAGAGGAGTCAAAGGAACTGAAATTTTTCCTCTTCAGCAACATCGACAAATTTGCCTAGAGCCCCAAAGATATGCCAGGCCTAGACCCTAATACGGCGTGTCACCACCTAAGCGTTAACGCCGATTATAAGCCAATAACTCAAAGGAGCCGGAAGGTGTCTATCCAGCACAGAGCGGCTATAATTGCTGAAGTCCGAAAGTTGTTGGAAGCCGGAGCTATACGGGAAGTGTTCTACCCAAAGTGGTTATCCAATCCGGTCGTCGTCCCTAAGAAGAACGGGAAGGAAAGAGTCTGTATAGACTTCACCAATCTGAATAAAGCCTGCCCGAGGGATCCTTTCCCCCTTCCAAGGATTGATCAACTGGTGGACGCCACGGCAGGAGCAGAACGGATGACCTTCCTCGATGCATACTCGGGATATCATCAAATCCCCCTCGGCCCCGAAGATCAAGAAATGACATCGTTCATATCGCCTTTGGGAAATTATTGCTATACGGTGATGCCGTTCGGCCTACGAAATGCTGGAGCGACATACCAAAGGATGATAATGAAGGTATGTCAAAAGTATATAGGGAAGACAATGGAGGTGTACATAGACGACATGGTCATCAAGAGCGAAAGAGCTACTTCCCACCTACAAGACATAAAAGACGTCTTCCAGACATTGGGCGAGCACAAACTAAAGGTCAACGCTAGTAAATGTGCGTTCGGTATCAGCAAAGGAAATTTTTTGGGACATATGGTCAGCCAGAGAGGAATAGAGGCAAACCCCGACCAGATAACAGCTCTGCAAAACCTAGCAGCACCAAAGAATAAGAACCAGGTGCAAGAGCTCACGGGGATGATGGCCGCCCTAAGCAGATTCATTAGTCGATCCGCCGATAAGGGACGATCATTTTTTGAGACCCTCAAGAAGGATGAAAAGTTCGTATGGGACCCGGCGTGTGAGGCATCGTCCACAACCTCAAAGAATATCTGAGGACGCTGCCACTGCTAGTAAAGCCGAACAAATGAGATATTCTGGCCTGCTACCTAGCAGTCTCCACTATAGCTGTGAGCGCAGTCATCCTAAGAGAAGAAGGGCGAGAACAATTCCCAATCTACTTCGTCAGCAAAACGTTGGTTGAGGCCGAAACACGCTACCTACCGTTGGAAAAGTTATGCTTGGCGTTGGTCATCGCTACTAGGAAGCTGCCCCACTACTTTATAGCTCACAAAGTCCAAGTTTACACGAAGTTCCACATCAAAGAGTCCCTTCGACGGACGGATATCAGCGGTCGTGTTGCGGCATGGGGGGTCGAGCTATCCCAATTTCATACCAAATTCGCACCCCGGCAAGCTATAAAGGGACAGGTATTGGTTGACTTCATCGCTGAGTTCACCGAAGGGTATGACGAGCCACCGACCATGTCACCACAGTCCCACTGGGAGATACATGTCGACGGATCGTCCACCAAAGACGGATCGGGAGCAGGAATCGTCCTCAAGTCTAAAGAGGGCGCAGTCATAGAGAAAAGCATCAAACTGGGGTTCAGGGCTACTAACAATGAGGCAGAATACGAAGCCATGATAAATGGCATGCTCATTGCGCAGTCCCTGGGGTGCTCCCACTTGATCGCTAGCTCAGACTCCATGTTGATCGTCAATCAGGCCATCGGTGAATACCAGGCCAAGGACGACCGAATGATTCTCTACCAAGAGAGAGTCCAGAGCTTGATGGCCACGTTCGAACAGTGCGAATTAATCAGAATCAACCGCACCGAAAACGCACATGCCGATGCATTGGCCACCCTGGCATCCACCTTGTCCCTAGGGAACACCCGATCAATCACGGTGGAGCTTTTGGAGAGGCCGAGCATCACCAGAAGCGTGGACAGAATAACATCAATACAGTACGACCTGGGGTGGATGGACGAGATGATTCACTATATGCGAAACGGCATACAAGATAAAGGCACTAAAGATCACAAGAAAGGCTCCCCAATTCTGGCTTTCCGCGGGAGACAAGTTATACAAGGCCAGTTACCGAGGACCCCACCTCCTCTGCGTCTGCCCTGAACTGCAACAACAACTCCTAGAAGAAATTCACGAAGGCTCATGCGGAGCGCACATAAAGGGCAGGTCCCTCGCTAACAAAACCATAACGCAAGGATATTGGTGGCCCTATATCAAGCGCGATGCCGACGTGTACATCCAGAGCTGCGACAAATGCCAACGATTTGCCAGGATACCTCGGCTCCCATCGTCCATGATGACCCCGGTATCGGCACCATGACCGTTTGCGCAATGGGCAATTGATTTGGTTGGCAAGCTACCCAAAGCACCCAACAGCATCGAATATTTGATCGTCGCTACGGATTACTTTACTAAATGGGTTGAGGCCAAACCTCTCCGGGAAATCAAAGCCAGCAACGTTAAGCAATTCATCTGGGAGCATATCATCACCAGGTTCGGCATACCATATGCCATTGTCGCAGACAACGGCACCCAGTTCAAGGACGCCAAGGTACAACTTTGGTACAAAGAACTCGGTATCCGAAAGTTCTATTCGACTCCAACGTACCCACAGGGTAACGGACAAGCCGAGGTATCGAACCGAACTGTCCTAGATGGTATCAAGACGTCCCTCGAACAAGCAAAGGGACGATGGCCTGAAAGACTACTCAACGTCTTATGGTCATGCCGAACAACGCCCAAGACGGGCACAAAAGAAACCCCATTCAGCTTAGCCTACGGTGTAGAGGCTGTCCTACCCACCGAAATTGGCCTTCCCACCCTCCGAACAGCATTAGTCGAGCAGGAAAACAATGAACAAAGATTGAGGGAAGAGCTCGACATGTTAGACGAAAAACGCGAGATAGCGTCCCTAACCCTAGCAAAGTACCAACAAAGCGTGAAGCAAACGTACGACAATAAGGTGAAGGGGTCCAAGGAATTCATGGTAGGAGAGTTGGTGCTGCGACGCGTCACCTCCTACACCCGCAATGAGATACATGGCAAGCTCAGTCCTAATTGGGAAGGACCATACGAGATCGTTAAAAGAACAAGCCCGATGACCTACAAGATCAAAAGCGTTCTGTTCGACAATAGCAAAGGAGAAAAGAATTCTTGGAACGTGGCTAATCTCAAGAAGTACTACGTGTAAAATGGCTTCCATTACAGGTCACAACTTACCTCTGCTTTGTCATAACATTGTCTTTTAAATCAATAAGATATGTTGCTATTTATCGTGACTAAGAAGAATATTAAAATCCTCCAACGTAATCGGGGGTATATGAAGTTCCTAAACGGCATGACCGATAAGATGCCTAGGAACACTAAAGTCCTCCAACGTAATCGGGGGCATATGAAATTCCTAAATGGCATGACCGATGAGATGCCTAGGAACACTAAAGTCCTCCAACGTAATCGGGGGCATGTGAAGTTCCTAAACGGCATGACCGATGAGATGCCTAGGAACACTAAAGTCCTCCAACGTAATCGGGGGCATATGAAGTTCCTAAACGGCATGACCGATGAGATGCCTAGGAATATTAAAGTCCTCCAACGTAATCGGGGGCATATGAAGTTCCTAAACGGCATGACCAATGAGATGCCTAGGAACACTAAAGTCCTCCAACGTAATCGGGGGCATATGAAGTTCCTAAACGGCATGACCGATGAGATGCCTAGGAACACTAAAGTCCTCCAACGTAATCAGGGGCATATGAAGTTCCTAAATGGCATGACCGATGAGATGCCTAGGAACACTAAAGTCCTCCAACGTAACCTGAGGCATATGAAGTTCCTAAACGGTATGAACAAAGTTTTCTAAAGGTAAAACCGTTTTAGATAACATTTTGAGTTGTCAAAAAGATGTTAATGATAAGAGCGGTTTAGGTTTTGATTGCATTGGTTCTACTTCTAACAAACCCCGCTTCGTTAAATCCTCTAATATTTCTACAACTCCTATTCCACCTAAACAAGAGGTTGTTTTTCCTAAAAGGAGTACTTCCAAGATTTTTCAAAAATCTTTTAATGATAGGAAGGGTATAGGTTTTAAAACCAAAATGGATACTCCGAAAAACCTTCCTAAAACTTCGTATAACTCTCGTTATAATAAAAAATCTATGCATTGCATTCATTGTGGTAGAAGTGAGCATAATTCTTCTAAATGCCCAAATCGCTTTCATGTTAGTAGAAGCGATTTGAAATGGGTAGTTAAGACCCGAATCACTAACAATGTCGGACCCAAAAGAAATTGGGTACCAAAGGACAAAATTTGTGTTGTAGGTATCTCCATCCAAAAGGAGAAAATCAACAAATGGTTGGCAACGCCGACAAAGGCCGTGGAAGTCAAGAAGATCGACTCCACCATCAAGGATGAAGTGCCGTTAATCGACAAAGGTGGAAGGCATACCAACAAGTGGTACCACCTATTTGGAATCGGCAATGCTCAATGCAAATGCCATTAGCGAGCGGCCTCGACTTCACATATCGGTATACTCTAACCTTTAATACATACATATATGTGATTAGTTGGGTCGGGTATATGCATCATAATTACATTTTTCATGTTTTGGTTTTTCTTTAAAAACCCTTCACAAAACCCCATATTTTTTATTCTTGATTGCATTTTGATAATGTCAAAGGGGGAGAAAAATGATATATTTAGAGAAATGCGTTTTATTAAAATGGAGGAGATATCTTTCTTGTAAAATCATCATTAGTTTGTCATAATCAAAATGGGGGAGATTGTTGAACCATGGGGTTCAATAATTGATTTTGATTATAACTTTGATTATGTTTTTAATGATTTTACGATTTCTCTATTTCGATGATATAATGCTTGTTTTTTCCAAAAAGAGAATTTGTAAATTGCAGAACGCCAGAAAGATAGAGCTCGGAAAAACGAAGCCACAGGTTCAAGCGGAACCAGAATCGGAGCTAAAACGAAGAAGTTATGGGCTTTCGAAGAAGACCGAAAAACTGCCAGAAGAACAGACGACCGATCGACTGGTCCCAATTTCTTCCAGTGAGGACATAGAAAAAACAACCGATCGTTTTTCAAAAACGACCGATCATTTTCTGGAAAACGACCGATCGACTGTAGAAAACGACCGATCGTTTTCTACAGAATTCGAAAACAGCTTTTCAGCTTTTTCTGGAAAATAGCTTAAAACAGCCTCAACCACTTCCAACGGTCACAACCCAGAAAAACAGACCTTTGGTCTATATGTACAAGCTCAATCTCTCTTCCAAACTACCAATCAACACACTAATTATCATCCTTCAATCCCTATATACAAAACCCTAAATATCACCATTTTGGTGTATATATTCAAAAGAGGGAAAATTGAAGAAAAAGAGAGTAAAGCTCAACCATCATCATTCTCACCAATTAGCTTATTTAGAAGCAATAAAATAGTGAGTGTAGTTACATTATTGTAACAAAATTGTAACGAGTGTTTTATAAACTCTTTTGTGAGCGAGTGATCGGGTAGAGGCTTTGTAAGCAAGTGAAGCTTAAAAGCTCTAGGTCTTTTCATTCGGGACACTCATAAAGTGAGGGGGAGCTTAATCGGTTGATTAGCTCGATAGGATTGTAATATCCGAAAAGAAGATTTTTTTGTGAAATACTTGGTAGTACCGACGAGAGGACGTAGGCCGTTTACCGAACCTCTATAAATCTTGGTGTCATTTTCTTTCCCTAAACTTTTACTTTCCGCAACTTATTTGTTTATTGCTTGCGTTTGATTGTTTAACGATTAAGTAATGCTTAAGCTTAGAATTGCTAAAAGTTGGGTTGTTAGTTGCACTTAGATTTTAATTCCGCAAAAAGCGCCAAAAACCTTATTCACCCCCCCTCTAAGGTTTAGCCACACGGGCCAACACTTGGGAACATGCATATTCGTCTGACATTACTTGGGAACATGCATATTCGTCTAACATTACTTGGGAGCAGGCCTCTATGATTGGCGATGCTAGGGATATGTCTGCGACCATCTGATATAGGCCTCAAATGTCACTCGGATGCAGTACAGCAGGAAATAAAGATACGAGATATTCAAAGACACGCATTCCAGAAAAACGACAAACCACAAAGGCAACATAAAAAAAAAGTGCAATATACAGGGGCAAAGATAATTTTCATTAATAAAGATGGGATACATCACTGTTCATTACATCAGAGGACTACATCAAAAGAAAATCTATTACATCAGAGGACTATATCAAAGAAAATCTATTACATCAGAGGACAACAACAAAAGAAGATCGACTATATCAACGAGCCGAGAGAACAGGAGACGCGAAGGAAAGAAGCATAAAAAAGAAGAGGAACATAAAGAAGAAAAGAAACATAAGATAGAAGAAAAAGAAAAAGGAAAAAAGTAGAGAGAACAAAATATAAAAAAAAAAAAAAATTAAATAACAAAAACCCTAGGGTGAGACAGAAGATGGAGGAAAAGGAAAGGAAGGCACGAAGGAAAGAAGCACAAAAACAAGAAAAGAGAAATACGAAGAAAAGAAACAAAAAGCAGAAGAAAAATAAAAATAACAAAAAACCCGAGGGACTCAGGGTTGATTGTTACATCGTAGTGGTGAGAAAAGAAGATGAAGAAAAAGAAAAAGGAAGCGCAGAAGAAAAAGAAAAAGAGATGAGAAAAGATGAAGAAATGAAGAAAATTGAAATAAATAAAAAATAAAGAAAAATGATGAGACTAGGGGGAGGTCGACCGGTATCGATGAGAGGGCCCCGTAGATATTTTAGCATCTCGAAGCGTCGGGTTCCCCCTCAACACCTCGTTCTCTTCAACCAGAGCCCGACGAGCACGTCGGCAATAATCCAGCTCGGACCTTATCCAAGTTAATTCCCGAACCATCTCGGTATGGTGATAACGCATCACCTTTAACTCTGCCTCAACATCCTTCAATAGCTTTAATGCATGGCCATAAGAGGCTTCAAAAGACTCCACTTGCGAAGCAAAGGCAGATTTGGTAGAAGAACCAGCCATTTTAAGGAAGTGATGAGATAAAATCCTATATATGGCAAGGAGAAATAAAGGAGAGATTATGAAAAAACCCATATCTTAAGAGGGTATTTATAGATAAATTAAAGAAGGTTAAATGTGGGAATTGCAACCGTTCGTCAAAAGACTCTGGAAAACATGGGTAATTGGAAGATGCGTCTGTTGAGAAGAAACGCTTGGATTCATGCCGTATTTAAAGAGGGTAAATTTCAAAAAGCTTCTGCACGTGTCATTCTAGGGAAGTGCAACAGTGTTAAGAGATAAAGGATAAGATTTGTGCGCAGGGCTCAAGAAATCCCATTAGTTCCTGGATACAAAGATTCAGTGGATAAGATCAAGCACAAGGCCCAAGAAAAGTCATTAATGAAGCCACAAGCATGCGCAGTCAAAGTAAGTTGCATTGGAAGAATAAATCAGATAAGAACAAGAAAAAGAAGAATTTTTATTGATTGATTGGAACTTCCTTACAAGAGGATCAGTCAACATAAAGAAAATACAATAAAAAGAAAAAAGTTATTTCGTAGAAGGGCCTGCTTCATCATCCGGCCTCTTCTTAGACCGAGCATACACTTCCTTGAGAGCCAATTTGTAAGCCCTCTTGGAAGCAATGTGCCTGTCTCTAGAGGCCTCAAGCTCTTTGACCCGAGCACGTGCCCAAATGTTGTCAATCAAAGACCTCTGGTATTCACTCGCCATGGCGTCCAATCGCTCGTCCATTTCAACAGCCCGACGAGCTTCCATGGTCAAGGAGGCAACCCTCCTCTCAAGAATACGCGCTTTTCTTACCTCCTTCTCTAGATGAGCAACATACACAGAAAGGTTGTCACCACTAGTTCACGAGGAGAAGCCATTTAGTCGTTAAAAGAAGAATGAAATATGCGAAAAAGACATGTACAGCCCCTTCTTATAGGAAGAAACGAGGGGTAGATCAAAGGTCATCTCGAAGGAATACTAGCCCTCTAGAGCTTCCCAAGGACATTTATAGCTTACTAACGACAGTTCAAGTCCAATTAGTCATCCAATGAGGTATTAAGGAAATAAACAGACAAGAGTGAAAATAGGAAATATTTTATTAATATTTTCAATAATTCGATTACAACTTGGTGATGACACCCAATACAAAGAAATTACAAAAGCTAATTATTCCGAGGAAGAGCTTTCTTCAATGTCATCCGGCCCCGGTTTGGACCGAGCATGCAACTCCTTGAAGGCAAGCTTATAGGCCCTTTTTGCTGCCTTTTGCTTAGCCAGCAAAGCCTCGAGCCTCTTTATACGTTCAAAGGCCCAATCCCGATCAGCCATGTTCACGTGGTGAGCCGCGTCCATATCAGACAACTTTTTTGTTACGACCGCCAGCTTCCTCTTCACGACACGAGCTTTCTTGACTTCATTCTCCAGGTAAGCTACATAATCTGAAGAATTATCTCCAGTAGAATCATGGGGAGAAGCCATTACGGAACGAGCAAAATTGTGATGGAATAGATAATTATGGATATGGCACACCCTTTTATAATAAGATAAATCTTGGAAAGATCAAGGGTTTTCCTCGAATAAAGATATCAAGTAGGACTTCTTAGATGACCTCAAATGGGCCCCAGGAAATAGTCATAAATCTGTTACAATTTTCGATGAAACATTGGGAACAGCAAGATCGAAGTAACATCCTCGACAGACCGATCATGACTCCCTCGACATGGAGACCACGCCGAGGAAGTCAGGGAGCACTTGATAGAACATAAAAATTAGACCCGAATATGTCTATTCGGGTATGAATCGATCCACCCGTTATAAGAGGGTATCCAAGGCTAAAACCCAACAACCCATGGCCTAATAGAGTTTTCCTAACAGACCATCATCTATAACGGTCCAGCCCAGTAGTAAAGGTCCACAATGGAAAAGCCCATGAGGTGGCTTCTAAGATAACGACACTTGTCAATATCCTAAGACGTATAATTGTCTATAAATAGCCAAATATCACCCCTAAAATAAGAACCAGAAATATATCCCAAAAAATATAGAGAGAAGGAGAGAAAAAATAAAAACTTGTCAGAACCTATTACATCAATAAACAAACCGAGCAAGACAAAGAACCGAGCAAGATAAAGAACCGAGCACCGAAGAGAAGAGAAGAGAAAGACCAAGATCAAGATCAAATTATGAATCCGATCATAAGTATAGTGAAAGAACTGATAGTGATAGAATTGTAAAATCGAGGAATCCCATTTGACGAGCAATAATAAATATCCAAGAGGTGTTCTATAATTATCGTCTTTTAGTCATTATAATATCGTTGAAAAGCTTAACGCATCCGACCAAAGTTATGGTTTTATCAGTTATATTGATATTTTTTTTTTTTAGTGATGTAAGTTGATCATGTCGGGATAGGTACGGATACTTGTGCTGAAGATAAAACTGTTATTGAAAAACAGTGTTCAGATTATATGGGAAATTTAAAATAATTTACAATACCCAACATTTTTTAATAGGGTAAGAAAAAAGGGAGCCTGTTTTCCACTTTAATCATAGTTATGGCCCTCTATGATGTTATTTGACAATTTACAACGGGAGAGAGTCAATACCGAAGAATTACCAGAGAGCCGCTAGCCCATTCAAGAATCGTTAATATTTCGAAATAAGTAAGGCGTAGAAAGACAAGTTCTAACGTTTTGGATAACCAAGGGTTGGTAGATAACAATATGCCATTACTCCAAATCTTATAATGGGAATTAGATTTATTTCTGATTTGTTTTCCCTCGTCTACATTTATTTACCATATTGTTCAATAAGTTCTATACTTTGTTCCAAGACCATTAGGGCTAGACCGAAAAGGCAGGGCCAAACCCTCAATCCTAAGAAGCCCCATATATATTAATGGTGTCATACTTAAATAAGTTTAGGATCTAGTGGAAAATTTAAATATTTATGATTTTTTCGACCGGCCCTTAATTTTCCTAATAGCTAATTACACCTCTATACTCCTGCTCGTCAAATTCTATATATTGCTCGTTCCATGTCATATCCAAATTGAGATTTTGATGCCAAATTAATTAAATTAATTAATCCGCTGTAATGAAACTTAAAACTCTTATTATTTATTTTTATTTTTCAACTTATCGTACAACGGTAGGGTTTCTCGGTAACTATTATTTGGAGGAGAGACGGGAAAGAAAAATAGATAGAGAGATGCAATATGAGGAAGAAAAATGACGGAGCCTAAAGGTGAAAAACTTTATTTTCAACTGCGGTAATAAAATTCGTGATGGTTAAAAGTTTTTTAGACTTTGCGTTTAACCTGACTTTTTCTTTTTTCATTTTTTGAGTGATTTTAGATCTTTTTAAAACTTAAGTATTTTTAAAATCAAATAAGTTTGTCTAAATTGATCTGATCCTTAAGTAAGTTTGGGAGCTAGCTAGTATAAAGATTAAATATTTATAATTGTTACGAACGGGCTTAATATTTCCAGTAGTTAATTACACGTCTATACTGCTCGCGCATCAACTTCAAAATATCGCTTAAATAATCCAAATTGGGATTTTTATGCCAAATTAATTAAATAATCCGCTCTCATGTAGCTGAAAAGTTTTATTAATTACTTTTTGTTTTCAACTTGTGGTACAACTTTAGGGTTTTCTCAGTAACTATAATAATTGGGAGGGGGGAAGGTAGATAAAGAGAGAACGAGAGATGCAATGTGAAGAGGAGTGAGCAATAGTTTAGAGGTGAAAAGCTTTATTTTCCATCGCGGCAATTTTTTTTATGATGATTAAGTATAATACTACTGGTAAATGTGAGCATTATTTTAAAGCTTTTTGCAATTTTTGAAGGTTTTGTGAACTTGTCCGTTTTTCTTGACTTTTTTCCATGTCCTTTTTTTAGTGATTTTTATTTTTTTTGGATTTCTTTTATATTTTTATGGAATTTTTAATTTGTTATGTACCATTTTCCGGTGTGTTTTTCGGGTATTCAACTTTTTTTAAGCTTTTTTTAATTATAAATATATTTTCATTTTTTTTGAATTTCTTCTCATTTTTTTTTGCTACTTTTTTTATTTTTTGGGTTAATTAGGTGTAGTTGGCATAAAATTTAAATAATTTAAAATGAGTGGTTCTTTTCTTAATATAATTTTTAAAATCTATACCCGCTTGTAATTTCTTCCTTTAATGAAATTTGGTCTAAAACTAAATAACTTTGTCTAAATTGGCCTCATACTTAAATAAGTTTGGGACCAGTGTAAAACTTAAATACTTGTGATATTTTGTACAGGCCCGTAGTTTTCCTAATGGCTAATTACACCTCTATACTCCTGTGCATAACTTCTATATATTGCTCGTTCCATGAATTTGGATTTTTATGCCAAATTAATTAAATTAATCCGCTCTAATGTAACTCAAAAGTTTCATTATTTACTTTTTATTTTTTAATTTATTGTAAAACAGTAGGGTTTCTCGGTAACTATTATTTGAAGGGGAGAAGGTAAAGAAAGAGAGATGCAATCTGAGGAGGTAAAATGACGAGCCTAAAGGTGTAAAGCTTTATTTTTCATCCCGCTAAGAAAACTTATGACGATTAAAGCTTTTGACCCCTTTTTGATGGTTTTTTGGACTTTTCGTTTTTCCCGACTTTTTCCCCCTCATTGTTTGAGTGATTTTAGATATTTTTAAAACTTAAGTAGTTTTAAAAGAATGGCTATTTTCTTAATATAGTTTTAAAAACTAACTATACCGGCTTGTACTTTTTCCTATAGTAAAATTTAGTCTAAAAACTAAATAAGTTTGCCTAAATTATCTGTAAATAAGTTTGGAAGCAGTCAATGTTGGAGTAGTTGTTAATAAAATTACCATGCATTGTATCCTTACTCAACCCGACATTTGTTAGGTTTTTCCCTTTTATCAGAAACTATGACTTTAGTGACATGTTCCTCGAGCATAAGGGTGCAATCTGCGGATGAGGAAAAAGGAGGACTGAGCAACTGATGACGACGATGATAGTGCCACTAGTAGTGATGAGAAAAAAGCAAGTTGTTTATAAATCAAACACCAAACACAAAATACATAAAACAACAACGGCGGCAAGTTTAATTATTCGCTTATTCACACTTTTCCTGTTCCCTTCAACTTATCTTTTATCAATGTCTCTTCGAAATATGCTGGTATACCTTATATTATTCTCTTATTATTTGTTTATTTTACTTTAATTATTTACCGCCCTATCACTATATTATTTTATCTTACCAGAGTCGGTCCGGCGTCTTTCTACACCTCAACCGTAAAATTTTCTCGACGTTTTTTTATCTTTGTCTGAATTGATTCATACCGTGCGTAAAAAAAACCCAAAAAAAATTAGAAATCCCAACGATGTCGTAGTAAAACAATATATTGTATTTTACATTACAGAAAATAGGCTATCATATTATAAAGTAGGTTTTTCTTGTATTGTATCGCGGTAAAACAACGAATCAAGGAAAAAAGAATTTTTTTATAAATTTTCTGGTGCCTATTCAAGCACTTGCGCCTAATCTCTCTGACTTATTTGGCCAATACCAAAATCGGCAGCTTAACCTTAATTGATAAAGAAACCACTTACTACATGTTTAGCTGCCTATTGGAAATAGATCATAATCCATTAAACCAGCATGCTCAATAAAAAAGATGCCATGTTTTTCAGACCAAATGCAAAACATGGACTGCTTGGTGTTTCTAAATTAAAAAAAAAAACATATAATATCATTATATTATATTATAATAAGTCAAACCAAGGAAATTGAGACTGCCCAATTTTGCCCATAATAAGTAAAAACATATAATATCATTCTATTATAATACTCCTGGTTCTTTTTGCAATTTACATTGTTGCCTGCACACTAGGTTTACATACAAACATTTACATAAAAGATTTTGCACTTTTTCTTTTGATTCCACGCCCCTCTTCTCTCTCCCTCTTTTCTGTTCATAAAAATATGCTCAACATAAAGAGCATGCCCACTGCTCGACATAAAGAGCACGCCACTAGATTTAGTCAGTTTTATTTTATATTTTGGTGAATTCAATTCTCCTACAACCGGATTTTTTTATAAACGTGTGTATTGGTTCCTTCATATATTTTGGTGAATTCAATTTTTCAACAACCACATATTTTTATAAACGTGTGTATTGGTTCCTTTATATGCATGACTTATTCACATACTTTTTTTTTTATCGAAATCTCTTAGGAATTGGTTTAGTACTACGACTTTCATATAACTTTTATTTGTTGTGTCAATCTATTTCCAGACACATGGAACCTATGTGTAACTCAAATACGGCCCTCGATACCAATATAGATGAGGTGTAATCTTCTTGCAAAGCGACAGAAACCCAACTAATTATCGTAATTGGAGACAAAATATTAGCCAAGAACTAGCAACTCAACGTAGACTACGACATCGTCAACGGCAATAAGTACGTATACAAAATCTGAACGAACAAGAAAGGAATGCTAGACTCGAGCATCGTCGTATTACACAGCGTCAAATAAGAACACAACGTCAAACAGACTTGGGACGACCAAGAGTATATCGTTGTGCAAGAATTTATTCTCAAAATCATCATGTAGATAAATTGTAATGCAACATTATTCCAGCGTGAAACTACCTCGATGTGCTGCAATAATGGGAAAATCAGGTTGGAACCAATCGTACCACCAGCTGAGATGTTCTATTTATTTGCAGATCAGTCACAAACAGGACGCCGCTTTAGACATTACATTCGTGGATATAACCATATATTTTCTTTCACATCTATGGGGGTTCATGTCGATGAAGAGGTAAGAGGAAAAGGAATATACACATTTCGAGTGCAATGAGCTATTTATCACAAAATAGGTAAATCTACTACCGATTGGTAATGACATACCACGATTTCTACAACTATATATTTTTGATACAGACAACGAAATGCAGAACAGATTGAATGAGAACAATACTCTTCAAAATGAAATTATTCAGAGTATCACAACAGTACTTGACTTATACAATCCGTTTGTTTATACCTTTGGCCATATGGCTCACCGTCCAGACTTGCTTGAGTGTAAACTACAAATCAAAGAACTACCGCCTAATCGTCGACAATATGACCTTCCAAGTGCTTCAGAAGTTGCTACAGTTTTAGTTGGCGGTGAAGAAGCAGGGAATATTGATGCAAGAGACATTGTAATTCAATCAATCGGAGGGGACTTCACTTTTCTCTTAGATACTACATGCTATTATGATCCTTTACACTATCCACTTCTGCTGCCTTACGAGACATACGGTTGGACCCCGAATTGTTCGACTCTAGAAGGACGCAATATCTCATGTTGTGATTTTTATTCCTATACGTTATAGGTATATCATGTTATGATTTTTTATTCCTATATGCTACATGTTTTCTTATATGTACTATTTTAAAATTTATCGTGTCTGTTAACTTTAACAATTATAGATTCGACCCAACGAACGTTCGGTTTTATTACGGTCTGGACGACTTCTTCAACGATATGTTGTGGATAATTATGTTAAAATTGAGGCAAACAATCTTTGATGGGTGCGCAAGAACCAAGATAAACTTAGAAGGGATAGTTACAAAGGGGTTGTAGATGCTATACATTCTGGTGAAAATCATGAAGGTATGTCAAAAATACAAACACGTTCTTGAATTTCTGTTTTCGAATAATGACTGAACATGTATAACGCTTATGATTAAGATAATATTGTTATCCTCAATTCTCCTTAATTGTCATTTACTTAGATACAACTATATGAAATAAAATCTAAAATAATATTGCTAGCAAAAGATATCATTGATCGGCATTCTATTACAAATAAAATGGATACTTAACATAAAATTAATAAACTATAACCAAATAAAATAATTCTCTTTGATGTATTCATTTTGATTTGTCATTCTGTTATATAACAGAACAAATAATAGTATTTAAAAAAAACTCTCATTCGTTTGTCATTTTTTAAATAATTTTCCCAAATCATGCAGGTAACATTGGTCAGAAAATTATATTACCATCTTCAATTGTTGGAAGCCCACGAGATATGTATCAACGTTATCAAGATACAATGGCTTTAGTGCAAAAATATGGTAAACCTGACATTTTTCTTACAATGACGTGTAACCCAAACTAGAAAGAAATTACAGAGAATTTGTTACCTGGTCAAACTCCAAATGACCGACCCGATCTATTGACTCAAGTATTTCGAGCAAAATTCGAAGAATTGAAACACGATATTTTCACGAGGAATGTGCTTGGAAAATTAAAAGCTCATGTTTATGTCATTGAATTCCAAAAAAGAGGTTTACCACATGCTCATTTACTTCTGATCCTAGATGATGATTATAAGCTAATGACTCCCGATGATTATGATTCCGTTGTTAGGACTGAAATCCCAGATAAGACACTAGAACCAGAGTTGCATAAAGTTGTTGTCAAACATATGATTCATGGCCCGTGTGGAGATTGCAATATTAACTCGCCATGCATGAAAGAAGGAAAATGCAAAAGAAGATTTCCTAAGCCATTCTCAAAGGACACTAAAATGGGAAGTGACTCATATCCTATTTATCAACGGCGTGAAGGAGAGAACATAGTGACAAGAGGGAACCGCGAAGTTCATCTTGATAATAGTTGGGTTATCCCTCACAATTCTTGGTTACTTTTAAAATATGATTGTCACATCAATGTTGAAGTTTGTAGTAGCATAGAAAGTGTCAAATATTTGTACAAATATGTTTATAAAGGTCCGGATCGTATTTCTCTCGAATTACGCCAAGGTCCTAATTACGATGAGGTGAAACGATTTGTTGACGGAAGGTGGATTTCTTCACACGAAGCATTTTGGAAAATATTCAAATTTCTAATGTTCCACATGACTCCGAGTGTAGAAAGATTGCAAATACACTTACCAAATGAGCATCAAATAAGGTTTAACGCTAATGACCTCATTGATCAGGTAATCCAACACTGTAGTGTTTTTCACAATAATTTCCTTATTAATTATAAATTGTATACAAAACATGTATTATGTTATAACTTTAAACATTTTTCTTAAAACGTAATTCATTTTTCAGGTAATTCAACAGGAGTTTTTAGCACAAACAATGCTTTCAGAATTCTTTCGGTTGAATGTATATGACGCGAGAGCAAATCAATATCTTTATCGTGAAATACCTCAGTACTATAAATGGTGTGGTTCAGAAAAGAGATGGATACGTAGACAAAGCGCTCAACGAGTAATAGGGAGAATTTATAATGTTTCACCGAAAGAAGGCGACAGGTTTTACTTAAGAATGTTACTTAATCATATAAAGGGCTCTAAATCTTTTGAGGATCTGTTAACTGTTGACGGGTTTGAGTGTCCAAATTTCAAAACAGCTGCTGAACGGTATGGATTGCTTGAGCATGATGACAGCATTAGACAATGTCTATTGGAAGCAGCAAACTATCAAATGCCAGCAACCTTAAGAAGATTGTTTGCTTCAATTTTGTATTGTTGTGAAGTCACGGAGGCGGAATCTCTCTGGGATGAAATTTACCCATTTCTTAGCCAAGATTATGCTACTTCATGGGGTGTTAATGACAGTAGAGTACTTAATGACAGTAGAGTAGCTATTTGTTCGCAAATATGTTTCAAGTTATATTCCACGGCTAACGGTAACTACTAATTCTAGATCAATGGTTCTTAAACTAATAGAAGATGAACGTTCAATTCCAATTTCCCAAGAAGACTTGAATTCTGTTACTAACTTGAATGATGATAAAAAAATTGCATTTGATAAAATTATGAAAGTCGTAGAAGAAAATGATAATGCTTTGTTCTTTATTGATGGTCCAGGAGGAACGGGTAAAACCTATTTATATCGGGCTTTATTAGCCAGAGTTAGAAATATGGGTGAGATTGTTATTGCAACAGCAACTTCCGGAATAGCTACCATGCTTTTACCAGGAGGAAGAACAGCTCATTCAAGATTTAAAATATATATGAGCTCACATTTGTGCCGAGACGTTTTTGAAATTGCACCAGAAACTCAAGTTTTTTAGTTGGTGTTTTAGCTTTGGTTTTTAAATGGAGTAGTACGTTTTAAAATTATGTGGCCACGTTTTGAAGTTTTAAAATTTGTCTAGTGTCTTCTTTTTGACAACTTATTTGTTTCCAATTTGTTTTTATCCCGAATAGTTACAGTATATAATATAAATCGAGAATATTGGGTTTGTGGCATGTTCTTACGCGCGTCGCGCACGCAACACGTGGACCACGGTTACTAGTATATATATATGGGGAGGATATATGTACAACACCAAAAACATCAAATTAAACGTCCAAATCCGAGTCATTGATTTCAAATGTTGTGATCAAATCTCAGCCATTAAAAAAACAAGTTGGCAACAATTAACAATAAAAACAAATGATGCACTCAGGTTTACTGGGCAAATCGAATAAACCCACTAAACCCAATATGTTCGGTTCTTTATTCACCTAAGGGAAATTTGTTAGTATTACTCTCTTTCAGAATATCCAATAAACCAAATTCTCTTTTATCCCAACCATGGAAAAAATAGTAATCATACCCAATTTCTCTGTTCAATAATCTGATAAACCAATTCCCAGTTTTGTTATTTAATCAGTAAAACCCAATATTTTTTATATATATATACACATTATATTATGAATTTCATCCCAAATGAATCGTTCAAATTTATGAAACAACTCAATATATTATAAAGGATAAATTAACAAAATGTACTACTTTTTAAACTAAATTAACAAAATCATACCCAAAAACTTTTCATTATCAAAAACATACCAAACAAATTTAATTCTATTTATTCTCTTATTTTTCTCTCTCTCATCTTACTCTCTCTCCTCCATTCTTCACGCTCTATCTCTCTCCCCTCCTCCACCACGAAAACCCGTCACTGACTACCGAACACCATCTAAATTATATAAACATCCATATACATATAAATACAGATATATACATACGTAATACAAAAATATTACACTGGTTGATACCCCGTAATATATGAAAAATATATGAAATTGGTGAGATTGCTTTCTATTTATTGAGTTTTGAGACTATTGTAAAACTTGTGGGTTTCAAGTTGAAAGAGGAGAATCCATATCTACAGTATTGAGAGAAATCTATATGTATGGTATGAAATTTTAAAATTAGGGTATGAAGTTTTTGAAATTAGGGTATGAAGTTTTGAAATTAGGGTATGAATTCTTTTTTAGATATTTGATTGTAATCCAGAACATTTAGGGTGTGAAATTTTAAAATTAGTGTATGACGTTTTATAATTAGCATATGAATATTTTGTGAGTTTTTAGTCATTTTTAGAGAGAGATGGATGATTAGCACGTGTTAGAAAGAGGTACGATTATCGTGTGTTAGAGAGAGAGGTGCGATTATAGATAGAGAGTTGCGGTTAGAGAAAGAGAGGTTAGATTAGAGAGAGATGTTAGATTATGGTCTGATTAGAATTAGAGAAATAATAAATATATATATGTATGTTTTTGATAATTCAAATTATTAGGGTATGTTTTTGTTAATATAATAAGGATGATGTATGTTTTTGTTAATTGCCCCTATTATAAATTATATTATGAGTTCGGCCATGTTCAAACCAGAACTGTAAATTTATTTTGGAGCACAAGAAAGACAGAAAGGAAAGAGATGGGCGTTTCCTTTTTAACTGTTGACAACTTGTTATTTTTAAGGGTTGAGATTTGATCACAACCGTTGAAATCAATGGCTCAGATTTTCGATGTCTAATTTGATGTTTTTGGTCATGTTTATATGAAAAATACGTTGGCCTAATGTTCTGAATGCTATTACGCATTTCAGTTATAACCAAGATTTTGTTTCAGTTATAACTGAAGAGTTCTGACAGAATAGTAAATAACACCATGCGTTTACTAACGAAGTTTGATGTGCTCACCATATCTACGTCTCCGAGCCACTCAGTCAATATTTATTGATATTGTCAAGCTTATAATAGTAGACTCAAGTCTTACAATACTCAATAACTCGATCACTAGTATTTGCCTATCAAAGTATAGCTCCTACCTAACACATCTTAATATCTAATGATATCTCGTCACGAATTTCTCTCAAAAAAAGATTTTTCTCTCTCTAATATTTCGTGGGCTTCTCTCTATTTGCTGTATAATCTATGATATAGAGACACAAAATATTATAGTCTAACTGGCTTTATTTATAGCATTATAAAGAATCTTAATTTTAATCAAATAGAAAGTGTTTCCTTCTTTCTCTCATTTCTTTTTTGACTAGGATTTTTGTTTACTCTTCAAGTCACCTAATCTAACAAGAAAACCTCTTCATTCTCTTCGATCTAATCTTATGAGATTTCATGAAATATTCTTGACTTGTTGCTCACGTTTCTGGACCTTTTAGAATATTTTTGACTTGATCGCCAAGTAATTTATAACTAAGTTTATAACTGCAACCTATATTTAGCCACAACTTAACAAACGTGTTACACATTAACTGTTAACACACTAAGAGTTTAATATAAGCTAACTCAATATATTTTTAACAATATGATGACAAACAAATATGGTACAATAGACTTGTACTTTAAAATAGGGCTGAGAAAAAATCCTGAAATTTCGACCCGACCCGTGTCCCGACCCGTACCCGACCCGAAAATGTCAGGTTTTGTCCCGACCCGACAAACTTCGGGATCGGGTGACAATTTTGATTTCGTCGGGTGTCCCGACCCGATTTTTTAATTAATTTATATTTTATATAAAAATATAAATTAATTTATATCAAATGCTAGTGATGAGAATCGAACATTTTACATCTACCATACAATGTAATCACTTTAACATATGAGCTACAATCCTTTTCGTTTTACATATTAGTTATAATTATATAAGTATAATATAAATTTGTAGTTTTGAATATATAAAACTATTAAAATAAAAAATATACTTAAATTAAAAAATTATATTGTTATTTTCAAGAAAGATAAATAATAATTATTTTCCTATTATAAAAATTATATTGATAATGTATTTCATTTAGTATGATAATTGTTGCTTTTGTGAATAAAACTAAATAATAAAATAATCTGATAAAAAATGTATCAATTTTTTTATCTACTCCATTATTTGTGTTTTCACACTATTTTTTCTACTACATATTAATTTCTTTTTTCATTTATTAAGAATGTTATTTTTAAATTAGGATTATTTTTTGTGTTAATAACATGTTTAGACTTCTCAAATGAAAATTGTTAATAAAAAATGACGTCGTCGTAAAATAAAAAAATATGTCGGGAGATTCGGGATAAACCTATCCCGACCCTACGGTATACCGAAAATTCGGGTCCCGAAAAAGTCGGGTCCCGACTTTTGTCGGGTTGGGATCGGTATTTTTTTTTCACTTCCAAAAGTAATCAGGTCGGGATACGGGTTGAGCGTTTACGGGTCAGGTCCTGACCCTAACTCACCCCTACTTTGAAACTAACAATCTCCCCATTTGTCATTATTTTTACAAAAATATTGAGTTGTAAAACTTTTAAAAAACAAACACTTTCACACTTTTAAGCATATAAGATCATAAAGATAAACCTTTAAGTATTATCAAAACAACCAATCAATCAGAGCAGAGATCCTCAAAAATAGAAATATAAACAATCATTCTCAAAGTCAAGCTCATTGCTCTCAATACTCTCTCAAAACTCATCATGTACTCCCTTTTTTTATCATAAAAATGACAAGGTTAGAATGTACCACACTCATCATAATCAAGCAAAGTAGAACCAATATAACCAGAATCACTTTAATCAAATAACCAAATATCATATTAGCACTCACAAGAATCCTCACATTATTACCAAGAACACTCTCATCAAAACAACCATAATCAGATTTTCCATCACCAATATGCTCGGATAACTCACGAGACTTTTCACAAAACAAATCTCCATACATGCATGAGGGCTTAATCAGTTGTAACTTTTCTTTTAAATGAGGAAACAAACTTTAAGAGCATATAATTTTAAACAAGGATGAATTTTCAAGGTTAAGAACCAAAAATCAGGTATAACTATTAATCCAATTCAACATTTTATTAATGCAAAACTTACATTTTTAACACAATAAAAATTAGTGACATTCCACTCTATTGTCCATAACATTTTGTACAAGAAAACAATGGATTTTTTAGTTTTAATCAAATAACCAATTTATCAAGTAAAAATAAATTTCATGTTCATTTGAGTTGCATCTCAGTTACAACTGACACTTAAAACTGTATTGGAACCAAAAGCACGCAATTACTTCTTCCAAGAAAAATTGATCAATCTTACTTTTTTATTAAGAAATTGACACTGTATAGATCAGATTACCATCAATTAACCAATTATTGTCATTTAACCAATTAATCATCCTTTTGCATAAAATTTCAGTTGTAGGCTCAGTTTAAAACTAACTGTTTAACAGTATCTTCTGCCACTAGTTGCAGGCTCAGTTTTCACTAACTGTTCAACTGACAAAAAAGATAAAATATAAGCTAATTTGTTTATTATTAGCACAATTTAATAATTTATTCAGTGATTCCACATAATTATAAGCAATTTACCAGTGTTAATCTTCTTTTTATTAAGCAAAACTTCACTCTTTTCCAGAAAAATCATATACAGTTCATGCAGATTTATTCAAGTGTTCATAACTGATTATTCTCATATTAAACATTAATTTTTTACTCATATAGATTCATAATAACATACGCCAAGATCACTTCTTAGAAATTCAAACCTTTTAATATCCAATGGTTTTGTAAATATATCTGGCAGTTGTTTCTCAGCTGCAACATGTTCCAAAACTAGACATTTTTCTTCAACAACTTCTCTAATAAAATGATATCTTAAGTCTATGTATTTTGTTTTAGAGTGTTGAACTGAATTATTAGCTAAATTAATTGAACTTTTATTATTACAATATAAAGTAAAAATCTCTTTTTTAACATTATAACCCTCAATCATCTGTTTCATCCATAAAAGTTGAGTACAACCACTATCAGCACAATCAAATCCCATTATTCATATATTGAAGCCATAAATGAGGTCTACTCTTGACATTCTTAGCTTTTAATTATGAGATATAATATGCAAAACTGACAAGATTAAAATGTTTGGTTGGAGATTTCATACATTCACTTACCTTTTCAATGATAGTGTTCAGATGATAACCCTTTTGAGACCTTTTGCCATGTACCAATTTTTTCACACTTAGATTTTCATCGGTTGTAGGTTCAGCTGTAACTGGCATTGGAACCGAGTCATTGTCCTCAACTTTTTCATTGGTTGCTAGCTTATCACTCTCAGTTGCAACCGGTGTTTTAACTCCTTCATGTTGCTTCTCTTCTTTACCTGCATATTTAGCGATATCTTGGCCTACAATTTTACTATTGTCACCACTACCAAATAAATCAGTGTTACCCAAGCTAACAATACTTGCAACATGCTTAGAACATCCACTATCAAAACAATAAGAATCAGGTGTACTATCTTTAAAAGAAGTAATTGTAGCTTTATTACATTTAATTATATCATTCTTCTTTTTGACAACCCAAACCTGCTTAAAAATTGGTTTACGAACTTGATTATAACCTTTTTTTATTTTCAGAAAACCTTTTAAAACAATTTCTTTTTAGGTGACCATGTTTATTACAAAAATAACACCGCTTCAAGTAATTTCCATTTGTAACCTTAGTTGAAACTCTAATCAAATTATTCATAGTCTTTGGCTTTATTTATATTATTACAAAGAATACTAATCTTAATCAAATAGGAATTGTTTCCTTCTTTCTTTCATTCCTTTTTTTGACTAGGATTCTTCTTTTCTCTTCAACTCTTCTAATCTAACAAGAAAACCTCTTCATTCTCCTCAATCTAATATTCTAATACTAGTAATTGTGCCTCACACGTTGTGTGTACGATATGCAATGACATAAATATGATCTCGACAAATAAAGTCGATATTTTCTTAAAAAATTAATATCGAATAAATAAATATAGTAAATTAACAGTCATATGTAAAAGACTAATATAATTTTTTACTTATAAAAAAATACATGATGATTTTGTTTGGAATATAAATATGTGTGGAAAATAACATGTATTTAAGTTATTTTTTATTTTTTAATTGAATGATAACATTTAAAAGTAATTATAATATTAGAGTGATGGTATTTTTAAAAAATTTAGGCAAAATTTAACAGTCTCAACTTTCTTGGATTGAATTACTCGTGTTTCTAGACCTTCTAGAATACATTTGACTTGATCAACAAGTAATTTGTCTATCAGTTTCATGTCATAATTATTTCTTTTAATGTCATAATCAATTACATCACCATATATGTACTATTTTATACAGAGCACACTGTACTGGCCATAGGAGAGATAAATTTTACGGACTCATTCTGTCTTATTTATTTACTACTCGGCTTACTTTAATTCTATGCTGATTCACCCATTAAGTTTTTAGGATCTTATTAGTTATTGTCCATATATTCGCACCCAAGATGATCTTTGACCTCGAACATAAAACCACGAAATTCTACCCGCTTTATCAATCACTAGGACAATCTAACCTTTTATATAAAGAAAAGTCCCGGTGCTTATCTACGAGATACACATGTCCATAATCATTGATCTAGATTAGGTGTCCTTAACTTAGCTCCACGAATTATAACTCGTACAAGATTTTGGACCGACGTTTTGGCATGAGGTAGCAGTAGAGAAGGTGAGAAATAAAGTTGTATTCTTTCCAAATATATGTAGAAAATTGAGATAAATTAGCTTATCAAAAAAGATTCCACCACTTGGGTGATAACTACAGTCTACATAACGTTGATTTGATCGCTATTTAACGACTGGAGTTTTCTTCCTGTCAGTCCCTCGTCCTTTTCCTTCTAATTAGTTATGACTGCAACCTTATCACTGTGTGACTAATTTTCCAAAATTAGCGGTCCATTTAAGCTTAACGGTTTGTATTCATATGATTTTGGTTTAATAATACGGGTATTTTACGATTGCTATTTGGAACTTATCTCACATTTCAATCTTCTTAGATCAATGAACTAAAGTGACTAAAAGTCTTAAATGTAATTTCAGAAATCACATTTGGGTGTGTCACTACATGATTCCGGGAAAATTGGCCGGCAGCAATCATTTTTCTCACAAAGTTGTAGTCTGGAAGAGGGCAGAACTTTGCCCACACTCAAACTTAGGTTACAATAAAACCAACCAAAATGGTCATATTATTACAGCTGTTCTAAGAAAGACATTTAATTAAGTACTCAAACACCGGTTTCTTTTATTGGTATTACAATCTTTGGAGAATGCAAGAACTTAGACATGATAATGAAAAACAGCATGACGAGGAAAAATTCAAAATGAAAATTAAGTTACATTATTAAGCAGGAGTTGCTTTAGCCTTGGCTTGCATCATCTTAGCAGCCTCCACAAGCTTATCCGTTGCCGGGATCGCACTCTCCACAGCTTGATGATTGAGAAACTTCTCGGCCCATTTTGCCAAATTTGGTGTTTTAGATTCGTCGTATATCTTAATTCCTTCAATTTTCTCGGCAGCCTTTACCCACCCCAAATTGCTCCCCATAGCTATATCGATGTAACCTACACTATCCCCTCCGAAAAAGTCTCCGCCTTGGCTGCACTTGACAAAAGCATCCTCTAGCACAGCAAGACCTTCGTCGAGCTTCTCCTTTGCGGCGAGTTTTCCCTCTTCTCCGTTTGCCATTTGCAATTCTCTCATTATGGGAAACCACTGCAGTCATTTGAACAACATTGCTCGTTAAGAGACATAATTGATGCAAAATAAGGAATCACAATCAGTATTGGTATATTATCATTTCCGGTTGTAGCATGCGTTAATTAATACCTTCATTAAACAGTAATTGTCATATATGATCACCGCATAAAAATACACGTGTAACCACTAGAAGAGATATCATGATAGAAACAGAAACAACGTTGCTATCCTAATTCTAAAGTGAATATCTTTAAATATAACAACAATGTAGCAACATAATCTGTCGACGTTCTACTGCTATTTTGTTTCTAAATTTAGCGACACTTGCTTTATCTGATGCGCTTTAATTTTTCATTACCTATATTTTTTTTATATTAACGGTGGGGTTCCCCACCTTTTTATTTATTGATTATTGAGTTGAAAAAATAAAAAAACGAAGTAGCAATAGTGCAGCAAAGTAAAATACATAGTCTCAAAAAAAAAAAAAAAAAATTTTTTTGAAGTGTTAAATAATAAAAACTTATGCAGTCTTGTGATCTTAATAGAACTTGAGGGACTAAAACTGTGATTATCGCGATACACCTCTTCCAACTCTTCACATGGTCCAAACATTTAAGATGCATGCCAAATTTTTAGAGATAGAGAGAGAGAGGCGCCATCTCTTCCTCCGCCTTCCTTCTATTAATTGTGTTCATGTCGAAATCTTACATACGATAACCCTCTCCAGTTAAATAATACTATTCAACTTTGATGGGAAATCAGTGATGTTGTCTGAAATCTTCAGATCTACCATGCACCCAATATTTGCGAGCAAATCAGCACCAGAGTTTTCTTCTTTTTCTACAAAGTAGATCTGATAAGTACCCCTGTTGAGTAAATCTTTAATTTCGTTAATAATATGTCTGATTTTTCAGGGACCTTCTTGATTGTTGTTTAAAATATTGATCAAAATTAGAGTCACTTTCAAAATTATGGTTCCATGCAAAACCATATCGGCTTTAAGACGAGCAATCTACTTCGAGGTATATCGATAATCCCTCGTAACTAACAGGTCGGTTATTTTACTGATTAACTGAATAATTACAAAAATTCTAAAAATACTTCGACAATTAAACCAAAGAAATTTCTAATATAAATCGATAACAGAGTACAATCTTTCGGACCTTCTAAAAGACAACCGAATAAAGTCCAAAGCAAGCAAGTCCTCTAATATCTTAGCAAACAACCATTTCCCTTCCCTTCGGGGCCGAAGAATATTTCAAATCGTCGAGCGATTAGCTCCCTAACCAAGTCAACTTGGTCATGGAACCATAATTTTTATCGAATAATTTGGCTACATAAAACTCATTTACTATATTTATTTTAATTAAACTAGCCTCACTCCAAACTAGAGGCTCATTTACTAAAAGCCCGTTAGGAAAACCTTACTTTTCATTGCCTGTATAAAGGCAAGTGGAGCTCAAAGAAAAGGGCTCTCCCCCATCCAACAATAATATATCTCAATTCCACCACACTCCACATAAATGCACTCAAAATAATATAGATAATTCGGATACATATATACCATGAATACTTAAGAAATATACATAAAAAGCAGAGATATCTAGCTTCCAAAAAAGAATTCGTGACAGCCCTGCAGTCTGTCACAAAAACGGCTCGTACGAGACTTTCAACTGTTGGATTGGAGCAATTCCTGTTGCAATACATTTGTAATTCAATGATCTTTGATATGCGGTCGGATCGGTGGTTAATGGTGTTTTGATGCCTCTAAAATTATTGCTGTGTAAATGACTATATGTAAAGTTACGGGGTCGTCTCCTCATTTGCGCAACGATGAGCTGCATCCCGTCTACACCATTCAGACTTCGTATATCAACCATTTGACCTCTCTTTACGCCGTACTTCGGCTTGGTTTGGCTAAACCCCTCTTATTATTGCTACTATAATTTATACTCATGAATGAATGCATACTAAATATCAATAACTCCTTTGACTAATAACTTGCTTATCGGTTTATGAACCATAAATGATTACTTAATTATACATTGATGATAAAGGAATAATAAAGCTACATGATTGGGTTCGGCTCTTCCTTAGCCGAACCTCTGCTGCCTGCCCCGAGCAAAGATCTTGATTAATAACTCACTAATACCGAACACCAACACTAAATATTTAATATTTAAACACTTAAGACTTGAGGAATCACCGAAACGGGTGGCCGTAAAACCACATTCGGGTTGGTCATACACGTCCACCGCTACTGTCCTGATGGATCCTTCGTTCTATAATAAAAACAATAACCACCGGGCAGTCCTATTAATAGCTAGAACAATGGGTCGGTCCCTTCAGATCGATCCGACCTTTGACTAAGACGAGGATTTGAATATTTTATCTTCATCATTATCAATATACATTTTGATGATATCGTGTCATTTTCTTGTGGTGAACATCAAATCAAAGAAACCAAAACTAGTTGATTTCAAAACAAAAAAGATTTTGGTACAAATGAGGAATCTCATTAATATATAGTATTGGTATTTTATCATTTCCCGTCGTAACATGCGTGATACGTTAATAGCTTATTAAAATAGTATAATTGTGTTATATCATCATCACAATAGATGGCAATTTTAAGATCAAACGTGAATAAATCTTATAGATCTTTAATTATAAATTACAGCTGAACTTACATAACGGGAACAAAACTTTTTTAAACATTGAAAACTTGATAATGTTTTTTTGTCTTCATTTGGAAACGCAATGGAAATTTTAAAGTGTGTCTCTGGGACCAGGCTCGTATTAGGGTCTTAATTCTCACCAACTCTTAGTAATTCAATGCATCAAAATTAATAATTCATCCGTGGGGGTGTCAAGTAGATCCATTGATGCCCTGTTATTTTTAGGATAGGTTATCTAGATGTTTTGAGTATTATTGTATCGTAATCAATCCAATGATAAAAAAAAACTATAAAAAAAAATTTGGTTTTGTTTTTAATGTTTTGGAATCAACACCGAAAGAGTAACATTATTGTAAATCTGGTACACAATTATTTAGGCTGTATCAGATACTAAAAATTTAACACCTATTAATGAACCCAAAAAAATCTAGTATAAATTTAATTCAAAATTAAAACTAAAAAATATTAAAAACCTAACATCCGTTAATAAATCCAAAAATATCTATTCTAAAATTAATTTAAAATTAAAACAAAAAAATATTATTAGTTGACACACGCTAAATAATAATGTATCGATTTCATATAATTGTTTTTTGATACGTTGAGATAATATAGAAATTACATTTTATGTAATAGGTTAAAAAAAAAAAAGGAAGTCTGCGTTAATAATAATAATCAAAAAATCAAAACCAAATCCGTCACAAGGACCCCAAAGTCCAAACTGCATTAAATAATGGACGTCTTTTATTGACCAATTTGTTTCTGTAGGCAACTAATCACATATCAATTATGGATAGTCCTGAAATACTTATCTCATCTCATCTCATGTTATCTCACCGACGAAAGATTGTTATTTTTGGAGGTGCACAAAAAATTCGTAAATTCGTCTCGTAACGTAACATGCATGGATTGGGGCAGGTTGGGGTGGGTTGAATGTCCAAAAAAAATCAATCCGTCCCGTCCCAATCCGCTATATATTTTGCGGGTTGGGTTAGGGTTGAGGTTCACAAACCGCGGGTTAATCCGTCTCAATCCGTTTCAATCCGCAATATATATATATATACACATTATGTGTATTTTAAGATACCAACCTATAATTATTGTTATATTTTAGTTTTATTACTTGTTCGTGAATGTTCTAAAAGTAGTTTGATTGGGTTTAATTTATATTTCTGTTTGAAATATTCAATTTATTTTAAAATTTGGATTGATTATGCAAATTATGAAAAATGAAGGACCAAAATAAAAATTTAAGAATCAATCTAAACCCAACCCGTCTCAACCCGCAATTTATTTTACGGGTTGGATTGGGTTGGGTTGGAGTTTTAATTGTAACGGGTTGGATTGAGTTGGGTTGAGATTTAAATTTCATCAATCCGCCCCGCCATTTATTTTACGGGTTGGATTAGGATTGAAACAAATCCGCCCCAATCCGCTCCGTGTTCACCCCTAGTTATTTTTATAAAAAAAAAATTTGAGTTTAAAAAATAGTGGTGGTCTGGATCGCCCCGTACTCCTACACACCTCGCCCGGTTCGTAGCTCCGATACGTTAAATCCGTTTAGTCGGAGTCTGACCCAACTCCAATTGTTTAGTTTGATTTGATTCGGTTTACACCATATACATCTTTTCCAATCAATTATATTTGGTTGATTTCAGATTAAATCTAAGCTGTTGCGAGCTGGTTAATTAAGTTTCAACATATTAAAATCAAAATGTAGCTACTTACAGTAATATTTATTTTTCAACCTCGTGAATTTTATAAAATGCCACTCTTTATATACCTAGCTAGTACCAACATGGTGTCAAAACATAAAAACCATACCTTATCATCAATATAAGTAACCCAGAAACGGGCAATTGCACGTTCATAGGGATCAGAAGGAAGGATAGAGGGGCCGGAGCTCCACACTTCATCGATATATTGTACAATAATCATTGACTCGCAAATGGGCTTATCTTCATGTATAAGTACCGGGATTTTCTTGTATACTGGGTTGGATTTCAGAAGAAGCTCACTTTTAGAACCAAATTTTTCCTCATGAAAATCATACTTGACTGATTTCAAGTTAAGTGCTATTTGAACCCTATTGACATATGGGCTAATGTATGAGCCTAAAAGCTTAACATCATTGGCTGCCATGGTTCTTTAGACTTAAGAGAGAGAGATATAGAGTTGTTAAGAGTTTTGAATGAGATTTTGAAGGGGATATGTTGGTCTATTTAAGATGGAATTTGAAAGAATGGTGTGAAGTGTGAACACTTTCAAGTTTTCTTTCTTTTATCTGAAATGAAAGAGTAGTCGTTTACTATTTGAAAACTCACATTTATTTCCATATACAATATAACATCTGTACAGTTATAAGCTTCAGATTAAAAAAAAATATTATCAAATTATTGTTAACTAAAAGTTTATATATATAAAATAAAAAATAATTTAAATATATAGTTTGCATAATATAAGAGATATATATATATATATATATATATCAATACAAAAAAAATGTACAAATAGCTACGGAAATTGTGACGAGCTTAGTAGCTATGGAAATTATGACGGGTTTGTGACAGAACCGCTAATTTGTGACAGTTTTGTGACAGAATGGTCAATTTGTTACTGTTTTGTAACAGATTTTCACTCTCACAAAATCAATATTATTTTGTAGTGTATATATTGTTTAACAAAATACTCCCTCCGTTCCCATTTAATTGTCCACTTCAAAACTAGCTGCAATTTTAACCGGCTTATATCTTTTATCAAAATTATCGAAATAATTTTTTTTTAAATCCAATCATTGAAAATTTTCATTCCGACAATTTTGATACAAATTTTTGTCCGGTCAAAATTGTATATAGTTTCGTAGTGCAGAATTAAATAGGAACGGAGCGAGTAGAATGAATATACAGGATATAAGTATATGTATTTAATTTAACCAGACAAACATGAATCTAATACATGTGAAAAGTCATATTATACGTATTTAAAAAATCGAATACATGTATTTAGAAAATCAAGTACAAGATTTACACGTGTGCGAGCTATTACGTACGCGCAAGTTAAATGATATGGTAGCGACCCAAAAAATTAAATTATTGTCAAAGACTATCTTAGATAAATATTTTAAATCGTCTTATTAAATTTCATGTAACAATATATATATATATATAATTTTTCAGATTTATGTTATTTATTACTATATAAATGTACATTTTTTTAAGGCGGGACAGTAAAAATTTGTGCAATATCACAATGTGCAAGTTATTCCTATTTATAACTGGTCCCAAATTTTTTTTATTTCTATATAAAATTTATTCATATACGGAGTATTTTTATAGAGGGGTTTTAATGTATTTGTTTCCCATTTTATATTATTTTGTGTTTAGATTCTAGGACGTTTCACGTTTCCGTTTGGTTTTCTATTGCTTCCATTTTACTCCTATCAAATATTTCAAGAGACTTCCATTTTTTCGTTACATGTGGACTAGGTGTGGCGTGTACCGACTAAATTAAAGAATGGTGAAACATAAAATAGTTTATAGTAGCTGGTACAATTATTTAATGGTGTTACCTTAAAATAAACGTATGTGAATGTCATGAACCAAAAATAAATGGATGTATAATGCCCAGCATCACTAAAATAATGAATACGTAACTTATTGTACCTTTAGGACTAGTATATTTTCAAAATTAAATTTTTAATTGGGATGCAATTGTCTACAATAGAATGCAGTTTATCAGTTCAGAAATCCCCAGTCAAACATTTCTGCCATCCATACTTTTATTATTTAATTTACGGTTACACCTCCTTTCTTGGCACACCAAATTATTAAAATTGGGATAATTTTAATTTTAAATTAACTTTTAGATATAGTTATTGCCATGAAATTCTTATAAAACTTGACCACCACATGATAAAAATAAAATTAGCTCTTAGAGTAAAGAGGACTATTGTTTTTGGCACTCACGTTGAGCTTCAAAGAGACTTGATTAAATACTAAAACTTATTTTATATTCTCTTTAATCATTCACACCTTGATGCTAAATTAGTATCTACTTTTTGAACCATACTATTCAAGGCCCAAGGGGAACAACATTGCTGAAGAATCTCCAAACAAAACAAGATATATTTGCACGTATGTTTTTGCCTTCAGAGAATTCATTTGTCCAAGTTCTTTGAAAATTTTCTCTAATTAACTCTCAAGCTGCCTTTAAAGAGAATTTCCATTACCATTTTCTCATCAAATAATTATGTCTTCTCCGACTATATCCTTAACAAGATAATGTTTTAAGTGAACGGATTTATGAATAACAACTATTTCTTTGTGCGACTTGTCTTGAGTCAAAATATCTTTAATCTAAATACTGTTATCGAGAATCTAATCTTTATTAAGGCTAGTCCCTTTCTAAGAGAGCCGGTTTTGGGTCTGTCGCAACAGTGCATGTGCACTGGGCCGTGTAAAAAATGGGGCTAAAAATTCCTTTTGTTTATCCATGTTATATAGTTAATTTGCTATACTGATATGAAAGATATATTAAAGTAAATGGCCAAAATGTAAAAATGGTTAAAGATTTGTACCACACGTGCACGTGCCGCACCTCAAGAAATATTTTTTAACATCATTCACCATTTTAGTTTAAGGTAACTGTTAACTAGTCCTCATAGTGCAAATTGAAACAGAAAAAGGCCCAACAATTAGCAAATATGTTACTTTAGATACTAAAATTAAGCAAATGTTATTTGGTTTGTCTTACAATTTTCAATTTTTACCCATTTTATGGGATGAGAAAATCTTTCTACGTGGGGTTGATAAGGGCCAATTTTCTGTTATGATTGCATATTTTTTTAAATAAATTTCGAGCACTCGAGTCTATTTTAAAAAAAAACATTTTTTTTTACTTTTGCACCGGAACTCAAATTACTCAGAACCTCCCTGCTTTCTAACTACTTATGTGGATTGACTGAAATAAGACCATTAGTGATAAGTCATTATATTTGCTTTTCTGCCGCTTCTTTAACATTACTCATTCTAGATCATGTATTGACGTGTGCATACAGATTTGGTCATGTTAAATATGTTATGTTTTGATCATGCTATCTTTTTTTTTTTTTAAACATGTACCCACTTTAGTTTGCATGTACATGCTTTCCTCTGAACATGTCAAAAAGATCTTTGTTCCGAATATCCAACTCAATGTAATAACAAAAGAAGTAGACATGTCAGCCAAACTTTCAACCCCAAACCTAGCTCATTCTTCAATAGGTCTATAAAATATTTCCATTTAATCCAATAATTTTATTTGTGTCGTCATTTGTCCCCCATAGGAAATTTGACAAAATCTGGTCTATCTTTTTAGTTATCATCTTTGCACGATTCATGAGGGGCGGCACATCCCATGTTCGGGGTTATAACGTCATCCCTACAATTTTAAAAAATAATTTTTTTATTAGTTTTTTTCATAATAATTTATATATACGGTATTCTGTCAACCACTTAAATACTTTTTTTGCAACCCCTTTCAAAATTATATATTGTTAGTGTAATAACATACCATGATTATTTTGTATGTGCTGATAATATATAAGTAATACTTAAAAAATTAACATATGCAAGTGATTATAAAATACATTTTACACCAAATTATCATGTTGACACGTAACACAAAATTTTAAAAAAAAGTTAAAGTAGTGGTGAGTGCAAACAAAATTTATAAAAGAATTTTTCATGGTTTATATTTTAACTGAAGTGAGTGTACTGAAATTGTCTAATATATATTTAATTATTCGTATATATCTATTATTTAATATACGTTTCGTTTTTTCAGGTTTTTTTTAATTTTTTTTTACATTCGTATTTTAATCTTTTTACTTGTTATAACTTAATTTCTTAAATTTAATTTTTGTATCTTTTTGTTTTCTATTTTATTTATTTTTTAGTCAATTTTGAAGCGTTAAAATTTTCGACACATAACTGCACGTGACGTTACTGTTGTGGTTTTTTTTAGAGTTTGAAAATAAAGTCGAAATTGATCGAAATGAAAAAAAAATAGAAATTAAATATATTTTAATCAAGAAATCAATGTAAAAAAAATAAAAATAAAAATATGATAAAAAATATTAAAATATATATATGATTTTCCGTATTTATACTTAAAAAAAATATTTTACGATTTTATTGATTTTGATAACCCCACACATTTGGTTCGTTCCTATCATTCATGGCAGCAATGGTAGAGAGATACCCAAACATTTAGTTTGGACAAGTCTGCCCTATTAACAGCCACTTATTTTCTAGTTAAATAATTTGGTCCTAGGTGTGTTTAGAACCCTCAAAACTCATAAGAAAATGAATTTATTGTGTCTGATTGCATAAGAAAACCAATGGAAAAAACAAAAGAAATAAGGAAATAAATTGTGTATAAAATAAAAACAAATAGAAAAATTATTACTAGCTCCCTCTTACTTTCATTTTTTTACTTTCATTTTTTTTTTCTCTTGCTTTCCCAATATTCCAAACACATGGACGGAAAATAATTTTAATTTAATTTATTTTTATTTTTTTTGCGATTTTCTGGCTTGCAAGCACAAGTAGGTCACAGTCCAAAATGTTGCAACAACAACCATGTCAACTCAAACTTCCTGTTTCTTTTTATTGGTATTACAATTCTTGGAAGAAAAGAACATCTTCACACTTCGGAGAAAACAGGACAAATAAATAACAAAACAAGAATTACAATACTAATTGGAAGGAGCTTTAGCCTTGGCTTGCATCATCTTAGCTGCCTCCACGAGCTTATCCGTTGCCGGAATCGCACTTTCCACAGCTTCATGAGCCAAAAATTTGTCAGCCCATTTTGCGATATTTGGTGTTTTTGTTTCGTCGATAAATTTTACTCCTCCCATTACCTCAGAAGCCTTTAGCCACCCCAAAATGCTCCCAATAGCTATATCAATGTAACCGATGCTTTCCCCTCCGAAGAAGTCACCCCCTTTGTTGCACTTGACAAATGCATCCTCGAACAACACAAGACCTTCCTCGAACTTCTCCTTTGCGGCGAGCTTGGCATCGTCTCCCTCTGCCATTCTCATATCCTTCATCGAGAGAAACCACTGCATTGAATAACATTTAGTTATCAATTAAATTAAGAGTAGTATTGGTTTTATCATTTCGATATCGTGTTTTATGTCCATGGCTTCCTAATTTAGATTTGATTCTGAGACGGTGAATTTATAATCAACCAAATGCAAAGTTGGCAGTTGTGAAAAGTCTATAAATTAAAAATGGTAAATATTAAGAGGTACAATCTATAATCAACCAAATGCAATTGTTCAGATGACAATTATGTACGGGACCAGGCTCTAGTACTTAGAAATCATGAGATTCTGCACACTGAAAAGATAATTTCTTTGGTCAGAAACCAAAAATTCGAGACGGGAGACACCAATATTCTATATAGTTTTTTTCATACCCTCTGAGTTTTTGTTCGTTCGTGACATTGCGGGCCTCAACACTAAGTTTTGAAAATTTTATCGAAATTAAAAAATAATAATATTTTTTCCACATTTTTTTTATATTAAATGGTGACCACAGCCATCTGCATCCAACTAGCTAGTTCCTTCCATGCGAAGAGATAAAGGCTATCAGGTAATTCCATTTTAGCAATTTTGTTTGGACCCCAAGAATCTCATTTTTACCAACTACTAAAGGTTTCGCAATAAAATAAAAACATTACCTTATCATCAACATAGGCAGCCCAAAAGCGAGCAACAGCGCGATCATAGGGATCGGACGGGAGAATAGAGGGACCGGAGCTCCACACTTCATCGATATATTGTACAATAATCATCGACTCACAAATGGGCTTATCTTCATGGATAAGTACCGGAATTTTCTTGTATACAGGGTTAGATTTCAGAAGAAGCTCACTTTTAGCACCAAATTTTTCCTCATGAAAATCATACTTGACTGATTTCAGGTTAAGTGCTATTTGGACCCTGTTAACAAATGGACTTATGACTGACCCTAAAAGCTTAACATCACTAGCTGCCATGGTTGTTTATAGAGATATGACTGGTAAATATTGGTTTTATATGAGATTTTGAAGAGGATATGTTGGTGTATATATAGAAAGAAAATTGATATTGAGAAAGTACTAGAAGTATTTAGAAGGGATGGTGTAAATAGAAGATTGAATTGGTAACAAAGATGAAAAGGACCGTTTCATCATTCAACTGGTCATATGGAGAGTAGCTTCTCACGTGTACCCCGACTAAAGGATTGGTGGTTTATTCAGGAAACCAAATCAAACTTTACCTTTTGCCATACATTAATTTGAACCATTTTATGCCTATTTAATTATTTTCGTTCAAATTTTAATTTTTCATATCTTATTTCGCGAGTTATGAGCTTCTATAATATGTTATTATGCAAATATCATAACATTTTGACATGATATTGGTTTCGACGATTTTTTTAAGATTTAATTTTTAATTTACACTATCTTTTACTCCCTCCATTTCAAAACAATTGTACACTTTCATTATAATATAACTCACATATATTCAACAAAATGGACAATAAATATGAGACGGAGAGAGTATATTTTTTCAAAATAACTTGTATGTGACTTTTCTCTTGAAAATTAGTGTTGTAATGCATTGATACAATCTAATAGTAATTGTAGATTTTTTTTCAATTTTTATAAACAAGTATTTTGGATTAAATAACTAATGGGGCATGAAATGAGATAAATAATGTGTAGAAGATTTGAACTTCCAAATTTTACATGCGCTCGAGGAACTAGATACAATACAAAAGGGGCTATAGCATCCCTATATTACGATAAAGATAAAAAAATTTACATGTATTTTACTGAAAATTTGACGATTCTATATTTTTAACACCCACATATTACAAACCAATGTATATACATAAATATATAATTCAGTCTGATCACCCAAGTCTAAATCCTTATTCTGATACATTTCAAAAGTTTAACAATCTTTACATGAATATATTATTTTAAAAATTAAGATAGAATTAATATCAAGAGCCACGTAATCCACGACGCAAGTTGTCAAAATTGATAACATTAATAATTGATGCAAGCTTGGATTACTTTTAGGCTGATAATACATATTATATATCTGGCTGCAGCCTATAAATTATAAAGAAATTATATATCTATAATTTTTTGCACTTGGTCCGACATGATTTATTTAACAAACAATCTAATTTTGTCTATTCACGGGGTCCATATAATTAATCGTGAGGGAGAATAAACCTATGCATTTTGCCTGTGCTTCGTCATCGCTTACGTAATTTTTCTTGTACCATACATATGTAGCCAAGGACCATGGGCTATAAAATATTAAGTTTTCTATCAAATACAACTTTTATGAAAGAATGTGATATTAGAAATATATTAAAATTCCAGGCTTGTTTTTTAATTTTGTATTTGACAAACTTATGAATTGATTTTTTTATGAGAATAATATGAGCAATTATTACTTATCATCATTGTTTGAATGGCTAAATAAGTGTGTATTATTCTATTTAGTAATGGTCTAATGTGTAGAGTGCAACTTACACACGGAAGATTAGACTGTCGGTTCTAATATAATATAAGTTATATGTTTACAATTTTAGATGAAAATGGACACACCATCAGTAAAGTTGTGGTACGTGGTTTTAGTAGGCGTGTCTTGACTATAGGGAACGGATAAATTCCAACTTCATTTACTAGTGCACTTTGTGTGTATTAAACATGACTGTTACGAAATAATTATTTGGTGACTGACTAGACAAAATAATTTATAACCCGTGATCATGGTTATTGTTTATTCTCTTAATTCCTACTATATTTCTATTTAGACATGTATGAATGTGTTTGTCATTTTGATTCATACATGGTGAGATTCATACATGGATGACAACATTATTCGTATAAGTGTTTATTAGTAATAAAAGAAATCCACGTCCCGTAAGGGATTGATGATACTCCCTTGAGGAAGCTTATATAATTCGACACGACAAATAAGTTAAGCGGACAGGCTTAGAGATAATATGTTTATTAAATAAGAAATGGGTCAGTGATTTAATTTAATAAATGAGTATCTGATTAATCTTTACGGGGGAAATAATGAACATGTTTGATAATTGGAACGAATTGTATATTCGGATTATGGTAGAGAGATCAATCGTGGTGTTTAATGGAATGAATCACGATTTAAATTGATTGTGTATATCTCGGATTTTAAGGAGATATAATAACACGAAATATTCTTAAGTAGCTCTATTCTAATCAGCATATAAGTCACTACCTTATCCTACATATATCACGCCCCTTTTTCTTGGCAATATAAGTTTTTGATAACTATATTTTCGAGATTGCCTAGAGAGAGAAAGAGTCCACCATCTTTCAAGGAGGAATGTGTCAGTTCAGGAATAAGGTAGAAGAGTTGAGGCGAATCTGTTCCATCACAGCCGCCATCTGTTCCCTTCTGTTATTCGGTATGATCTAAAACTATACGGTAAAACAAGATTTATTTTGATAATATACGTACATACTAAATCTAAAAATCTGGATACGTTTTTTCCGCTGTGCAAACTGTTTTTCTATCACCCAATAATTTCATTCTTGATCGATGATAAAGTCATCAAATTGTTTTTGTATTTCTGTTTTTTAGTTAATTAATATTTCTCATTAATTAAAACATCATTTTAATCAAAAGGTTAGGAAACTAAATGGTACTATAAATTATGAGATAATTCTCTTATGATAATTACATACAAGTCAGCAATATATATGTGTGAATAGAGTATTTATACCTTATAGTTGCAATCAATCATAGACGAAACTTATGCAGTTCTATCATTTATATACTTATTTGAGGAGACGCTGAATACCTTCGAAAATTAAACATTTGATAAAAGCAAGAGTGTGGTCCTGCCACAAATGAAAGGTTTCTCTAACTATGCTATGTTACTATCTTATTTAAATGAGAACTTGTGTTTAATTATGGGCCACAAAAACATGTATATATTCCTTTTGAGTAACTTATTGATAAAGCCATAACTTTGGTCGGTCGCGTTAGACTTTTCAACAATAAAATAATGATAAATTAACTGCAAGTAATGAACACTTCTTGGTCTTTATTATTGATCAGGTCATTACACTTGTTCGGATTATTATTAGCTTGCTACAATTGCTCTTGATTTAAATATTTAAACTTTTATCTTGATCGTTCTCCTTCTTCTTCGATGCTCGGTTCTTTCTCTGTTCGGTTTGTTTCTTTACTGGGTAAGCTTTGATTAGTTTTTCTCTTTTCTCAACTTCTCTCTATAATTTTTGGATAGATTTTTCCGGCTTCTTCTAGGAGGGGTAGTTGGCTATTTATAGGCAACTGTGCCTTCTAGGATGTTGACAAATGTTTTCATCTCAGGGGGCTTTTCAGATATGGGTCCCTAGTTAAGTGGGCTTGGGCTTTTGATAATAACAGCCTTATTTCTTGATGAAAAGGGCATGGGATGACCCATTTAAGCGTTGAATACCCATTTATAAGGTGGATTGATTATTACCCGAATAGAATATTCGGGTCCAATTTTTATGTTCTATCAAGTGCTCCCTGACTTCCTCGGCATGGTTTTCCATGTCGAGGGAGTCATGCTCGGTCTGTCGAGGATACTACTTCGGTCTTGTCGTTCCCAATGCTTCATCGAGAAACGCAATAGAATCATTACGGTTCCCAGGGGGACCCATTTGTAATTACCCATCCTAATATCTTTCTTCGAGGAAAAAAATCCTATAAAGGGGGTGCGCCCCCTCCATAATCATGCATTTTACTACTACTGTGCTTGTGACGTAATGGCTTCCTCTGATTCTACTGGTGAGAGCTCTTTTAACTATATCTCTTATCTAGAAACTGAGGTCACGAAATCTCGCACCGCGAATAAGAAACTCGTGGCCAAGGTTTCAAACTATAAGAAAAGGTTGTCCGACATGGATTCTGCTCATCATGTGACGATGGCTGATCGGGATTGGGCCTTCGAGCGTATAAGGAGGCTCGAGGCTTGTTTGGCTAAGCAGAAGGCAGCAAAAAGGGCCTATAAGCTTTCCTTCAAAGAGTTGCATGCTCGGTCTAAACCGAGTTCGGATGAGGATGAAGAAGGCTCTTCCTCGAAATAATTAGTCTTTTGTGATTTTTGTTTGTAATTTCTTTTGAATGGGGAGTCTTCTCCTTAGTTGTAATCGAAGTTTCTTGAAACTAATAAAATATTTCCCTATCCTTGTTCTTGTCTGTTTGTCTTCTTGATATCTTTTTGGATGACTTTAATTGGATTTGAACTGCTGTAGTCAGCCATGAATGCTCTTGGGAAGTTCAAGAGGTTGTCTTTCTTCGAGATGACCTTTGATCTACCTCTTGTTTCTTCCTATAACAGGGGACTGTCTCTGTATTTTTTGTGCAACTCATTCTTTATTAACGAACAAATGGCTTCTCCTCGTGAAAATAGTGGTGACAACCTTCCTGAATACGTTGCCCATCTCGAGGAGGAGGTTAGGAAGGCTCGTATCCTCAAAAGGAGGGTTGCCTTTTTAAACATGGAGGCTCGCCGAGCTAATGAGATGGACGAGCGCTTGGAGGCCATGGAGAGTGAATATCAGAAGTCTCTGATCGACAATATTTGGGCTCATGCTCGGATCAAAGAGCTTGAGGCTTCTAGAGATAGGCACATTGCTTCCAAGAGGGCTTACAAACTGGCCCTTAAGGAAGTGTATGCTCGGTGGAAGGGGAAGCCGAAGGACAAAGCAGGCCCTTCTATGAAATGATTTTATTATTTTTATTTTGTTTCCTTTGTGATGACTGCCTCTTCTGTAATAAAGTATCAATCAATCAATAAATATTACTTTCCCAATGCAATTTATTTTGACTGCGCATGCTTGTGGCCTCATTAAAGCTTTTCCTTGGGCCTTGCGTTTGACCTTATCCATTGAACCTTCTTACTCTTTATATCTGGGGACCAATGGGATTTCTTGAGCCTTGTGCATAAAAATCTTATTCACCAGATTTTTCTTGAGCTCTGTGCAAAAGATCTTAGATATTTATTTGAACTGCTGCCTTTCCCCAAAATGACGCGTGCTTTGCTTTCATTATTACTTACCTCCTTTAAATATTGGCAAGAACCCAAGCGTTTTTTGAACAAGAGTGGCTTTTAATTACCCACGCTTTTTCAGAGCCTTTTGGGAATCCAAACGTTTTTTCTTGAACATACACATCTTTTAATTGCCATCGCTTCTTAGAACCCATTGGCGAACGGTTGCGACTCTCAATATCAGCCCTCATCTAATTGATCTATAAATACCTGCTTAAAGCATGGTTATATTCACAACCCTTATCATATTATCTTCCCCTACATACGAATCTTCAACTTATAATCTTTTTATAATTGCCAGTTCTTTCACCAAATCTGCATTGGTTTTGCAAGTGGAGGCTTTTGAAGCTTCCTATGGCCATGCACTAAAACTGTTGAAGGATGCCGATGAGGAGTTAAAGGTGATGCGTTATCACCATACCGAGATGGTTCGGGAGTTAACTTGGCTAAGATCCGAACTAGATTATTGCCGACGTGCTCGTCAGGCTCTAGTTGAAGAGAATGAGGTGCTAAAGGGGAACTCGGCACTTCGAGACAGGGATGTCTCTGCCGGGCCCTCTCATCGATACCGATCGACCTCCCCCTAACCTCTCCATTTTCCTTTTCTTTTTATTTTCTCAGTTTCCTTCATTTCTTCCTCTTCCTCTTTTTTGCACTCTTTTTTTTTTTTTTTTTTATATATCTCTCTCTCCTGCTTCTTTTTATATCCTTCTTATGCATCCTTTTTCTTTTTTATCGTGTTCCTTTTACTTTCTTCATCCTCTCTTTTTTTTTTTTTTTTGATTTTGTTCTCTCTACTTTTTTCCTTTTCTCCTTCTTTCTCTTCTTCCTCACCACTACGACGTAACAATCAATCCTGTGATCCTAAGGATTTTGTGTTACTTCTAGGATTTTTGTCATTGTTCTTTTTGACTCTTCTTTCTTTTCACTTCTTCTTTATGTTCCTCTTCATCTTTTTCTTCCTCTTTTTTATGCTTCTGTTCTTCGTCACCGGCTGTTCGACTGGTCCGCTGATGTTGTCGATCCTCTTTGGCCATGCTGTCTACTCATTTGATTCTACCATTGAACACACGATGTAGTAGATTTTCTTTTGATGTAATCCTCGGATGTAATAGACCCCAATGTAATAGATCTCAATGTAATAGATTGTCTTTTGATGTAATGAACAATGATGTAATCCATCTTTATTAATGAGAAGTATTTTTGCCCCTTTATTTTGGCACTTCTTTTTATGTTGTACTTGTGGTTTGTCGTTTTTCCGAAATCCAGATCTTTGAATATCTTTTCTATTTTCTGCTGTACTGTGATATTGGATGTATGTGGGTGTACTATCGATCATAGGTGCACCCTCCTAAGCATGTCAGGAAGTATGCTTGCTCCCAAGTATGTCAGGAAATACCATACTATATTTTCTCTATAAATACTCCTCTTCTTTTATTTATTAGCTACCTTCTCTCCTTCTATTTTTACTGTTTGCTCTTCCCTCTACCCCTACTTTCTCTTGTACTATAGCAATTTCCCAGAATGTCTGAACCTGTGGGGAGATATCATGCTCAGATGAAGGGTTTGGATGCGGAGGTATCTCGCGTCCGACGTCGAATGGGAAGGCTTGAGAAGGAGTACGGCATTCTGGCCTTGAGTCTGTTCGGCTCTCACCCCGAAGAGACAGTGAAATGGACCGAGATTTCTGCCTTGAGTCGTCAGCTCGATCACTTGTTGCTTCAGAGAAATCGTCTGGCTAACTCCTGGTATGATGCCGAGGAAATTTGAGACCATGCTCAAGACGAGTTCGATAATTCCCCTCAAGGCCTGGCTAACATGATGGTTAGGAATGCTCGGCTGGAGGAGCGCGTCATGGTTCTTACTAGGGAGAAATCCGAACTCTCCGCGGAGAACGAAAATTTGATTGCCATGAATGATTCCTACCAAGCTCGGTTGAACTGCTCTGCTCGTTTTGCTTTCTCTCGGTCTGGTAGTTCGGTTTTTCCACCCATTGGTCCTTAGTTAGATTGGGCTGGTTTTCTTATGTATTTCCTGTTTTGGAACTTGTATCTTTTTCTCTTTTTTTTTTTTTTTTGTATTTGAATCAGATGTATCTGTTCGTATCTCGTGCTTTGTGCCCTTTGACTCTCTATAAATGCTCCCTATTGCTTGTTCTTCATTATCCAATCTTCTTTTCTCTCTCTTGTTGATAATTTTTGTTTCCTCTAACTTGCTTTTGTTTTGAGATGGCTCCCATTACTAGATCTGTCTCCAAAAAGAAAACCCTTCTGGAAGAGGGGCCTACTTTCTTGCTACCCCGTCCCCCTGGTTTTGGGGAGGAGGATTTGACTCCTCTTCAGCTAAAAGAGATTGAGATGTCATGGCTGAAGCATGATCTCAAGTGTGCTCAGACTGAAGCGAGGAGGTTTAAACAATATTGGGATGCGGAGGGCATTGCTTGTTTCAAAGCCGAGCAGAAATGCAAGTTTCAGTCTTACTCCTTGCAGCAGGCCGAGATGGCGATTGCTCGTTTGATTAGGGAGAGAGAGCATCTGGAGGAGCTCTTGGCGAAGAAGGATGCCGATATGGGGGGTAGTTCTAAGAAGTAGGATGGTGTATTTTCTTGTAAAAATTTTCTCTTTGGCTGTATTTTTGTGTTTTCCCCCCTTGTGGATGAATAAACTTTTGCTTTACACTTGATTCTGTCTATTCTGTTTTATTTCTTGTTCACTTTGCCTTTATGTCAATACAGTCGATGATGTTTCATTACACACCGAACAATGTGCCCGGTTATCCCCCCGGAGAGCGTGTGTAGACTTGATGCTTAATGCCGTCAAGCTAGAAACGGTCTCCGTCCATCTTGTTCGATTTGCCCTTTTGGTAAGGAATGGTTGGGCGTCGAGGATCTTAATCGGGGATATTATTGGTAGCGTATGCTGGAAGCTTTTCGTGGTAGGGTCCACTGGCCGTTTATTTAGGTGTAATGATGTGAATTGCCTTGGGTAGTGGGATATGCGCTGACGTGGCAAAATCTGGAGCGTTTATAAGTTAAAAATAGCAGCGGTTGTTGACTTATCTATGGTTGGAAAAAAGGTAAACCTCTGTCACACGAAAAGGTGGTTATTATTTTATTCTTTTTGTGACTCCACTCCTTTTTTACTGTGCCAAGCAAGCCCTTTTGTTGTTATCACAGAATTTGCTGAAGAAAATATCTGTCTCTCTCCAAAGTATACTCTTCCCTCCAAAAAGGAAAAACGTGCTACCGCTCCATCTAGGGTTTCGTTGTATTGTCGATATACTTGGTGCTGTTCGAACGTATCCGCTCAGAATGACAACTGTAAGTGCTTTGTTATTATTATGTTCTTTTTTGTTTGAGGACTGGTATTTGATTGGCTGTTGTGGTCGTAGATATGGTGTTGGTAACATGTCGTGGTTGTCTATATATGTCTGGCGAGATTGAGTTATGTACTGGATAGATACTGATTGGAAAAGGAGTAAAACGTAGGATTGCTGGTCAAGTATTAGCAGGGGGGGCTTTATTTATGTTGATGTTATTGTGGGTTGTGTATTAGTATATTGATGGAGTTTTGTTGATGTTTGGATAGGAAATTTTGACCCAATGCCTGGCCCAAGTGGGCCCATTCGTGGAAAAGGATTTTAAGAAGCTTGCCGGAATACCTGATAACATACATGTTCGGCTTCCGATATCGGACGACGAGGTGTTGGGGTTTGTTCCCGCCGGCGAGGTAGCTGTACTTTCCTCGGCCTTCTTTACTGGGGGTTTAAGACTTCCTTTCAGCAAGTGGGTGGCTTCGTTCTTTGAGGCCGTTCAGATTGCTCCGGCCCAACTGGCCCTGAATGGTTACCGTACCCTAAACGGTATTCAAAGGCTATCGGAGTTGGCCGGAATCCCGATCGAATTAAAGGATGTGTTCGGGATCTATACTTTAAGTTTTGATCGCCGTAGCTCGTATCTGAAGACCATGCGTGCCTTTTGTCGGCTTGTTTTTGGTCTGCCGGATACCAACAAGGGGGAGAACCTTGGTGTTGTGATTGTTTCCGGTAATTGGGGTTGTGTTGGACACCAAATACCTGGCCCTGCTACCAAGGCTCCCATGATTCCAGACCTCGGTGCTCCCAATGTCGAGACTCTCTTAGCTCTTTGGAAATGGTGGGGGCCTGGATCAACGAGGGATCATGCTAGTCGTACTGCTCCCGTGCTTCTTGGATACCCTGCGGGGCCAGTGACAAAGGGAAATCCTGTCCCCGAGATTCCTAAAGAGTCCGAGGAGGAATTTTTGAAGGTGGTCCGAGCTCGAAGTGCTGCTCGGTTAGGGAAGAAGACCGTTCGCTCGAAGCGTCGTGGACCTGACCCCGTCGTTGGAACGACGAAGAGGGCTAGGGGGACCGAGACATCGGTCACCGAGGAGGCTACTTCTCAAGGGAATATCCCCGAGGATGGCCCTGCACTTGGCGAGGTATGTGTATATGTATATTTATTCTCTTGTCTTGTGATTGTTGTGTTGTTCTCTAGTTCTTTGCTTCATTGGTTATCTTGTTTCAGCTACTGACTTCTCCATTGGTTATTCTCGCTCTTGCCCGGTCTATGGGTATTATTGTGTTTCAGGGGTCGATGGATAACATATTCGAACATCTCAACCTCATGGTGAACATGGGCAAGAGTACGATGACTCTGCCTGCGATATCGCCTATTCATGCTGAGGAGATGATGGACCCGCTTGTTATCTCGCCCACCCGTATTGAGGGTGTGGGCGAGCATAGGGTCCCTGAGACTGGCCTTTCGGAGAAGGAGGTGACTGAGGAAGTGGAGGAAGTCGGCAAAGTGGCTGCCGAAGATGTAGTGGTGGGCGTCGAGGATGAGGTTCTCGAGCTATCGGAAGAGGTGTTGGTGGACGGGGTCGCGATGACCCGTTACATTGGTCGGTGTAAGGGGAAATTGTTGGAGCAGCCCCAAGCTGTAAGGATGGGGTATACTGCTCTGAAGCCCCTTGTCTTCAAGGATGCGGAGGAAATTGCTGCTCTCCCGCCAGCGTCGTTAATTGAGCAAGCCAGCCGTGGTGCGCTTCGGGTATGTTTAGCATGTATTTAGTTATATAGGTCGTCATACCTTTAGTGGGAGGGTGTCTGATGTTGCATGTCTACTTTTGTTTTTGTTTTTTTGTTTTTTGTGATGGCAAGGCTTTCGTGGGTTCCGTTGCTCTGAGGGATCAGTGGAAGGCGCTCGAGGCTGAGAAAGAGAAGCTAGTGAAGATCGAGAAGAAGGACTTGCTTGCGGCCTTCGAGGAGGAGAAAAAGAAACTGGTCGCCGAGAATAAAACCCTGGGCGATAACTATGACAAGGTGTCGGGAGACTTCCTGCGCGTGACCGAGGAGGTCAGTAAATTGGAGGCTGAAAAAGAGAGCATGGTCGAAAAGTACGACCAACTAGAGGAGGAGAACTTGCTCTTGGCTGAGGACGTGGAAGCCGAAAAGGCCGAGGTTGCGGCTCTAAAAGCGGCGCATGCTGAGGAGCGGACAAAGTACGCTATGACGGAGAATTTCGCCATCTATTGCGCTCATGTGCGCGCGCTTAATTTCGTGAAGGTTCCTTTGTCGGATCAAGCGTGGTCGGAATTGGTGTACCCCTGTCCTCATGGTGCACCTCCTAAACCTCAGGATTGGGCCAATCTCCGAGATGAGGAACTCCCACGGCTGCCGGGACACACTACTTCGACGGCGCCGCGTCACCATTCCGGGTCAGCTCCAACGACTCCTCGGTCTGCTCCCACCGTCACTCCCCCACCCACATCCCGTCAGGTGGAGTCTTAACCATTTTCTTGTAGTATTTTTGCTGTATCTTATTGTAAAGTCTTTGGGGACCCGAATTGTGGGTCGCTTTTGTATCTAGAAACATATTTATTTGGAGAAGTGGTAATATAGGTGATGTGTTTGTTTTTTGTTTGGCTTTTCCGAGTTAATTTCCCCTTTTTTAGGGTCATCATATTTTGAAGAATGTGAAAAAAAAATATTGTCAGGTACCCTATAACCCTCTGGCCATGGTGGTCTGGACCTCGCCTAGTCGTAGCGGAGGTAACGTTATAGATGGTCTTGAAAGGTCTAAGGCTTTCCTAACTGCTGAATTGAAGGCTGCTCGTCGTAAAATCGAGGATCTGAATGTTCATATTTCAAACGTGTCGACTCGGTTACGTGACTTGGGAGAGGAATTCAGCAAAAAGACTGCCTATTATAAGGCGAACAAGGGTAAGGCGAAAGAACTCCTTGGTGCACTTCGGCGCTCTCGTGATGAAGCCCGAGGCCGTGTGACGAGCTTGAACTTAGTGCTAGGTGCCGTTTTCGAGGATGCGGACCTACTGCTAACCTTTGTGAAAGCGTATTGGGCCCGAGCTCGCGCTTTAGAGGTGCTTGAGCATGTGAAAGGGATGAGTGGTGTGGCCCGGGCAGAACGCATGGTTGATGCGACGGCCGGGGTAACTGAGACCACGGCGGCCTTGAACCGAGTAGATGCGGTCGTTCGTGAGCGCTTGGGGACTCAAATTGTTTCATTGCGAGATATTCATTTCGCTGATGTAGTAGAGGCCTCAGCGTCCGTTGAGGGGCTATCGGATTAATAATTGAGTTGTTTGTTTTGCTGTATATTTTTTTTTATTTTTTATTTTTTATTTTTTATTTTTTTTTATTTTTTTTATTTTTTTATTTTTTTTTTTATTTTTTTTTTAATGAGTATTCATCTCTTCCTTTCTTCCGATTTTTTTTTTTTTTAGGCACATGCTACTACGTCGCACCAGGCTGGCTCTCCAAGCCTAGTTAGTCCCTGGCCAGGACCTACTTGTGCCGCCCGAGACGAGGTCCCGTCTGGTGTGGCTAGTGACGAGCATGCCAAGGTTCCTTATATCTTTTTGTTGAGTAAGAATGTCGAGTTGCTCAATCTGTGTGGCCGACTTAGGGCCAAGTTGAAAACTCAGGCGTCTTCTTTTCGAGAGTACGCTCGGCGTTCCGAGCGTGTTGTTAAGGTTCAGGAACGTCGTTTAGATCGATATTGGCGGGTAAAGGAAAAATACTTCAATAAACTAAAGTCGTTGGTAACCCAAGCGAACATGCTGGTGAAGTATTTCCGTTTGTCCCGATCCAGATACGATGCCTCTGCAGCTATGATCGAAGCTCGCAAACTTCCTTTCGACGATGCTCGTCGGAAAACGGCCTCGGATGCTCACGAAGTCGCTAAAGGAGCCGAATTCTCTGCGCGGCTTAAGACGTTGACATGCGTTGGCGCACATACGACCAACTTTGATGCCCTTATTTCTGAGGAGCGTTTTGATGGCGAAGAAACTGATGGGGATATGTCGACGGATGACGAAGAAGTGTCACTGGGTCAGTTACCGTCGTGTTCCTCATGTAGTAGCTCTTAAATAAATTTCTTTATTCGTTGGTTGTATCCTGTTGCCTCCGTAATGCGGGCGAGGACTATTTGTTTTATTTCTTTACGCTTGTGTTCGGATCTTCTCATTGTCGTACGGATATTTCATTGATTGGATTGATTTTCCTTTGTTGATTTCTTCGTTTTGCTATTGTTTTGCCTCCATAATGTGGACCTGTATTATCTGCTTCATTTCGTTATACGTGTATTGGACATTCCCGTTGCTGCTATTTCATTGTTTTGATGGATTTCTTTTCATTGTTTTCTCCATTTGGTAATTTATCGTCCCCGGAATGTGGGCCTGAACTATTCTCCTCATTGCTGTATTTCTTTTCATCCTTGCTCATTGGGTCAACGTGTACCTGCATATACATAAGTACTCCTAGGCACTCTTTTAGACATGCCATGTTGGGAATTGCATAGTATTCCTAGGCACTTCTGCCATGTTGGGAATTTCATAGTATTCCTAGGCTTTTCGGCCATGTTGGGAATTTCACGGTACTCCTAGGCTCTTCGGCCATTTTGGGAATTTCACAGTATTCCTAGGCTCTTCGGCCATTTTGGGAATTTCACAGTATTCCTAGGCTCTTTGGCCATGTTGGGAATTTCACAGTATTCCTAGGCTCTTTAGCCATGTTGGGAATTTCACAGTATTCCTAGGCTCTTTGGCCATGTTGGGAATTTCACGGTATTCCTAGGCTCTTTGGCCATTTTGGGAATTTCACAGTATTCCTAGGCTCTTTGGCCATGTTGGGAATTTCACAGTATTCCTAGGCTCTTTGGCCATGTTGGGAATTTCACGGTATTCCTAGGCTCTTTGGCCATGTTGGGAATTTCACGGTATTCCTAGGCTCTTCGGCCATTTTGGGAATTTCACAGTATTCCTAGGCTCTTCGGCCATTTTGGGAATTTCACAGTATTCCTAGGCTCTTCGGCCATGTTGGGAATTTCACGGTATTCCTAGGCTCTTTGGCCATGTTGGGAATCTCAGCTGCATTTGTTAGACAGCATGATATGATACTTTATTTATTCAAAAGGCAAGGGTATTAGTTAGAGAGATAAGGCGGCACCTGTATTTGTACTGACGGTCTGGCTTATATGTAGTACTTTTTTAGGTTAGCCACGTTCCAAGAATTTTTCTCCCCTCTGCTATTTTCGAACAGAACGCTTTTGAGTTTGTAGGTAACTGGGCTTGTTCTTTTGACGATCTCGTATGGTCCCTCCCAGGTGGGGCTCAATTTACCATGTATTTCATTTCGGGTATATACCGTTACCCGTCGTAGCACCAGTTCTCCGACTATAAACTCTTTGGTCCCTTTTACCCTCTTGTCATATGCTTGTTTGACACCTTGTTGATACTTCGCGATTGTAAGCGCTGCTATCTCTCTTTTCTCGTCCATCATGTCAAGTTCGTCTCTCATTCTTTGTTCATTGTTTCCCTGCTCGACTAAAGTTGTTCGGAGCGTGGATAGCCCAATTTCTGTTGGTATGACGGCCTCAACACCGTATGCTAAGCTAAATGGGGTTTCCTTGGTGCCCGTCTTCGGCGTGGTTCGGCACGACCACAAGACGTTAAGTAGCCGTTCGGGCCATCTCCCCTTTGCTTGCTCAAGGGTTGTCTTGATGCCGTCTAGTATTGTTCGGTTCGATACCTCAGCCTGGCCGTTACCCTGTGGGTATGTCTGCGTCGAATAGAACTTTCGGATTCCTAGTTCCTCGTACCACAGTTGTAATTGTGCATCTTTGAACTGGGTTCCGTTATCGGCGACAATAGCGTACGGTATTCCGAACCTGGTTATGATGTATTCCCAGATGAATTGCTTGACGTTGCGCGCTTTGATTTCTCGGAGGGGCTTAGCTTCAACCCATTTGGTGAAATAATCCGTCGCGACGATCAGATATTCCACGCTCCCCGGGGCCTTTGGGAGTTTTCCGATCAGATCTATTGCCCATTGTGCAAACGGCCATGGAGCCGATACGGGGGCCATTAGAGACGATGGGAGTCGTGGTATTTTGGCAAATCGTTGGCACTTATCACAACGTTGGACATATACATCAGCATCTCGCTTGATATAGGGCCACCAATACCCTTGGGTAACCGCCTTGTTTGCAAGGGATCGCCCTTTGATGTGTGCGCCGCAGGATCCTTCATGGAGTTCCTCCAAGACCGGCAATTGTAACTCGGGAGGCACGCACAGTAGGTGGGGTCCCCGGTAACTGGATTTGTACAGTTTGTCGTCCTCGGATAGCCAGAACCGAAGTGCTTTTATCGTAATTTTTAGCGCTTTTATCTTGTCGGCTGGGAGCGTCCCACTTCGCAGATAATGAGTCATGTCGTCCATCCAACCTAGTTCGTACTGTAGTGAAGTCACTCGATCTATCCTTTTAGTTATGCTAGGGGTCATCAGTAGTTCTAGTGTGATCGACCGGGTATCGGTTAATGTTAAGGTCGAGGCTAGGGTGGCCAAGGCATCGGCATGTGCATTTTCGGTGCGATTGATTCTAACTAACTCGCATTGTTCAAAGGTGGCCATCAAGCTTTGGACTTTCTCTTGATAGAGGATCATCCTGTCATCTTTGGCTCGGTACTCGCCGAGGGCTTGATTGACAATGAGCATAGAGTCTGAACTCGCAATTAAGTGGGAGCATCCTAGGGAACGGGCGACGAGCATACCATTTATCATGGCTTCGTATTCTGCCTCATTATTGGTAGCTCGGAAGCCCAGTTTTATGCTTTTTTCGATGATTGCTCCCTCTCCAGACTTTAGGACGATCCCTGCTCCGGATCCGTCCTTAGTGGCTGATCCGTCGACATGTATCTTCCAGTGTGACTATGGAGAGAGTGCCAATGGCTCGTCATAGCCTTCGGTAAATTCCGCGACGAAATCGGCCAAGACTTGTCCTTTTACGGCATGTCGGGGTACGAACTCGATATGAAATTGGGATAGTTCGACCCCCCAGGCGGCAACTCGACCGCTTATGTCTGTCCGTCGAAGTGACTCTTTGATATGAAACTTCGTGTATACCCGGACCTGATGAGCTATAAAATAGTGTGGTAGCTTCCTGGTGGCGACGACCAAGGCCAGACACAGCTTTTCCAAGGGGAGGTAACGTGTTTCGGCTTCGACCAGAGTTTTGCTGACGAAGTAGATCGGATATTGTTCGCGACCCTCTTCTCTGAGGATGACTGCACTCACAGCTGTAGTGGAAACTGCTAGGTAGCATGCCAGAATATCTTCTTTGCTCGGCCTTACCAGCAGTGGCAGCGTCCTCAAGTACTCTTTGAGAGTGTTGAATGAAGCCTCGCATTCCGGGTCCCACACGAATTTTCTATCTTTCTTGAGTGATTCGAAAAACGGTCGTCCCTTATCTGCGGATCGACTGATGAACCTGCTCAAAGCGGCCATCATTCCAGTGAGCTCTTATACCTGTTTCTTATTCTTGGGCGCTGCCAGGTTCTGCAGAGCTGTGATCTGGTCGGGATTTGCCTCTATTCCTCGTTGGCTGACCATGTGCCCCAGAAATTTTCCTTTGCTGATTCCGAAGGCACACTTGCTCGCATTGAGCTTCAATTTGTGCTTGCCCAGCGTACTGAAGACATCTCTGATATCTTGGAGGTGGGACGTAGCCTTTTCGCTTTTGACGACCATGTCGTCTATGTAAACCTCCATCGTCTTCCCTATATGATCTCTGCATACCCTCGTTATCATCCTTTGGTATGTTGCTCCCGCATTGCGCAGGCCGAACGGCATTACCGTGTAGCAATAATTTCGCAAAGGCGATATAAAGGACGTCTTTTCTTGATCTTCGTGGGCTAGGGGAATTTGGTGGTATCCTGAATATGCGTCGAGGAAGGTCATTCTTTCTGCTCCCGCAGTCGCGTCCACCAGTTGATCTATCCTCGGGAGGGGAAAGTGGTCCCTCGGACAGGCTTTGTTGAGATTGGTGAAGTCTATACATACTTTCTCCTTTCCGTTCTTTTTTGGGACTACGACTGGATTGGATAACCATTTCGGATAGAAAACCTCCCTTATGGCTCCAGCCTCCAATAGCTTTTGTACTTCAGCGATTATAGCTGCTCTGTGCTGTACAGACACTTTTCTGCTCCTTTGAGCTACCGGCTTGTACTCGGCATTAACACTTAGGTGGTGGCATGCCGTTTCGGGGTCTAGGCCTGGCATGTCTTTGGGACTCCAGGCGAACTTATCAACGTTGCTGAAGAGGAATGCTTCCAACTCTTCGGATTCCCGTTTTGGAAGGTTATTCCCGAGGAGGAAGTAGTGCTCCTCGTCCATATCCGGGATATACACCTTCCTAAGTGTTTCTCCTACTTCTTCTTCAACAACCCTCTCGGTTCTGGATATTTGGTTGATCAGCTTTTTTGTGCTGGTGGGTTGTTCGACAACGATCAGCTGTTTTTGGAGTGTTGCGGTAATGTCTTCACAACGTCTTGAATCTTCTTGATACCCCCTAGCTGTCTCGATCTCTCCCCTGTCATTTGGGTATTTGACTTTTTGGTGGTAGGTCGAGGGTATGGCCCGCATGGCGTGCAGCCAAGGTCGGCCCAAGATTGCGTTGCGGCCGGAGCTGTCGTTGACTACTAAGAACTCTACGGGAACTGAAACGGATCCAGTTGTGACGTTGAGGACGATCTTACCCAAAGGTTTAGTCGTCTCGGAGATGAACCCGATCAAGGTGACATCGGTTGGTTGGAGATCTTGTAGTTTGAGTTCCATTTTATCGAACAGCTCTCTGTACATGATGTCACAAGAGGCTCCTTGGTCGACTAGCACCCTGCTGACCGTGTCGCGGCCAATTTGAACACGGAGATTAATGGCGTCCCCATGGGGATATATCACCCCGTCCTCGTCGTGACCCGAGAAGGAAATGGGTGGACATCGTCGGGACGTGCATTGCCTTTTAGAGGTCGACGCTTGTGACGCCTTGGCTACCTGGCCGAAGTGCGCCAATTGCCGCTGTCGTGATCGTTCTCCCCCTGTTCCCTTGGGTCGTGACATGTGAACGACGTTGATCATTTTGCCCTGCTGGTTGCCGGCTCCCTCGATGGCCAGTTGTTTGCCTTTGTTCCCTGCGCCTGTGAGGAACTTAGCTAGGTATCCCGCATCACCCCACAGGTTCATCTTCCATCGCAGGTGACGGCAATGCTCGGTGAGGTGGCCGTGATCCTCGTGATATGTGCAGAAAAGTTTGGAGTCTCTCATATTGGGGGGAGAATTGATCGGTTGTGGTCGGGAGTATCAACTTTCCCTGCATATATCTTTTAGGATATCGTCAGCGGTCATGTTGAAAGTGTATCGTAGTTCGACCGGTCCGAAGTTATTTCGGCGTTCCCTATCTTGGAACCGATCATGTTGGATCGGTTTGGGGGGCATTGGATAAGTGAGCTGGAGCGGTTTAGGCTCGGTGATCGGGGTGGGGTATGCGATCTGGAGCGGTTTAGGCTCAGGTTGTCGTTGTCGCTCGTCTCTCCTATGGACCTCGGGACCTTTGTCCTTCCTGGTCGGTTTGAATGCTTCTTCATGGTTGTTCCTGGCTCTTTTGCGACCCACCTGTGCTTCCCGAACAGTTTCCCTTCTCGGTAGTGTTCGGTTTAGGAAACGAATTTCATCATTCTTATCGGTGAGGTGGGTACAGTAGGCCAGTAGAGAATCTGTGGTCGGAAAGTCTTTGCCTATGAATTTCCTTCTCGCCCAATAGCCATTAGGGATGGAATTGATAAAGTTCTGGATGGCTATATTATTGGCATATTGTGGAATCTGGTTTGCTACGTCGATGAAGCGTATGCAATAGTCGTTGAGCCTCTCATTCGGCATCATCGTCATTTTCAGAAGGGTTTCGATGCTAACCTTCTTTTTCCTATGGGCGGCGTATCGAGTGGAGTACGCTCTCAGCAGCTCTGCCCAGTCTCTTATGGAGCCCCGTGGTAAGTTGTGATACCACGACGAAGCCTCTTGGCCCAAGCTGTTTTTGAAAAATTTGCACATGAGTGCCTGATCATCACTCCACAATTCCATCTTCGTCTTGTAGTGCCTTAGATGGTCGATAGGACAACTCCTTCCATCATAAAGCCTGAACTCAGGGATGACGAACCCCGCCGGATTGCGATACCTCGTGATCTGTTCGGCGCATGGGGTTTCTTGGCATACGTTCCAGGCTTGTTGGAACGCGTCATCCGAGGCTTGGTAGGGGGGGTATCCCCGCTGATGTGGTGGTGGTCCATAACTTTCCCCGATCATGTGTTTGGGATATCGTCCGTCCTTCGTGTGGGTATCGAGGACACGTTCCCTATGCGTGTTTGGGTGGATGACTATCGGAGGGATCATCTCTGGGACATTGCCCCCTTGATGAGGCACTCTTGTATTGGTTCGTCGCCCCGCTGCTTCCAGGGCGGCCCTGTAAGCTGAATCTTCCGCTTCACGGCGTAGATCTTTGTCTGTATTGGCGAGCTGGGTAATTGGCAAGGCGATGCCGGCAGCTGTCATGGCCGTCATGCATGCCGCCAGTTGAGCTTGTAGCTGGGCATAGTTCCTTTCATCGGCTGATGGAACAACGTGTTGTACTTCTACCGTGGATGGTGTAATTATCCTCGGCGGAAGAGTCGATGGTCGGGATGACTGTTCAAGTACATGACCCCCGGGCATACCATATCGGCGATCTTCGTTGAGCGCCGGAGTTGACCGAGGCTGTTGGCAACAGGACTCTTGAGCTCGGCCCTGCTTGGGATCCGGGTTGGCGTCTTGGTGCTCGCCTTAATACGGGCATGATTTGTTCGTCATCTGAGGACGAGGAGGGTTCGTCAGCAATTCCTTCAATTCGCTGGGGTGGTTCTTGGTTGACATAGGAGGTTGTTGGTTGATTGCCGGGCTGGATAGCATCATTTCTATCACGGATTTCGAGTAGATCGTCGAGGTCTTGTTGGCTGAATTGTACGTTTTGGTTATTGGTTTCTACTATCTCAGGATGGGTTTCTTCTACATTGGTCACCATTGTCGCTCGTCTGGTAGAGGATTGGTATTCGAATTCTAAACTAGTTGGGGACTAGATGAATCCCGGAGACGGCGCCATTTGATAAGGCCATAACTTTGGTCGGTCGCGTTAGACTTTTCAACAATAAAATAATGATAAATTAACTGCAAGTAATGAACACTTCTTGGTCTTTATTATTGATCAGGTCATTACACTTGTTCGGATTATTATTAGCTTGCTACAATTGCTCTTGATTTAAATATTTAAACTTTTATCTTGATCGTTCTCCTTCTTCTTCGATGCTCGGTTCTTTCTCTGTTCGGTTTGTTTCTTTACTGGGTAAGCTTTGATTAGTTTTTCTCTTTTCTCAACTTCTCTCTATAATTTTTGGATAGATTTTTCCGGCTTCTTCTAGGAGGGGTAGTTGGCTATTTATAGGCAACTGTGCCTTCTAGGATGTTGACAAATGTCTTCATCTCAGGGGGCTTTTCAGATATGGGTCCCTAGTTAAGTGGGCTTGGGCTTTTGATAATAACAGCCTTATTTCTTGATGAAAAGGGCATGGGATGACCCATTTAAGCGTTGGATACCCATTTATAAGGTGGATTGATTATTACCCGAATAGAATATTCGGGTCCAATTTTTATGTTCTATCACTTATTTTATTGATCATATGATTACATCTAAATATAGTTGTATACTTCACGAGAAACATGTAAATTGAACTGAAAAAATCTATTTCTTTGTTAATTTACTAAATTATTAGCGTGGATATGAGTTTCATATCAATGTGGCTATTTTGTCTCTTGATAGACCTACAAAGCCTCTCAGTGTAGATAAAAGTTCATTAAATTAATGAACTAAAACCCTAGACAATAAGTTAGCACAACAATGCAAGCTCAGAACACAAGACCACCAAATCCAAAATTTTAGCCCCATTATTTTGCTTGAACACAACTACACAAGCAAATATGAAAGTCTCGCCTCATAGTCATTCAAGAGAACTCCTTCAACACAGCTTATATTACCACACATTCAGTGGGTCTCACAGTATTACATAATAAAATATATTAAGTGTGTAGTTATAAGATGGGTTGGAGAAATCATTTTGGAGGACCAAATAATATCTCCGCCTCATAAGGCATAAGTCCATAAACTTTTTATTTCTTTTGTTCGGAATAAGATAATTATTCTAGTAAGAGACCAAGTGTTGGCGAAGCTAATTAGTAAGGATGGCTGAATGCTTGTGTTATATGACATAATTTATGTTAATATTTTTTCTGAAATTATTGTGTCCACTGTAAAGTGATGATATCCATGTTTTTTTCTTCTAAAGGAGTATTGTCATTTCAATCTCAAAATGGTACACGCTTCTAATGAAAGTCATGATATCCCTCTCATACTATGTATCAAGTTATATCACTCTTACATAATTGGGAGATTATTTGGACTCTGTTACATCACTCTGGATTTGATTCTTGGTCACTCAAATTCGACTGCATTTCAGCAACTGAAAATACCAGTTCTCTAGGGAGAAACAAAAGGAAAAAAAAACAAATTTTAACTTTATACAATTCATATGATGTTAAATTTAATGTCTTGGATTCTAGTCTCTTGGATTACCATGGTGTAGCGAAATCGATGTTTACAATCTTTGTTTGTCTTGCTTTTGGATTTTATGGGGAAAATGGTACGTACTTAGTTCTTTTTCTTATAATACACACTATAAAAAAAAAAATCCATATATCAACAGTTTAGTTACAGTTTGTCTGATACTATACGGCTTGTTGCTGAAATTTAGCAACAATATAGCAACAATTTCTATTGCTAAGTGCTGATAACTGTTACTATAATGTTGCTGAATTTTCTGCAACAAGTCATATAATAACAGACTAATTGTTGTTATCCGGTTATTTTTGCATAGTGACAAACCATGGAATTAATTTTTCCTTTGGTCATGAAGAGAAAATGATATTAGCTACAATCCAATTAGGCGGCGTATATAATTAACTATAGACCACAAACAAAAAAATTACAGAGAAGTTGAAACTACTTCCAAAAACTGCAATACCATCCCCTTAAGTGTTCGCTATAAAAAAATACTCAAATAAAGATGGGATAAGTAACGCTATTTTTTGTTACGAGCTTATTAGCGACGGTTTTTGTGTCAATTTGTGACAGCTTTGTGACAGTTTAGTCAATTTGTGACAGGCTTATGGCAGCTTTTGACTCTCACTAAATTAAGCATTATTTTGTAGTGGTTCGTGCATCAATTTTAGAAAGATTAAATATTTAATCATTCTTCTATTTGACGGACAATATAATTGACGAGCACATAGCGAGCGAGACAAGTTCTTTTGTTTTGTTTTAACATTTAAAGATCGCTAACAAATCTTAATTTATTTTTATTTATTTTGCGATGTTTACAATTGTCGAATATTAATTCGGCTTTTTGTTAACAATTTGATCTTTGCCAGCCGGAAACTTGTCTATTTTAGCATAATGTAATTATGATAATAATATTGACACCAAGATATTGACTACTTCGAACGAAACCAATGCTGTCTCTAAAATTAAATTTTAGAGGTCCAAATCAATTTTGAAAAATGGGTCTTAAATTATATATTTTTTTATCATTATAATGATGAAATTCCTATCCGCTGTTCTAGATGCAGTTTTGCATTAAGGTTCCAAGTGGGGTTGGAACTGCAGTTGGAACCAAGTGTATAAGGTTCCAAGTGAGGTTGGAACTGCAGTTGGAACCAAGTGTATTAATGGACAGAACTGTTTTAAAATTAAATGTACTTGAAAATAATTCACACGCACATTTAACAACGGAGTTCACCTAACTAGGCTACGTCTCCGGGGCACTTACCCAGATTATGATATTATAAAAAGCTTACAATATATGACTCAAGTCTTAATGAAAAACTTAGACTCCCTCTAGGTTTTTCTGCCTATCACTATATTGCTCATACTCTATAACTATCACTTATAAATCAATGGCATCCCACCATTGTTTTCTTTTTAAAGCTCACGTGTATTCTCTCTAGAAAATAAGTTCTTTATAATTTAGAACACACACTTTTTACAAGCTAGGTTATCAACTATTTACACAAGTAAAACAATCTTCTTGCTTCAAGATCTTTTATGATTGCTTTTGACTTCTTTTGATTGGCTTCAATCTCTCCATATTGCACGTCTGCCTTTTGTAGGATTGACATCAATCTTCATAAGTTAATACCTGTTAAAATAACTAGCTTGGAAATAGGAGTTAGTCTTTTCCTATAACTAGGAAACATATAAAGATAATATCTTTTAGAGATAATATCTTTCCATATATATATGAAAACCTAACTCCATTTATCAATCAATCTTTAAACATATCTTTACTGAATATTATAAGGATCAAAAGATTGAAACAAGTGATAAGGACAAGCATAAGAATAGAGATATATATATTAAAAGGAAACATAACCTTATAAACTAATCTCTTTATATCTTTTAGAAAACATCTTTCCTTAACACTTTGATATTCTCAATTTACGCATATTAAACCTTTAAGATCATATGAGAATATATCCTGCATACTGTAGAACAAATATTAATCAATAAAGAACAGTTATGCAGTTTTACAGAACTAGACAGAATTCTGCTGAACAGCAGGTTGCAACTGAAGTTGCAACTGGTACTTGAAACCACCAACGCTGTCTAAGCAGGTTGTAACTGTGGTTGTAACCGAGCTTACAACATTACTAGAAACCTATCAACATAGGTTGTAACTGAGGTTGCAACATTGCTTGAAACCTAACAACACCTGTCTTAGTTCATAATAAACAGATAGGATTATTTAGTGAAAACCATTAGACAACAAATAGAATTTAGACCAGGAATCTGGTCCTAACAAATGACATTTTGATTAAACCTTATTTAAAGTAGATTGCTATAATTATAACATATTACATACAATATAGACCATTTTAACTAGACATTGTCCCTTCTATGTTATTTAACTAGACTGTTTTCTTTGATTTTTTTGAATTCAGATTTGCCTAATGTCATTAAATTCATTCTCATAAATATAAAGTTCTCTTAATAAATGATTAATCATTATATTATATTATATGTAAAGTTTTTCTAAACTTTACCTTCATATAAATTATTTACGTATATGAAATCATGGATGAGCCTATATTCTATGTAACTTTGTTTTACTTTTCTTAACCCTTACATGTAATTTTTTTAATTAAAAAAACAAGGGTATTTTAGTAATTTAATAGGTAATAAAAAAAAAAAAAAAGCCCTAACTATTTTGGAGGCCCAGGGCCATTGGTTTGTTTGCTAACATGCTGGGGAGGTCCCTGAATGAAACTAGCAGTGTTGATTGGAAAATTTATTTATGGGAAAAGGGTGAAGGACTACCGATCTATAGGATATAATAGGACTACAAAAACTAGTAAATGTCAACCGTAGTGCTCTTTTAAGTGCCATTTCCGTTTTTCTGATTAGCTACTTGGGTTGTGCTACATAAGATTACGAAGCAATGTCCGTTTAAAAGAAGACTAATGAGTAGTGACTTACTACATTATAAAATGAAGATTGCTCCTCCAGATTAGATTACAAAATAAAATTTAATCAATCACTTTTCCACGAAAAGTAACATTTGTTCCATGCATATGAAAATGTCGAAAGCGTGAAAGTTCACTTAGATGAAACTGAGTTATTCTTGAGTAACGACCGGACCTTAGCCTGATATAACTACACATTGGACCTTGACCACAAACTAATAAGCCATTATCATCTCTATTGGCAAGATTCTCCTTGATGAGATGTGGCTGGTTCTTCGTTCCGGGGTCGAGTGTATCTGGTGGGGGCGAGTTCTGGCTTGTTTCGGGGTCGGTTTTGGCCTACCGAGACCTGGGGTCGATGTCCGGTGGGGGAATCCTCAGGCCCTAGTCGGGACTGTACACTTTGGACGGGGGCGGGGATTCTTTCAACATGTATCTTGCTGCGGGGAATATGATGCGGGGAGGCGCCATTAGGGCGGCGATTAAGACTTTTTGGGCGGCCAAGGTGACAAGTTCTTTCTCATGAAACTCTAGCAAATTAGTTGAACCATTTATATATTAGTAGTTGAAAGAGAAACTCAAATGATTGCAAGAAGGTAATTTTTCACATTAGAATGGGATTGATAACAAAATTAAGTCGGCACAACTATAATTCAAAAGTGATAATATATAACGGTGATATCTCCAAACAAATCTAAAATTCAAAACCCTAAAAAGCCCAAAAGCCAAAGAAAAGCCGCTGCCACTTGGGGCGGGGGAGCCACCACGGCTCCTCTTACCTCTAGATCATCTGACCTCGGGGAAGTCCTACGATAGAACGGGTTTTCTTTTCACAAAAAACGGGAGAGTGGGTTGAGATGGGAAGTGGGATAGGAGACCACAAAGATGGGGTTGATGAGATAGATGAAAGAGGGTTAGGGAATGGAAGACGGTCTAGGGGCTAGAGAAGCGGTTGTGGCTCCCCCTGCCCAAGGCGACGACTTGGTTTGGCTTTCTGGTTTTAGAGTTTTCGATTTTTGAAATATATAGAGAGAGAATAAGTATTTCAAAATGTTATAGTTTTACACACACACACACATATATATATAGACTCGGTATATCCATAACTTATTTAGCTTCAGTAAGATAGCATTTGAGGTTGGAATCGCCTGGAATATATATAGACTCGGTATAACCATAACTTATTCACCTTCAGTAATTCAAAACATTGCAATCGCCTAGAATCGCATACACACTCTTCCTGAACATGACCATACTTCACACTCCCTACATTGGATACCTTTAGGTCTATGATTACCGGATTGGTCCTTGTTTTTGTGGTTGTTAGAGTAATTTACTTTAGACATCCACTTATTCTCTAATATTTTAAGATCATGACTATTACCCTGATAGCCATTCTTCTTGTAGTTATCAAAATTATTTTGATCATTAAAAAGTTTTTTAAACATTCTCTTGTAAAAATAATTCGCACAGTAAGCAAACTCCTCATCATCAATGTTATTTTCAAGTACAACTAACTTTAAAAAAAATTTAGACTCATAGGTTCTTAGATTTCCAATTAATTCTTCCAGTTTGATAGTATTAATAACACTAGATCACACAATACCTGTAACTTTCATGTTAAGTCTAGGTGGAAGAGATCTCATAGTTTTTTTAACAAGTTTCTCTTATAAAAAAATTGCCTAGAGGAAGCACATTACCAGAAAGAGTACAAATTTTAATATTAAACTCTTCAACAGTTTATTCGTCATCCAGACTTAGATTTTCAAAATTAGTGACAAACTCTTGTAATCTAGAGGCCTTAATCTTTTGGGTTACTTCAAAAGTAACAACAAAAGTGTCCCAACTTGCTTGGAGAGAAAAAAGAGTTTCTTGGAGAGAAAAAGGATAAATTTGTTTTATAGTTACCCCATTGTACAGTACATACACAGATTTAGAGTCACACTGAACTTGCTTCTTCTATTCAGCAGTCTACTTTTATTGAGCAATCTTGAATTTATTTCCCTCATCATCAACTAACGTTGGTGGACCCCATCCTTCATTAACCATGCTCCAGGATTTTTCATCTATCTGCTTGATGTATGCCATCATTTTTATCTTCCACATACCATAGTTGGTTGCACCTCTCAGCAATGGTGGCTTTCCACTAGAATTTCCTTCTTCCATTAGATTCATAATTCTTAGAGCACATGATCCACACCAATAAGGTTTGATGTGTACCTCTGATACCAATTGAAAAAACTAAATGTCTTAATACTCTAAGATGCAGTTACGCATGTTTCAGTTATAACTGAGCTTTAGTAAATTTAGTTCTCAGTTGTAACTGAAATTGGATCTTCGTACTTAAGCCTAATCACACACACATACGTACTAAATAAATAGAGGTTGAACGCAACACGTTTGATGACGGAGTTCGACCAAGTCTACTTTCCGGGGATCTTGCTCATATTAGAATATTGAGAAAGCTTAAAATAAATATCTAAGACTTACAAAACTAACGACTCCCTTGCAGTTTAAGCCTATATTGCTATTACTACTACTCCTCTTAACTATCCTATTCAAGTTGGCCTCCTGCTGTAGTTTAATCTCTCTGGCAATAGCACAGTATTCTAAGAAAATAAACTTTCAAGTTCTGAATACATAACCAAACCCTACGGCTTATTATGCATTTATATATCATGCTAACAAACATAGTAACACAATATACTAAGGAACAAACTTTTCAAGTTTAGTTACAACTGGTTGATCCCTCAATATTTTTCTTCAATCATTGACTTTCTGAATGAATGTTTGTTGTGCAATCTTCATTCAATCGTCTGAGATTAATCACATTTCATATCTTCTGCAAAATCTCTTTCTTGATCAACAAACTTCACCTCCATAATTTTTGACCTGGCTGTCAAAAATTTTCATTTGTATAAGTCAGTTACAACTGAAAGTGTAACCCATAAACGATATATTAGAAACTTAATGAATATATAATCAAGTAAATATTAAGTGTTTTTTAACAAAATAATGACAACAAATAGAAATTATTAGACACTATAAAATAGGTCCTAACAATCCCAACCTCTGAGGAATTTCAATCCCTTCTCTGTTTACTATAGGCGGAAACTGGGGGCTTACACTCATTATAATAATGTGGTTGTTTGTGCAATAACATCTTTGAAAAAAAGTACTGGCTCAAAGCGCATAGGTGAAAATTTTAGTTATATCTGATTAAAAAGCATAAACAAGTAGCGAAGCTTACACCTTTTGTACTTGAGTCCCACTCATGACATAAAATGCTTAGGCTATGCTATTTTGATATAAAAAAAGTGAAGAAAGTCATTGTTGATAATGACGATATTAACAATCAATAGAACAATTTTATGTGCATTAGCAAATGTTTGCCTTTATAAATTCAATTATAAACGCAGGATTTATTTTTAAAGTTTGATACTTTTACTGAGTAAAATATTACCCAAAAACATTGAGACGCATAAACTTTTAGTGAAACTACAGTAAAAATTAAAACATTGGTAATAATTCATAGGTACCGAAAAAGGGTTTACAATAAAAACCGATAAAGTAACGGTTTTATTGCCTTTGTGTTGATAGGAGAGATATATTGAGTTTTGACAAGCCATGATACACATTGATCATCTGACCTGCTTTCATCTTTAACCTAAAAGGTGTTTACAATGAAAACCGATAAACTCCACGATATATTAGGTTTAAATGCAGGGGCTGCAGCAATAGCTAAATCAACATCATCATCCTTCTTCTAGTGCTCATCTTCAGAATTAAGTGGTATCCTTTCTCCTTTTAGAGGACTGGCCAATAAATTTTAAAAACAAAACTAGCGGGCTTTTTTTTCAGTGTTTTAAAAAAGCGAAATCTTAGCTACAACATTTTTGCAAGAGATATGGCAGTCCAAAAAGCAGAAAATCAAGCTTCGATTTTTTTTTAATATTTCAATTGAGATCTTTCATTAGCAAGCACTTTTTTAAAATAGTGTATATTTTTCAAAGGATGTACTTGTAAACACTGATGTCAAGCAGATCGAGTGGAATCCCGAGATGGGCTTCAGGATGTTGATAGCATGATATACTAAAAGAGATGATGTATTGTCTGTTTTAGTATTTATTTATTAACAATGAATGATTTATTTAAGAATAGTTTTGAGTAATGATGTACATATTATCTATATGTATATGTGTCTTTATTTTGTATAGTAAGTGATTTGGTCTGTAGAGTACGACTTACACACGAAAGATCAAATCACTGGTTCTTACAGAATATATTTTATCATTCACAAATTTAGATAGACTGGACAACCATCGGTATAGTTGTAGCACAGAGATTTAGTAGCTTTGTCTTGACTATAGGGAACGGTTGAGTTCCGACTCTTTGGGCTATTATACTTAGAGTATATTGAACATGACAAATTGGTATTATTTTATGGTACTGACCAGAATAAAATAATTATATCTAAGAAATTATTATGATTAATTATACTATTAATTCTTAGGTTATTTTCGATACAAATATTTATAATATATACTGCTTTGATTTGCAATGGGTGTGATTTATTGTGGTCAACAAAGCCGTACGTTGGGCAGTAATATTATTTATATGGTGTGTGTCTATAATAGAAGGTCATAAGTCAATCATACTTTGAACCTATGTTATTTAATGTTTTTTTTAAGACTTTTCAAATGCTTGGAGGCTTGTTCCAAGTATAAATAAGAGCCATTTCGTGGAATTGTAAATTAGATTTGGATAAAATATATTGAGAGTTTTCTCTTTTGTTCTTTATTGATCTTTTCAAACTTATCAAGGTTCTACCTTGTGACGTTCATCCCGACTTATCATTCGGTAGCCCATAACCGTTTGTGGTGTCTTCACATACCAAAGTTCCCACCTCTTTATAAGTGATGGTCGCAGTTCCATACCAAGGTTTCCACCTCTTTATAGGTGATGGGTCATGGTCTTTAGTATTGGAATATCAGCTAATCATACCAAGATTCCCACCTCTTTATAGGTGACAGCTCACAGTCTTTACTTTGATCGTTATAAACCTGATTAGATAGATCCATCCCGTTCGATCTCGTATCATTTGGTATCAGAACTTTGGCTCTGTTCAGGTTTTATCTATCCTTTTTATTATTGTTAACGTAAAAAAAAAGTATTCAATTTTTGTTTTTGTTTTGTTGAGTTCTAATAAGTTGTATACAAAAAAAAAGTCATTTATATTTCGTTGTTGAGTCTTGTTATCCTCATTGAAAAAAAAAAGCAAACATACAAATAAAAGTGATATAAAAAAAATAGAAAAATGATCAAAAGAAAATAAAAAAAATCAGATCCCAAGAGAGCTCAAAAAAATAGAAGTGCCAACAACAAAAAATGAAAAATAAAGAGAATTGTTAAGTTTCATCCGTAAATATTATCCATCAAGTGTTTTAATAATCCCCATACTTTCTAAGAAAAATCTGGTCACTAACCGCTTCACTTAGATAAACGCTACGACGAGAATCTTGTGGTTTATTAAGTTCATAGAGAACCTATAGAGGAAACTAAGAGTGGGTAAGGCTGAGTGAGTGAGTTTATATTTGAGCGGAAAAAGGCAGAGTGTGTGAGATCACTATAGGGTAAAAGCCAATTTGAGTTATACACGAGTGACGAGTGCACATTTCTGAGTGTAAACACATGAGCAAGCATGTGAGGTCCCTTTAATTTTTATTCTAACATATTTTTGCATTGAAAACAAGTTCGAATGGATTCGGAAGAGGCTGAAATAAAATTACAAATGGAGGTCATGATGGGTGAGATGCAAAGAATGATTAGGACTCATTTCGAGCAATTAAACAAACGAATCGAAACAAAATATAAATGACTCATTTCGAGCAATTTTATTTTTTTGAATACTTTTTTTTATGATAACACCTGAACAGAGCCAAAGCTCTTATACCAAATGATACGAGATCAAACAGGGTGGATCTATCTAATCAGGTTTATAAAAATCAAACTAAAGACCGCAACCTGTCACCTATAAAGAGGTCAGAACCTTGGTATGATTAGCTGATATTCCAATACTAAATACTTTGACCCATCACCTATAAAGAGGTGGGAACCTTGGTATGATTAGTTTGGTATGGAAACGTGACCTGTCACCTATAAAGAGGTGGGAACTTTGGTATGTGAAGACACCACAATGGTTATGGACTACCGAATGATAAGTCCGGGGTGAACGTCACAAGTTAGAACCTTGATAAGTTCGAAAAGTTCAATGAAGAACCAAAGAGAAAACTCTCAATATATTTTATCCAAATCTAATTTACAATGCCACAAAATGGCTCCTATTTATACTTGGAACAAGCCTCCAAGAATTTGAAAAGTCTTAGAAAAACATTAAATAACATAGGTTCAAAGTATGATTGACCTATGACCTTCTAACTTACTTAACTACTTCAAATTCAGTAATGTAATAGTAAATACAATGCATTTGAGTTGAACCACCCAAGAATGAGTTTAAAGCTTCAATTAATTTATGCCCCCTTGAGTTGTAGTTCATGAATCCATGTAATAGATGTGAAAAATCTGCCACCATGCATTAATATCTTTGAAGATTCAGCCCCTTTATAATCAAGAATTAATAACCACGAAATTATCCTTAGAGTAGTGTCTTGAATAGACCCAATCTGATTCACCAGGTGTTGGGCTTCGTTTTAGCTTGTCTTAAGCTTTGATTTCCCATAATCAGCCCATATGTCATGTATTAACCTGTTTAGCGATTCTTGGAACCTTTTAGCTTTTGATATTGTTATTGATCCGATAGGAACTTGCAATTAATTTCTAGGTATAGGAATCGTGATCACATCAAACAGGAACCTTACTTAGAAGCAATAGACTTCTATCTTAATTAGAACTCTAACCTTACTTAGATTAGTACTTAACTAATAAATATTATATATTCTTATTAACAAGAATAATATAATATTACCTAATTAATATTTTACCAATTTTAGGTTATTCTATCGGTAAATTATATTCATTTGCACTAGATAATATAATTGCACTGTAGTTCCTGCTCCAATAATATTTGAAAGCACATTATAAAATACTTAATTTTACCCTCATAATAAGATTACAGATATCCACCAAGTAAATAAATTATTGACAATTATTTTCCTGGTCATATTATTTTCTCGACCTTACCAATTAACTTATTTGTTGTGTCGGGTATAAAATACACTTGCAATATTTGACACAAACAAAATTTATAAGATTCTTGAGGGGATATCATCAATTATTTTTAAGTGACATGAATTCCGTCGATTATAAATACATGCCATATAAATAATATTACTGCCCAACGTACGGGTTTGTTGACCACGACAAATCACACCCATTGCAAATCAAAGTAGTATATATTATAAATATTTATATCGAAAATAATCTAAGAATTAACAGTATAAGTAATCATAATAATTTATTAGGTATAATTATTTTATTCTGGTCAGTACCATAAAATAATACCAATTTGTCATGTTCAATATACTCTAAGTGTAATAGCCCAAAGAGTCGGAACTCAATTGTTCCATGTAGTCAAGACAAAGCTACTAAAACTCTGCGCTACAACTATACCGATGGTTGTCCAGTCCATCTAAAGTTGTGAACGATAAAATATATTCTGTAAGAACCAGTGATTTGATCTTCCGTGTGTAAGTCGTACTCTATACACCCAATCACTTACTATACAAAATAAAGACACTTATACATATAGATAATATGTATAGCATTACTCAAAACTATTCTCAAATAAATTATTCATTGTTAATAAATAAATACTAAAACCGACAATACATCATCTCTTTTACTATATCATGCTAACAACATCCTGAAGCCCATCTCGGGATTCCACTCGATCTGCTTGATATCAGTGTTTACAAGTACGGCCTTTGAAAAATATACACTATTTTAAAAAAAGTGCTTGTTAATGAAAAATCTCGATTGAAATATTAAAAAAAAAATTAAAAGCTTGATTTTCTGCTTTTTGGACCGCCATATCTGTTGCAAAAATGTTTTAAGATTTCACTTTTTTAAAACACTGGAAAATAAGCCCACTAGTTTTGTTTTTTAAATTTATTAGCCAGTCCTCTAAAAGGAGAAAGGATACCACTTGATCCTGAAGACGAGGAGTAGCAGAAGGATGATGATGTTGATTTAGCTGTTGCTGTAGCCCCCACATTTAAACCTAATATATCGTGGAGTTTATCGGTTTTTATTGTAAAACCCTTTTAGGTTAAAGATAAAAGCAGGCCAGATGATCAAAGTGTATCATGGCTTGTCAAAACCCAATATATCTCTCCTATCAACACAAAGGCAATAAAACCGTTACTTTATCGGTTTTTATTGTAAACCCTTTTTAGGTACCTATAAATTATTACCAATGTTTTACTTTTTACTGTAGTTTCACTAAAAGTGTATGTGTCTCAATGTTTTTGGGTAATATTTTACTCAGTAAAAGTATCAAACTTTAAAAATAAATCATGCGTTTATAATTGAATTTATAAAGGTAAACATTTGCTAATGCACATAAAAATGTTCTATTGATTGTTAATATCGTCATTATCAACAATGACTTTCTTGACTTCTTTTATATCAAAATAGTATAGCCTATGCATTTTATGTCGTGAGTGGGACTCAAGTACAAAAAGTGTAAGCTTTACTACTGCTTTCTACTTTTCAATCAGATATAACTAAAATTTTCACCTATGCGCTTTGAGCCAGTACTTTTTTTCAAAGATGTTATTGCACAAACAACCTCATTATTATAATGAGTGTAAGCCCCCAGTTGCCTCCTGTAGCAAACAGAGAAGGCATTGAAATGCCTCAGAGGTTGGGATTGTTACGACCTATTTTATAGTGTCTAATAATTTCTATTTGTTGTCATTATTTTGTTAAAAACCACTTAATATTTACTTGATTATATATTCATTAAGTTTCTAATATATCGTTTATGGGTTACACTTTCAGTTGTAACTGACTTATACAAATGAAAAATTTTGACAGCCAGGTCAAAAATTCTGGAGATGAAGTTTTTTGATCAAGAAAGAGATTTTACAGAAGATATCAAGCGTGGGTAATCTCAGACGATTGAATGAAGATTTCGCAGCAAAGATTCATTCATAAAGTCAATGATTGAAGAAAAAGATTGAGGGATCAATCAGTTGTAACTAAACTTGAAAAGTTTGTTCCTTAGTATACTGTGTTACTATGTTTGTAAGCATGATATATAAATTTATAATAAGCCATAGGGTTTGGTTATGTAGTCAGAACTTGAAAGTTTATTTTCTTAGAATACTGTGCTATTGTCAGAGAGATTAAACTACAGCGGGAGGTCACATTGAATAGAATAGTTAAGAGGAGTAGTAGTAATAACAATATAAGCTTAAACTGCAAGGGAGTCATTAGTTTTGTAAGTCTTAGATATTTATTGTAATCTTTCTCAATATTCTAATATGAGCAAGATCCCCGGAAAGTAGACTTGGTCGAACTCCGTCATCAAACATGTTGTGTTCAACCTCTATTTATACAGTACGTATGTGTGTGTGATTAGGCCTAAGTACGAAGATCCAATTTCAGTTACAACTGAGAACTAAATTTACTAAAGCTCAGTTATAACTGAAACATGCGTAACTGCATCTTAGAGTATTAAGACATTTAGTTTTTTCAATTGGTATCAGAGGTACACATCAAACCTTATTGGTGTGGATCATGTGCTCTAAGAATTATGAATCTAATGGAAGAAGGAAATTCTAGTGGAAAGCCACCATTGCTGAGAGGTGCAACCAATTATGGTATGTGGAAGATAAAAATGATGGCATACATCAAGCAGATAGATGAAAAAGCCTGGAGCATGGTCAATGAAGGATGGAGTCCACCAATGTTAGTTGATGATAAGGGAAATAAATTAAAGATTGCTCAATAAAAGTAGACTGCTGAATAGAAGAAGCAAGTTCAAGGTGACTATTTTCTTTCTTGAAACCACTGACCAGTCACCTTTGTCCCCTGCAATATCAGGTTCCTTTCTAGAAGATAGATTTAATCTATCTTGAGTGTTGGCCTCCTCAAAATCACTAAACTCTTCCACATTTAATTAATTTTATAGATAAATTACTTCCTCTACTATTCAGATAAGCACTGTTTGGATCACAAGGAATAACAATATTGTTTCCCTCATTATTAATCTCATTTACCAAATTATCTTCTAACAACTTATTCTCATTTTCAGGAGAACTATCCAGTTGTTTTTCATCCAAAGTAAGCAAATTAGAAGCCTCATTTTGCTCTTTTAATTCATTATTTATCTCAGGGATATTCTCCTTTTGCCCAAAATTATAATTTATATCCCCTTATTTTCCTTTACACTTTCCTCACAATAAGAATTTTCATTACTTTTGTTACCATCAGAATTTTTTAGAATTTCACCTTCTCGTATCTCCACAGTAGAGCTTATATTATTCTTTTGTACCTTCTCATCATTACCATAATTTCCTTGAATTATTTTATGACCTTCCGCCTAACTTAAACTATCCTCTTTTTACTTGACAGGAAACTCTCTATTCACCCAATCCTTTGTAGATTCTTTGTTTTCTCGAGTTCTTAAGATGTGAGTTTGAGAGATTTTAATTTTCTCATTATTATTGTATAAGTTGTGGCCTGTGGTTCTCTCTTATTATTGTGCTTTTTAATGTTTGGCTGGTTTATTTTTTTGGACTTTTTTTTGGCTATTTTTTGGCTTTCTGGCAATCGCAAGGTCTATTTTAGGTGCAGAGATATCTTCATTCTATTGATGATGATTTCTCTAGATACTTTTGGGTAGTTTTTCTGAAAGATAAAACTGAAACCTTTGAAGACTTCAAAGTACTCTGCTTAAAACTGCAACTTGAAAAAGGAACCTCTATTGGAAAAATTGTGAGGGTCAGAAGTGATCATGGAACTGAATTTGAAAACAGTAAGTTCAAAAATTTCTACAACTCTCTAGGAATAAGTCATGAGTTTTCAGCCCCAAAAACTCCACAACAAAATGGTGTAGTGGAAAGAAAAAACAGAACCATTCAAGAAATGGCTAGAGTCATGCTTAACTCTAAGAAACTTGCCAAAAGATTTTGGGCTGAAGCTGTGAATACTGCATGTTATATTGTTAATAGAGTAAATCTTACAAAAGGTACCAACATGACTGTATATGAAATCTGGAAAGGTAGAAAACCCAATGTCAAGTATTTTCAAGTATTTGAGTGTGTTTGTTACATTCTTAAGGATAGAGAATATCTTGAGAAATTTAACCCCAAAAGTGATAAAGGTATATTTCTTGGTTATGCTCAAAACAGTAGAGCTTTCAGAGTCTTTAATCTAAGAACAAAATGTGTTATGGAGTCATATAATGTGTTATTTGATGACTTGAAAGATGTTTATGAGATTACAGGTGATGATGATGAGTCTGGAATCAAAAGTAAAGACATAAAAGAAAAACTGCAAATTGACAGTTCTGTAGAGGTTGGAAGTCCAGTTGCAACTGAAGTTGGAACCCAGAGTATAACATATTCTGATGAAGAAGAAGATGGTCCTCAAATTCAATCCAAAAATAAACCTCGTTATGCAAGGACTCAGAAGAATCACTCTCTTGAAGATGTCATTGGAGAAGTCAACTCAGGTATGAAAACCAGGGGTAAAAGATGTAATGTTGTCCACTTTGCTTGTTACATTTCTCAGTTAGAACCTAAGAATATAAAAGAGGGTTTGGAAGATAGTGAATGGATTTTAGCTATGCAAGATGAATTGTCTCAATTTGAGAGGAATGATGTGTGGACATAAGTACCCAGACCTACAAATAAAAATGTTATAGGGACTAAATGGATCTTTAGGAATAAGAGTAATGAAGATGGCATAATCATTAGGAATAAAGCTAGACTTGTGGCTCAATGATACACTCAAATTGAAGGAATAGACTTTGATGAAACCTTTGCCCCTATAGCAAGAATAAAATCTATTAGAATGCTACTTTCCCTTGCTTGCTTGTATGACTTTAAGTTATTTCAACTAGATATCAAAAGTGTCTTCTTGAATGGTAACATACAAGAAGAAGTCTATGTCAGTCAACCTAAAGGTTTTGAGGATCCCAAGTTTCCTGAACATGTTTTTCTCTTGAAAAAGGCCCTGTATGGTTTAAAACAAGCTCCTAGAGCTTGGTATGAAAGGTTAACTAAGTTTCTAATTGAAAAAGGTTTTAACAGAGGAGGAGTTGATAAAACATTGTTTACAAAGAAAACTCCTAAGGATATTATTGTTGCTCAAATTTATGTTGATGACATTGTATTTGGCTCTACTTGTGATAACAAAATTGCTGAATTTATTTCTGATATGAAGCTTGAGTTTGAAATGAGTGGTGAAGGAGAATTAACTTACTTTCTAGGACTTCAAGTTAAGCAGAATGAAAAGGGAATTTTTCTATGCCAAAGTAAGTATGCTGATAATCTTGTCAAGAAATTTGGTTTAAGTGATAGTAAAGAGAAAAGAACTCCTATGAGTACTACTTTAAAATTATCTAAGAATGATAAAGGTAAGAGTGTTTGTCCTAATCTCTATAGATGTATGATTGGAAGTCTTCTCTATTTAACTGCTAGTAGACCAGATCTTTGCTTAAGTGTAGGAGTGTGTGCCAGATATCAGGCAAACCCTCTAGAATCTCACCTTCTGGCTGTCAAAAGGATTTTAAGATATGTAAAAGGCACAATTCACCTTGGTCTATGGTATTCTAAAGATACAAACCACTTTCTAGTTGGTTACTGTGATGCAGATTGGGCTGGTAATATAGATGACAGAAAAAGCACTTCTAGTGGTTGTTTTTATTTTGGGAATAATCTTGTTTCATGGTTTAGTAAAAAACAAAACTCCATTTCTTTATCAACTGCTGAGGCAGAATACATTGTAGCTGGAAGTGGATGCACTCAACTTATATGAATGAAACAAATATTAAATGATTATAATATTAAACAAGAAGTGTTATCTCTGTTTTATGATAACAAAAGTGCTATAGATTTGGCAAAGAATCTAGTACAACATTCCAGAACTAAACATATTGATCTAAGACACCATTTTATCAGAGAATTAGTTGAAGAAAAGAGCTTAATTTTAGAACATGTTTCAACTGAAAGACAATTAGCAGATATCTTCACAAAACCCCTTGATACAAACAAGTTTGAATATTTAAGAAGTGATATAGGGGTATGTCACTACAGATCTAATTAAATACTCTTGCTATGCATGTCTGTTTTGAGTGACCTTAATATATTTTATATCTAGGGTAAGTCTTGATTGAGCTATGACGTTTTTGTCTTGAAAAAGCCGCTAATTGATGTCTCAAAAACAAATGTGGAATAACTTGTCTTAAAACCTCTCTGTTAATAGAGTTGCAAGCACAAAGTGCAAATTTTATAAGTAGGGTACAAGTTCAGTTGCAACCCAGTTGAAACTTCAATCTGAAATACAGACAGATCAGTGATTGTCTAAAGATTGTCATGCTGCCTTTGCTAATAATCTTAGTGAACAAAACAAATGAAAAGCCAAGACAAAGTCTTGATATTTTTGGCATCACTTATACTTTTTCCTTGCTGAGATACTCAATCTAGTTTTTGTGTAGAGGAAAAACAGATTTGCTCAATAAATCTCCTAGACTTAATTTTATTATGGATATTATATGATAAATATATCTTCTTGAGTAAATGGATAGAATCTTGTTTTCAAAATTCTATATCTATATATTATTGCCATTTTTATCTTGAAACAAGTCAAAATTATCTTCAAAAATTCAACTCCTTAAAATTCGTAAAATTGGATAAATCTGTTTAAAATTGGAATGTAAATCTAAATTGTTTGCTGAATTTAGCTTAATAAAAACAGTATCCTTCTTGATTTATTCGAATTTCAAAATTTCCATATTTGTTACAAGGTAAGTTTCTATTTTTCAGGAAAGTTGTTACAAAAATAGATTTGAGTATATCTTTTTTATATTTAAAAAAAATTGGGCTTAATTGCTATTTATACTAACACTTTTACTATCCCAAAATACAAATCCAATCAGAACTTACTCTATCTCTCTATCGAAATTAAAAACCCTGTTTTTCTGGAAAACCCCTTTCTCTGCGTGTTCCAACTATAGTTCCAACCTCAGATCCAACCATGTCTTCTTCTTCTCAAAGTCAATCCAATCTCAACTATGATGATGACAACACTCTCAGAGACTTTGTGAATCAATCCAAAACTCATAGAGGCTCTAAGGCAAAGGTAAGTGAAACCTCTTCTACCCAACCTATGAAGCATATGGTTAAGAAACGTTCTCGTAGAGACCAGCAGAGAGACCCTATCTTTACTAAATATGTTTATGACACTCTTTATAATGAGGTTGATCCTCGGTTTTGGAATGGAATTATGTCAGACAGGTTTGGTGAACTAAGTCATATGGAGATTCATGCTGAAAGACAGTTAAATTTGGCTAGTTATAAGAACATTCAGGTGCATGTTGAAAAATTGTTAAAGGATGTTGGTTTAGACAAGACTATTAGCTACCCTGATTCTTATTTTCCTGAATTAGTTAAGGAGTTCTATGCTAATTTAAATGATGGTGTGTTTGATGAGGGTGATACAGCTTATGGAAGAGTGTATGTAAGGGGTCTTACTCTAGATTTTAATCCTGACTTGATCAATAAGTTTTTAGGTTCTCCTAGTAATTCTGAGGGTGATCTTGATTATGACATTCATGTTGTAGCTCTTGCAATTACAGGCAAGGAAAATCAGTTTGATGGAAATTCAATTAAAACTTCTTCTCTTACTCTAGTGTTGTTGTTTTACATAGAATTTCTAAGTTTAATTGGAATCCAACCAAACAGCCATCAAAGTTTACCATGGAGATGGAAATTTTTATCTATAGGATTATGTCAAAAATACCTATTAACTTTGGTGCTCATGTGTTTCACCTAATCCAAGACTTATGTGATGTCAAAACTCCCTCAATACTGCTTCCCTTTCCTTGTTTAATCACTAAAATTCTTCTTTCTCAAGTGGATGTTATACCCTCATCTTCTCTTCATCCTATCCTAAACTCTTTTGAGAAACTTACAAAGTGTTCTCCTGCTTTATACATCTCTGCTAAGCTTCTAAAAGAATGTCATATTAATGACATAACTGGTGAAAAGGGAAAGGAAAAGGTGTCTACTAGTGCTGCTCCTAAGAAGAAAGGAGTTAGATGGTATATTTTATAACAACTAGCTACGAATCAAGAGAAAAGGATTGAGTTAGACACTGATGACTATGAGATCAAAAAGCTACTGGAAAACCTCAAAGAGAGTGAAGATGAAAGTGAAAGTGACAGTGGGTACTCCTTACGCAGTGATGAAGATGTGGTACGAGATGAACCTGTCTCCACAAGAGCTCCTCATTCTAGTCACCACTGATATGCCAAGTAACAGCAATTGGTTTGTCAAGGACTGTGACAAATAGGGGGAGAATAAATTTGAGTTTATGTTCTTGTTTTAAAGTTCTGTTTCATGTTCTGCAAATTTGTTTTGAAACTATTGTGCCAATTTCTGTCTTTATGTTTGTTCTGCAACTTATGTTTGGATTCTGTTTCTTTAATGGTTAAATAAGTTCTATTTGAGTTTATATGGTTCCTGCAATTCTAACTTACAGGGGGAGCTTAAATGATTAACTCAAAATCACTTATATTGTTCTGAAATCCAAAAACACAGTGAAGACTGTTTTTGCTAACAAAATTTACATGTGGAGCTATTTCACATAAACTCAGATTATTTGTCAAATCCAATGACAAAGGGGGAGATTGTTAGGACCATATTTCTGGCCTATGAACTCTTTGTTGCCAATTGGTTTGAACTAAATAATCCAACTTGATTGTTAGGAATTGAGTCAGTTTTATGTTTACAAGTGAGGTTGCAATCTCAGTTGCAACCACAGTTCCAACCTGCTGTTATGCAGGATTCTGTCCAGTTCTGTAATTTTGCATTACTAATCTTTAATGACGTTTATTTGTTTTAAAGTATGCAGGATATATTCTCATATGTTCTTAAAGATTTAGTTTGTGTATATTGAGAATATTAAAGTGATTAGGAAAGATCTTGCCTAAAGGATATAAGGAGATTAGTTTATAAAGATATCTTTCCTTTAATTAGTCAAACTAGATCTCTATTTTCATGCAAGTTTTTATCACTTAGTTCAATCTATGTTTCCTATCAAAAATCAGTATGATCTATTTTAGATTGAATAATATATGGAATTAAAGTTTTAAAATATATTTGGAAAGATTTTATCTCTAAAAGATACTATCTTATATGCTCCTTGTTTTAGAAAAAGACTAACTCCTATTTCCAAGCTAGTTATTAACAGGTATAAACTTATGAAGATTGAGGTCAATCCAATGTTTAAGTATCTCGTGCAATATGGAAAGATTGAAGTCAATCAAAAGAGTCAAAAGCAATCAACAAGATCTTGAAGAAAGAAGATTGTTTTTAATCCTATAAATAGTTAATAACTTTGCTTGCAAAAAGTGTGTTCTAAATTATAAATAACTCATTCTTAAGAGAATACACCGTGACCTTTTAAATGAAAAACAATTGTGGGATGTCATTGATATTTTGAGTGATAGTTATAAGGTATGAGCAATATAGAGATAGGCAGAAAAACATAGAGCGAGTCTGAAAGTTTTTCATTAAGATTTAAATCCTATATTATAAGCTTTTATAATATCATAATCTGGGTGAGTGCTCCGGAGACGTAGTCCAGTTGGGTGAACTCCGTTGTTAAATATGTGTGTGATTTAATTCAAGTACATTTAACTTTACTGTTCTGTCCATCATTATACTTAGGTTTCAACCGTGGTTGCAACTGTACTTGAAACCTAACTGCATAAAAACAACGAGAACACCGGATAGGAATTTCAAAGACAGTGACATTATTATTTATATCCTCATGTTAAGGAAAAGATTGTAGGATGTAGTTTCTTTTTGGCGACATTTGTTCTGTACATAAGCATTCAGTCATTAAATATTGCATAATGGCTAAAATAGTGATGTATACAAGGAGAAGTGCCCTATCTATGGTAAGACGAACTGAGAGAACTTCTCCGTATTAGCGTATACAGTTAATTCCCCTAATATCCTGCTTCTATTCTAAGGTTATGAGGACATGCCATGAGTAATCCACTTTCTATACCAATGAGACAATAATTAGTAATCGATCGAATATCAAAAGAGACTAAGCACAAGTTGCAAAAGAGGAATATTCAGTTTGTGGTGGTGATAGATTACTAAGGTTGTTCAAAGTTGAAAGTTTTTTAGCCTGTAGTGAAATATATGTAGTTTCTATTTTTGTAATGAGTACAAACATATAAGTACTGGTGATTAATAACTTGTATATAAACTATATTTCATTCACACTTTCAATCTCATAAGATGTATCAGTTAAAACATAAGTCCCTCCACTTGTAAATAGCACTTTAATTGTAACGTGCGAAGCTCAGTATGACGACATCATTTGTTAAAAAAGCGATTTAATATTCGGTTGGATCATCAACCATTAAAGCATTTGTTAGGGAAGCGCATTACTACGCGGAGCAACAAAAGTGGATAGCTAAGTTGATGGGGTTTGACTACAAAGTGGATAGCCCATTCTTTTGTGTGTTTTTCTTGTTTTTTTCTTATAATTCATTTTAGTTTTATCTCAATTTAATAAGCATAGTTAAAACATAAGTTCTTTCCCCCATCTAGAAAAGGAATGAAGCCGTAAACAAAAGTCAGCAACCAAAGAACTTTGTTTCTTCCCCCCTATAGCGCGCTTTATAAAGTTAAACTAGTGAGATGCTAACAAATGAACGCAAGATCAAAGGACCAGAGTAACAAATGAGCTAAAGTTCTTATTAGCTGGTTAGTTTTGCCTAAGTGGTCATCCATTGGCCATCAGCTTTAAAGCGGGCTGCATTAAGGGAATATCTAATTATAAGGAAATATCGTTCAATAATATAAGCCTCCGCAGAAAGTTGCTTAAGCGTTCTCTACTCGGTCTCATTAGTTAATAAATCCTTACTTTGCCAAAATTAAAATGATACGGTAAACAAATTTTATGTACTCTAAGACTTCAAACATAGAATTGTGTGTTGAAACGAAGTAAAAAACCATTCAACTATTGTCCTGACACTCGATTATTATAAACTGCTACTTATTAATTATTATGACAATTCAAATCGCAACATTCCAACAAATTAAGCACCACCTACGTACGCTGGGCAATTGGATTGGTACTGAAACCACGACTGGGAATTCACCAAATCAAACCCGAGGTTGATGCTTCTCTGCCAATATATTCCAAGCACAGATAGCCTGTTCAAAGTTGGCTTCACCGCAAGACAAGACAACCCATCCGGCCCTTCTATCCACATGTTCTCATCACTCAGAGAAAATACTAGACCACTAAACAACAGCTCTACCTCCGGTGCTCCACTTATATCATCGTAACATAAGTCCCATATCAAGGCTTGGTATACCTTGCGGTCTCTCATCGAGTTTGTGTTTTTTATAGCAACCAAGAACTGGTCATTTGCTTCCTTATAGAGCTTGTGTAAGTAGTTCCAGTGTCGACTATGAAGCCTATTTCTGTCGGGCCATCTTCCATACTAAAAAGTCACTTACGAATGCAACTTGTTGGCCATCGACATTAATCCCTTCAAGGCCAAGTTGGTATCTCCCGTAGGTGTTGGACAGAAGAGAGGTTTGGTCGCCTTGTTCAATAATTGACTTGGAACCAAACCTGATGTAGCCTCCCATTTGAGCAGCATTATGACAGTAGGAGAATGAAGGGGGTCCTGAAAGCTGGCCTAATAGTGAGATATTACTACCTGTTGGAGAATAGTATAAATCGTTAAAATTTGTACTACATCTCAGATTTAGATCCTTGGCCATGAGTTTAGATGGGGTTTCCTTTTGTGTCATCTTAGTGTAACGGTTTGAAAAAATATCATGATTGTTGAATGATGAGTTGTGCACTATTCGATGTATTTAAATGAATATCATATATAGACTATTTAATGTTCATCATCCTATCTACTGTTCCCGAGTTGATAATATCTAAAGCTTTGTGTACCGTCTAAAGAATAGATAGCATGAATTCAGGCCCAGTTTAGCAGTTTAGATATACATTACAGACAGGGAATTGCTGAAGCGCAGCTATACTGCAGATGCTTCTGTAAGCCTTTTGAGTTGTTGGATTGTTAATCTAACAGCTGAAATGAAATAAAAGTTTTGTTTTCTACCGATTGAGGTAACTTCTTCGCAGATGTTATATTGCGATCCAACAGCTGAAAGTCTTATATCAGCAGCTGAATTAAAGTTGCATTGCAGCAACTCACTGTCTGCTCCGCCATATGCCTATATTAAAAGTAAAACTATAACAAAATTAAAAATTAGAGAAAACTTGAAAACACACGTTTAAGACCTCTCTATGACTGCGTGTTCTTAAATGAGTATAATTTACACATGATAACATATTAACAAATGTTCGTACTAAGACCTCAAGCTCAACGTAGATGGGTGTTCTAAAGGCAACCCTGACCCATCAGTTGTTGGTGTGATCTTTCGTGACGAGTATGGTCGTGTAGTTAGAGCATTTAAGAGATTTCTTGCACCGAGACCGATTATTTTTGCTGAGCTACATGCTATTTTGATTGATTTGGAGATGGCAACCGAGATGGGTTTCAATAGCCTAGAGATTGATTCCGACTCTGCGACAGTGGTATCTTGGGTGACTTCAACGGCTTTAGAAGCATGGAAGCATAGTTACACCCTATCTCGTATACGTCAGTTGTGCACGCATGGGGTCTTGGTTCGGCACGTCTTTAGAGAGGCGTACCAGACGGCAGATTTCATGGCAAATTGGGCGTGTTCGCATGAGACTGATCAGATTTTTCATGATATTGGTAATCTTCCGTAGAGGATTAAGGGGATACTTTCACTGGATTCGAGAAAGATGCCTCAGATCAAACGATGATATTAAATTTTTATTTTCATGTGTTTTTTCCACTTATTATTTGTCACAGTTGCGTAGATTTCATTTTGTTTCTCTAGATATCATGTATTCAATTATTTCCTTGGCAGGTTTGGTTTATGTCGGCTCCTATGTACGTATTGATATTCTATGTTTATATACAGGTAGGGGTTTGCCTGGAGTGTTTTGGTTGGGAAAAAAATAAGCAAATGTTCCTACTTTAAGTAGAATTGATAACTTTCTGACCCATTTGCAACCCGACTACCCCAGGAAGACCTTGACCACCAGAATCAAAGTTACGTGTCCCGCAACCGAATAAAAAATGATTCGTTGTGATAGTACTGTTTCCGACTTTGAAATAGAACGAGTAATCTGCTACAACTTCCCCCATTGAGTAAGAGTTGTCAGGGTAAAAGGCTGCGTCAGTACAATTCCCATCCACGGAGCAACTATTGTGCAGGAACCAGTGACAAAAATGGGAATTGCAAGGAATTTAGTGGTGGGTTACCGGCTTATAAGGATCATATAAAGGTTCTGGTGGATTCAGAAACTTGTTGGAAGGCCCACAACAGAGCCAGAATAGGTCGGCTGCTGTGTCGGGAATCCAAAATGCCTGGGACGAGGGGGATCCAAAGGAGAAAAGCATAACAAAATCGTGGTTAGAAAGGGAGCAGGGGCGAAGCCAGGATGTGTAAATGGGGGGTGCCAAAATATACCAAAAAAAAAAAGCAACTTAAAATAATAATTTTTCATACTCACTCATAATCTATATACCCCATTTAAGTGTTGTTGAACAAATACCAAAGCATAAACACAAAAATTATTGCAAATAACTAACATGATACCTGATAAAATCAAAAGAAATGAACCCGACGGCTGCTCGCATTCGCAAATGCATCAATGATAGTTTCCGTGCTAAATTTTGAAGCAATATCTTTCTCAATATACATCATCATACAATCTTCAAGATAATCGGCTTCCATTTTATTACGAATACTAGTTTTGATGATATTCATAGCTGAAAATGATCTTTCTGCGGTGGCGGTAGAAACGGGAAGAGTAAGCACGAGAACCACAATTCTATAAACAAGCTGATATGTTGTAGACCATTTTGTTTCTACCAACCATTGACAAAGCTCGGAAATCGATGATAAATTCTTGTATTCAGGAAGAGAAATAACACAATTCTCGTAATGTCGAAGTTCCAATTTCAAGTTACTTTTTTCAAACTCCGTAAAGTCCTCCGGATAAAATTTGTCAACAAGTAGACAAATATCATCAATTTTGAATATTGAAGAGTGACAATTAGGATTCAAAGTAGAACTAAGAACTAACAATTCCATTACTTGCTCATCAAAGCGACGATTTAGTTCTTGAATTTGAGAATCTATAGCACGATAGAAAATATCAATTCTATAGCGGTCAAGTACTGAAAAGTTATCACGAGTGGGATCATACCTCGAAGAATATTTTGCATTCAAGTTTGGGATATCAATGTTGCGTGATTCACAAAAGAGTTTGACGGTAGCAACCAAATCATCGAATTCATCATCTCTAAGATTTTGAATAAGGCTTTTAGTAGATAAAACCATTGAAGTAGCCTTAAGAATGTCTTGAGTTTTAGATTGCAAAGCTAGACAAAGAGAATTCGTGATTCCTAACATTGACTTCATAAGATGAAGTATAAAGACAAATTCAAAATAAGTTAATGCCTTATGTGTTGAACGAGCTTCTCCCTTTAGAGAAGTAGGTCCATCTTCATAAATATTAAGTAAAACCATGCAAGCAGCACTATACATTTTTATCAATCTAGAAACAGACTTTAGGTGAGAACTCCAGCGAGTATCACCAGGTCGTTGCAGATTATCAATTTGATTTAATCCTCTTCCAGTCTCAAGCTCTTCAATGGAAATTAAGAAAGCAATATCATCGGCATGGGCAGCTTTCAACTCATCATTTCTCTTGCATGATGCACTAACAATATTCACGATCCGAAGCAATTTAGCAAAAAATCGGTCGACTGGAAGCACTTCTTTTGCTGATGCCACTAATGCTAATTGTAATCGATGTGCGAAGCAGTAAACATAATAAGCATATGGGCAATCACTTAATATCAAAGCTTGTAGTCCATGAAACTCACCCCGCATGTTACTTGCACCGTCAAATCCTTGTCCCCGAATATTCCGAATATCGAGATTGTGGTGATTGAGAACTGAGCATATGCTATCTTTTAGTGTCACTGCCATAGTGTTGGGAACATGAACAATACCAAAAAAACGCTCCCGTAAAACACCATTTTTATCAACAAATCTTATAACTACTGCCATCTGCTCCTTTTTTGACGCATCTCGAGCTTCGTCCACTATAATGCAGAATTTAGCATGTCCAATTTCTTCTCGAATCGCCTCTTTCACTTTTATAGAAAAGATATGTAAAATTTCTTTTTCAATATCAGACGACTTGTAAGTGGCCTTCTTTGGAACATTTATCAATGCTTTGGTGGCTTCTTCATTATATGATGCTAATAAATCATAAAACTCAAGGAAATTACCACGGTTGTTTGATGTTGATTTCTCATCATGCCCTCTGAAAGGCATATCTTGAAAGGCCAATCTTCGAACCAAGTCAATAGAAATTTTTAAGCGAATGCGATTGTTAAAAACTTGTTCGGCAGAAAATTTTACAATCACCCTTTCAATATTTTGAGTTGGGTTTTGTATTTCCTTCCATTTATGTTCAGCGGTTCGATGACAAGAATCGGAATTAACACCTTCATGCAAACGAAAAGAACAAGTTTTCCCGCTATTGACCTTCCTCCAACCATCAAAACTTCAACAACAATTGCACTATGTCCTGCAAAACTAGACCCATCCGGAGGCGCAAAAAGGAAACAAGGAAAATAGAAAGCCTTGTTCTTGGCCACTGAATATTCCAACCACGAAAATAAAGCAAACCACGGAGCTTGAAATCTTCGAGGACGAGCCTTGGCGGATGCAAGAGTATACGGATATTTTTTTCCTAAATCGGGACGATTTGGACCATGTAGAGTTATGTACGCCCTATGAACTTCGTCACGCCTATTAACAGGATACTCCCAAATTTTTCTACGTAATCCAGGATCACGCTCTAGCGAATTAATATCAAATTCTACTGTGTCGATTCTTTGAATTTTTGTTGAAGGACTAGGCGTATCGATTGTCACGTGATCAACACTACTACCAACATTCTCTTCCGTCGGAGAAACATTAGCTCTCTTAAAGAACGAATTTATTTTAGGTGTCTTTCCCATTTTATACTCGATAAAAATATTAGCGATGTCAGATCTGCAGATTAAAACTCTAAGAGTTAATAGCCTATTTTTTTTCCCTTTGAGTACTTTAATCAAACACCTATGGTGCAACATAACATCAATACATATAATAAAAAGAAGCATATTAAAGGAAAAAATAAATAGAAGAGTATACCTTGTCGAGCCAGAAGGATAGAATTGTTGATGTTTTTTTAATTAAATCTAACCCCAATCAATGCGGTGCACAGCAGCACAGAGGAGTGGAGTTTTTCTTTTTTCAACTTTGTTTTTTATTTTGATACACACGCTGACACGCACGAAGAGAAGTGTTGTTGATGTTATTTTTTTTTTAATTAAATCTTAAAGAGTCCAATATCAAAGAAAAACTCATTTTGGGATTTTACTCTAATCCGCATTTATATCATTGGTATTGATCCGTGACTCATTTTAATCACGTTTAGGGACTGTGTAAGGGTCGCGTAGCGTCTGTCCAAATTTGTTAGGTTCGTTCCGTTGGTGTTTCAGCTTGATTTTGGCGTGTTTTAACAAGCGAGCTCTTGTTTGGTTCGGTAAGGGAAAGAAACTGGTCCTACTTTAATAGGTTTTACTTGTGTGATTGTTTGTTTGTTTGTGCGTTTGCTTAGTTGATATGGGTAGAATATAACATGTGCTATATTATATTTTTTAATATTTCATTATTTGAGAATTATTGTTTAAAATGAAATGTGATTTTTAATTTCTTTTAAAAAGAAACCGAATCTTAATATAAAAGGTGTTTGTGGAATTGGTCATAGCGGAGAGAGCTGCTTACTTATAGGATGAACTGAAATCTCTTTAATTGCATCAGTTACAAGCTTACTGTAATTTTTGGGACTGTTTTGTTATTATCCAAAACTCTCAGACTTTCTTGGAATCGGAATCGAAACATTCCCCATGTCCCAAGTCCCACGACCCGTGCCCGAGACCGAGCGAGCACGTGTGTGGTGCACTTGCCTACACACACCTATGAGGCTAGACATTATTACCAATCTCTAGTGGTGAATATGTATATAAACTATTCAAAATGGTCTTTCCTCTTTGATGTGGGATAAACATTTGGGTGACTTCCCCATCCCTTTGTTTTTCCACTTTCTCTTCCCAAATTTCAGATTTCGTCTCTCCATGGTCCAACTTCGGAGCCAATTTCCATTCACACTCATTCACCGAATAGGTCATGCGATATACCGCTTCGAAGCTTGTCACACAAGCTACTCAAACCATTTGAGTACAGAGTCTAAACTTTAGATTATTTGCATGGAATTTGACCAAACTTTTGGACTCGTGATCAATTCGGAAAACACCATGAAACATGGTTTTTTCCAACAATTATTATTAAAAATTGTGCGCCCGAATCTAAAATTCTGGATCCACCTCTGGTTAAGACATATGCCACGAGATGGATACTTACGAAGGTTTGCATTTCTTTTGTAGACTTGTAGTGTTCACCTATTTTTTGCTCGTTTTCTTTGATCAATGGCAAGATTATGTAGTTGGTATAGACTGTTTGTAGGCTGAATTTTGTTTAGATCAGTGTTTTAAAATGAGAAAACTTAGGTAAAGTGTTTTTGTAAGAGCTATGTTAAAAACGCAAAACCTATTAGCTTTTAGTAGTCTAAAAACGGGAAAAACGAGCTTCTTAAACTTTTTTACAGTTTTGAATCGAGTCTTTTTACTACAAAGCCAGCTTTTTAAAACAGAGGTTCATATTGAATGAGTTTTTTTGGTAGTAACCGCCGTGTTTGATCTGTTTTCTGCTTATATATCTTTTTAATTTAGGCTTGGTAATAGCAGCGACGTATAGTGGTTTTTGTTTCAAATTTTGCATGAAATTCTGAAGTTGCGGAAGGTGTTTTTAGTTACAGATTTTTTGCATGAAGCTATAGAATCATTGTGGTAAAAATGGGAATAGATCACTACTTAAATGTTACAAGTTTTTCCCAGGGTGTTATCGCTAAAAGCTATTTGATATATGACATCCATCTTCAGGTTCGGAAATTTGATGTGGAATTTTTGGGACCAAATATGAAGTATAGCTGTTTTCTTGTGGTAATTTTGAAATTATATAGCATGGCTAAGCCACATTTGAAGTTCAAAGGGGGTAATTAAGTTTGTTCACAAGGGCCCTGTTGCAGTTGAAGTTTTGTTCGCAAAAGCCCTGTTGTTGAAGATTTATTTACTGCGGGTTATGTTTCAGTTGCAATTGAAGTTCAATATGTTGTTCGTTTAAAAAAAAATGGTTTGAGTTGTTATAAGCTCGGACACCGTTTTTTCTTTCTTGCCTATAACCCTTGTGGGTTGAGTTGTAGCATGCAAGTAATGCAAAAGAAACAAACGGACAAACGACTCTCCTTGTTCGCTCATTTGCTAGCATTTTTTTATTTTCGGTTCATGTTCGTCGTGGGTGAACAAGAGCGCAATATTATACAACCTGGCATAATCCAAAGAAGTGTTTCAGTGATTTTTATTAGGGAAAATTATCAAAAAATACAACTATTTTAAACTAATTATCAAAAAATTACACCCCAACACTTTATTCCCAAAACATACAACTAATTAAAATTATAAATACTAAATAATTTGTATTTTTTTAACATCTCTCTCTCCCTCTCTCTCTCTCTCTCTATATATATATATATATACACGCACACATACAAAAATGTCAACTACAATATTCGTCCTCCTCTCTCCGTCACCTATCTCCACCACCTTCCGCTGCACCTCCCTCCATCTCCGATCCCGTCACCACCTCCTCAAATCTCAACCCTGCATCTTCCCCACACTCCTACTTTAACCTCAATTTCCACCGTTCAATCAAAACTCATTTCCGCAAGAACTTCATTTTTATTTTTTTTATATGAATTAGGATTTTGTTTTTTTTCGATCGGAACGATTCTCAATTTTGGGGCATAATTGGTAAGTAATTAAATAATTGTGAATTTATCGCTTTCATTTTCCACCCTAGCCATACACAGTATATTTTGTATTCATTAACACTTCCCATTCGTTGTGTTTTTGTTATTCATACACAATATATCGTTTATACATGCTATTTAATACAAGCATACACAATACACAATTATACATGCTATTAAATACAGGCATACACAATACACTTTTTATACATGTTTTTTAATACAGTCATGCACAATACATTTTTTTTACATGCTCTTTCATACACACATACACATAACACAATACACAATTTATACATGTTTTTTAATACATGCATACACAATACACTATTTATACATGTTATTTAATACAGTAATACATAATACATATTTTATACATGTTATTTAATACATGCATACACAATACACACTTTATACATGTTTTTTTAATACGAGCATACACAATACATTATTTATGCATGCTCTTTAATACAGACATACACAATACACAGTTTATACATGTTTTTTAATACAGACATACACAATACACTATTTATACATGCTCTTTAATACATGCATAGACAATACATATTTTATACATGCTCTTTAATACAGACATACACAATACACAATTATACATGATATTAAATACAACCCTACACAATACACTTTTTGTACATGCTATTTAATACAGGCATACACAATACACAATTTATACATGTTTTTTAATACATGCATATACAATACACTATTTATACATGCTCTTTAATACAGTAATACATAATACATATTTTATACATGTTATTTAATACAGGCATACACAATACACAGTTTATACATGTTTTTTTAATACGGGCATACACAATACATTATTTATGCATGTTCTTTAATACAGACATACACAATACACAGTTTATACATGTTTTTTAATACGGACATACACAATACACTATTTATACATGCTCTTTAATACATGCATACACAATACATATTTTATACATGCTCTTTAATACATGCATACACAATACACAGTTTATACATATTTTTTAATACATGCATGCACAATACACTTTTTATACATGCTCTTTAATACATGCATACACAATACACAGTTTATACATGTTTTTTTAATACGGGCATACACAATACACTATTTATACATGCTATTTAATACAGACATACACAATACATATTTTATACATGCTCTTTAATACAGTAATACATAATACATATTTTATACATGTTATTTAATACAGGCATACACAATACACAGTTTATACATGTTTTTTTAATACGGACATACACAATACATTATTTATGCATGTTCTTTAATACAGACATACACAATACACAGTTTATACATGTTTTTTAATACGGACATACACAATACACTATTTATACATATTCTTTAATACATGCATACACAATACATATTTTATACATGCTCTTTAATACATGCATACACAATACACAGTTTATAAATATTTTTTAATACATGCATGCACAAAACATTATTTATACATGCTATTTAATACAAACATACACAATACACAGTTTATACATGTTTTTTTAATACGGGTATACACAATACACTATTTATACATGCTCTTTAATACAGGCATACACAATACATATTTTATATATGCTTTTTAATACAGGCATACACAATACATTGTTTATACACGCTCTTTAATACAGTCATACACAATACATTCTGTATCCATTGACAGTTTATACATGTTTTTTTAATACGAGCATACACAATACACTATTTATACATTCTCTTTAATACAGGCATACACAATACATATTTTATATATGTTTTTTTAATACAGACATACACAATATATTGTTTATACACTCTTTTTAATACAGTCATACACAATACATTCTGTATTCATTGACATTGTCCATTTTTTTGTTTTTTTCCTTATTATTCATACACAATACACTTTTTATACATGCTCTTTAATACAAGCATACACAATACATAATTTATACATGTTTTTTTAATACGAGCATACACAATACATTATTTTTATATATTTTTGTGATTTTGGATTTTTCTTGGTTTTTTTTTTTGCCACTTTTTTGGAGATTTTTCGGGTTTTCGACTTTTTAAAGTTTTTTTAGCACTTTTTTGGTTTTTTCCTCTTCTCGACTTTTGTGAACTTTTTTCATTCTTTTTATGATTTTGGATATTTTTTGGGTTTTTTCGGTTACCGACTTTTTTAAAAGTTTTTTCAGCATATTTTGGGTTTTTTTGAATTCTCGACTTTTTTGAACTTTTTTCATTTTTTTTTGTAATTTTGGAATTTTCTTGTTTTTTTTTTGTTTTTTACCATATTTTTGGGATTTTTTCGGGTTCTCGACTTTTCTGAACTTTATTTTTATTTATTTTTGTGAATTTGGATTTTTCTTGGTTTTTTTTATTTTTTGTCACTTTTTTGGAGTTTTTTCGGGTTCCCGACTTTTTAAAGGTTTTTTCAGCACTTTTTTTGTTTTTTCGGGTTCTCGATTTTTATGAACTTTTTTCATTCTTTTTGTGATTTTGGATTTTTCTTTTTTTTTTTTACTTTTTTTAACCATTTTTTGGGCTTTTTCGGGTTCCCGACTTTTTAAAAGGTTTTTCCAGCCTTTTTTGGGTTTTTTCGGATTCTCGACTTTTTTGAATTTTTTTCATTTTTTTGTGAATTTGGATTTTTATTGGTTTTTTTATTTTTTAACATTTTTTTGGATTTTTTCGGGTTCCCGACTTTCTTAAATGTTTTTCCAGCATTTTTTGGGTTTTTTCGGCATCTCGACTTTTTTGAAATTTTTTTATTTTTTGTTGTAATTTTATTTTTTTTGGTTTAAAAGTCATTTTAACATTAAATAAAATAGTATTGTGGGAAAAAAATCATGATTTAGAAAGAGATAGGAGAGAAAGAAATTTTTTGATAGGCGAGGAGAAATATATTTTTTTTATTTTGGGTCAATTGTATGTTTTGAGAATAATTTGTTTGGGTTGTATTTTTGGTAATATTTCATAACACATTGTATGTTTATGTTTTGGGAATTGACCCTATTTATTATCTATAACCTTGCAACCTTGTTTCTTAACAGGTGGCTTATTTAACCTAAGAATAACTTGGGACAACGCTTAAAGTCTTAAAATTTGAGGTTTTCAGACCACAAAAGAATAATAAAGCTCATAGATGCTTGTGCAACTTATAAAGAAGAAGAAAATGCGATTGAATTCACAAGAAAACATCAATAAAGAATATCAACAAGCAACCATCATGATTGCAGGCTGGCTAACAAATTCCAATAGGAAGGTACTGAAATGCCAAATCCAAAATATAACATACAAAACTCGCATTTAAGACCCCAAAAAAAAATTAAGCATATATATTCATTGTCAAGAAATTGCCAAATACCAAACTTAACACCGGAGTTAACCAAAGTAGTAGCTAAGCAGAAGAGCTAATAAAACACCTAATCAAGACAATGCTCTTCAAAACCATCTCCCTACTATATGCACAGTTGTCCTATCAACACCAAACACGTTAAAATATATACAACGGATATTCAATTACGTTTAATAATAGGCTTCAATCCTGGTACGAACTGGAGAAACATTTACGCTTCTATCTGCTCCTAGTACCCTTTTTAGAGCCGACTTTTGATCCTCACTGAGCCTTGAAGGAAATTTCACGTCGAACTTTACTTTTAATTTACCTTTCAACCCTGGTTCTTTCGAAATGGGCATTCCTTCATTAGGCAACACCACCTCATATCCCGGGTTTATAACGTTGTTAACTGGGATACTTAATTTCCTCCCGTCGAGGGTAACTAAATTGAGGGTTTTGCCAGTAAGTGCCTCTAGCAAAGAGATCCTCTTGTTTACAAGTAAATCATTTCCATCTCTTTTGAAAACATCATGAGGTTTTTCATCTATGACAAATATGAGGTCCCCAGGGGCCAGTCCTTTCTCCTCGTTGCCTTTTTCTGGAAAAGTAATCTTCGTGCCCTTTTTCCACCCTGGCTTGATATCAATTTTCAAGATCTCCTCAACAATCATGGGATTGCTGCAAAATATTAAATGATAAATGCATTAAGCCATATTTATATAAATTTGTGGGGAAAAAGAACATAATGTGAAGGCCATGTCCTAAACAGATTCAAAGCGGTAGAGAAATAATCTCAATTACAAATTCGTGTCACATCGGCTGAGATTATAATTGGGAGTTGTTGATTGGATGCATAATGGACCATATTAGTTCATAGCACAGGTGTGCATAAGATGTACACCATCTAATTGAAGGCTTTTAATTCTTACCATCTTACACCAAATATCCAACCACGTTATCAATCAGTTCCAAAAAGTAGCTCCAATAACTAAGATTCTAAATTTTTTGCATGGTTCCTCTTAACAGGAGTATTATTATCTAAAAGGCTTGGACAAAGATTTTGTCCCCACATAGTTTTGGGGGTAAAGTTGAATACAATTTACCACCATGAAGAGCAGTGGAGAAGGGATTCAAAAAAGGTGAATTAAAAAATCTTAAACATTAAGTGCTCACATTATAATGGATGTGAATCTGAGATACACGTCTCAAAAGCCTACTAGGAATAGCACCCTCACAGTCTCACACAATCCAACCATGTATATTTGACAAACAAAACACAAGGGAAAGTACAATACAAAGCCCTTAGTGTCCGACACGTTTGTTAGGCCCAGTGCTTGTCCTTAATACAGAAGGTATGTTTGATAAGCTATAAGTAAATAGGTCAAAAAAACATAAGCAGTAATTTTAACTCGAGGAGTAGGTTTTCCATGTCATTTTTCTTGTAGATTCTAGAATTATTACAAAGCAAAGCTAAAGTAACCTGATAGACACCAATGTGATCCATTTTTAAGCAGAGAAATCACAAGAATGACGATAAACTTTTTATCACATTTAAGTTTGGGGAATTTAAATTTTTTTATTGACTTAAATGTAAACAAACCCTTATGAGGAACTGATTGAACCACATTACGCCTTTTGACTGAGAAATGTGCAAAAATTAAATTTGCCTAGAAAAAAAAAATCATAATATTCATTATGGAACCAATGACCCTACTGAAACATGATGTCTCAATATATTCTCTGATAAAGGAGTGTTCAGTCTCAAAAAAAAAATCACTTCCTAGCAGCTAATAATCAGTCGATTAGTAGTATAGCCAGTTAATGCAACGGAAGACTATCACTTCCCTCAGAAAAATCAAACAAAAAATCAAATTGAGTCCAGGAGATGCAGCAGGGAGAATTAAAATGCTCATACGGAAATCATTTTAATGGATACTAGATCAAAAAATACATATGAATTACTACTCCGGATTCTGTGTGTCTCCCACTAGAGCTAAAAAACCTTGCACTACAAAAATTATATATAACAAAAAAATCATCTTTGCAGCGTGTACTGACTCTACCATCCAATATTGACAATAAAAAGCAGGTAGCTGTCATTTATAAAAGAAGTAATAAAGAAACTGATCAATGTAGAGCTTGTTTCAGAAAATGACAACTTCAGAAGTCAATTTGCATAGTTGAGAAATAACTTATTTACCCAAAAGCATGTGCTACTCTGCACTACTCCAAATATACTATTGCTCATATCCTAATTTTATATGAAAATATTGAAGCAAAACGTGAAGAATAGAATTTTATTCTTGGCATGATGTCAACTCTTTAAAACATCACAAAAATCATGGGTAAGCTAACTACACCTCATTTTTTAGTTCTTTTGGTGAACAACTCGATTTGGCAATGCAACACACAACCACTATAACTAGAAAATCATGGTAACTACCTAATTGTTTCTTTATAGAAAATCCTAGTCACAAATATTAGCACAAATAATTGTAAAAGTGAAAAGATAAATACACAAGTAACCCCATGATCAACAAGAAATCATGTTCAATCTGAAGTAAAATCCTGTCCATTGCCATACTATTATAACAGTTTTCGTTTTAAAAAAATCTGATAGAACCTAGGAATGTTTACCTAAATTTATGATCTTATTCCAAATTTGATTACATGGAGATAAGAAAGTTTTTCCAGGTCTGAAATTTCAGTTAAAGAAGTTGGCTCCTATCTACTATATAAAGCAGTTAATTCATGATCATGCAGCTTGACTACAAACAAAACTAGCGCATACAACAACCACCCCCTAATTTTAGAAATAACCTAATTTAGAAATTATATAAATCTAAAATCATCAAAATAAGGCAAAAATAGTTAAAGCTACATACCTTATAAACTAAAACAGCAATCATATGACAAAGCATGAGAAATTAACAAGCGAAATTGATCAAATTCCTACTTTTGGAAAGAGTTGTATTAACAAAACATTTATTTATAAATCGATATACATCATCATATATTTAGCAAACGCTATTGCACTCATATAGAAGAAATATGTACATTTACCATACATTGACATTGCAGAACTGCCTCTCAGAATTACACAACTGACATTTATCAGTATACCGAAATTGAAGAACTATCACCCAAAAGGCCAAAATTACAAAATACCATTGTCACATCATCATGTATTCTTAAGTAAACTCCCTAGCTAGCATCTTAAATTTATATACCAGTTGAAGCCTCAAAGTTATATAAGAAAACGATAGACAATTTTGAAGTACATATTGAACAGTCAATGGCAGATCCAAGGAAAGAGCTACATGGCAGATCCAAGGAAAGAGCTACATGGCAGCCATCATCTGCCATGACAAGCGGGGGGGAAATATTCTATTTTTACATTTAATTTGTTAAAAAAGGTGATTTGGCACCCTCAAAATATTTTTCAGTTCAATTTTTATGTGAATTTCGGCATCTCAAAATAGATTGTCGGTTCTGCAGTAACAATGCATCTGATGGATATTTCCCCTCAAAAAACTGAAAAAAGTGACTGCTAAATAAGTAAATAGATATAAGAAAATCCATAACTTCGTATGCTTAGCGCATTAATGAATATTTCAGTTACCGCCCAAAAATAAAAAAATCAGCACAACCCAATCATAAGAAAAATAGTATGAAAACCCCACAAGTCAATTCGAAAAATCAAGTAAGTCGAAAAATAAAAATTGGAGACCCTTATCAAAGAAGTGACCGCTATCTCGATTATCCACATCACATAATTTTGTATGCTTAGCACTTCCCAAGATTATCAGTTACGCAAACATAGAAGTATAAAAACTGATAAAAGCTATTAAAAAAAAACAATCTTAGGACATATATATGAAAACCCAGCAGTCAATTCGAACAATCCACTACCCCTACCACAATCACCACCAAAACAATTCCAGCTGTCTTTTTAAAAAGTTCAATTTCGCACTACAATAAACTAGTGAAACTAGTGATTTGGAGAACAATTAATCTAGAGACAATCCGAAATTTATCTCACCGAAATTTAAAATGTTAGCACTAATCAACTATCAATTACCATTAAAAAAACATCAAATTCAACACAATCAAGTACCCCCCCCCCCCCCCCAATTGTCACCAAGGCAATCTTAGTCCTCAATCAAGTATCAACCTAACCATTCGATCTCAACAAAGAAAGCAAGTACCCAAAAAAGCAAATAATCATCAAAAGCTACAAAATCCATTCACAACAACACACAGACACACACACACAAAAAAAAAAACTACTCGATCCATCCATTCAAGTACCCCGACTCCTATCACCACCAAACAATCTAACCCGTTGTCTTCAGAAAAAGTAAAATTTTGACATGGAAATGAGACCAATTTTTTATAAACAAATCGAAATTTGTCTCGATATGGTAGAATCAGCCACACAAAAAATTCCTACGCTTAAAACTATTTTTTTTTTAATTAGCCAAAAAAGGACAAAAAATCATGAAAATCCAATCAACTTATCACAACACACCAAAAATACAAAAAATCATGAAAATCCAAACCACCTAATCACAACACACTAAATAAAAATACTAAGAAACCCACTTCTCAATTTGAAACAAGTAGTTAATCCAATTGGTTGAAACCCTGATATACCAACTTTACACCATAATAAAAAACCAAATAAAAATATATAACCTTGACTACGCTAAACTTACATAGGAGTATATTTTTATGTGACGGAAGATTATCGAACCCCGATTTGGCTCAAAGAAAAATCCCAATTTGGAATTAAATATATATTATGGGACAAAACAAAACCCCCAATTTAGCACCAAAAAATCACTAAAAAATCTTACGCTTAACACTAATAATTTTTTTAACACAAAAAACAAAAGACAAAATCATGAAACTCCACACCACTCAATCACAATATTAAAAACACTAAAAAAAACCGTCATCCCTCCAATTATGCACAAAAAACACCAAAAAGAAAAGTAATTCACTACCACTTTTACTTATAAACTTAAAAATTCCGGGATGCCTTGTTTTCTTGTAGTTTTTTCAGCTGAATGTTTTAAATTTAACGGAGTAGTTAATATGTACATAGTTGAACAGCTGCTTTTCTAGTTTTTTTTGGGCTTGAAAAGCCTTTTAAGTTCAAGGTGGATGAATCCTGCTTTTATTTTATCTCAAGAAAAAGAGCTAATCTGCTTAACATCTGCAGCCAAACAAGCCTTAAGCTAATGTTCATATTTTACGCCAAATAGCAGGTAACATGAGTCGTTTAATTATATGGATGCCCTTGTGTCTATGAGCCAGCACTGTGACGGAACATCATCGAACCCTGATTTGGCACAAAGAAAAATTCCAATTTGGAACTTAAATACTCCCTCAGTCCCAAATTGTTGGGGCTATACGAAACTACGTGCAATTTTAACCGACAGATAACTCATATCTAGGTTGTCAAAATCGAATTTTTCAAAAGTTAATCACATAGTTCAAATTTTAAACTATATAAACAAATTTTAAAATTTTATATTTCAACAATTAAACACAAGATATTTGTCGGTCAAAGTTACACGTAGATACATAGAACCCACTATTTTGGGACGGAGGGAGTATATATTATGGGACAAAACAAAACCCCCAATTTGGCACAAAAAAAATCACCAAAAAATCTTACGCTTAACACTAATAATTTTTTTAACTCAAAAAACAAAGACAAAATCATGAAACTCCACACCACTTGATCACAATATTAAAAACACCAAAAAACTGTCATCCCTCCAATTATGTACAAAAAACACCAAATAAAAACTGACCCAAATCCATCAAGAACAGTCCTAGAAATCATCATCATGAAAATCCACACCACTCAATCACAACACACACACACACAAAAAGCTAAAACTAAAAACCCACTTGTAAAAAGTAATAATAAATAAATATAAATAAAAACTGACCCGAACCCATCAAGAACAGTTCTTGAAATCCTCATTTTCCGTCTCGACCCCTTACAAAGCTCCTCCAGCGTACAAATCAGCTTCTCCTCCACAACCTCCGCTTTCTTAACATCATCCTTCTTATTATTAATCCCATTACTATTATTATTAACCTCATCATCACAATAATTAGCAGTTTTAACACCGTCTTCACCGTAGACATCATAGATCTGTCTCTTGACTGGGTCAGACAAAACATCATACGCTTCGGAGATCTGCTTGAACTTGGCTTCGGCACCTGGGGAAGAGTTCTTGTCCGGGTGCCACCTCATCGCTAGCTTCTTGTACGCGTTTTTTAGGTCCGAGGAGGTCGAGTTTCGGTTCACTTTCAGGGTCTTGTAGTAGTCTACACCCATGTTTTTGTTCTTGGTTTGTAACTTTGTTGTTGATTTTGTTGTGTTTTCTTGTTATTGTTATGGTTTTGTGATGTGATAAGGTTTTTTTTGTGTGGAAGAGGTGTATTTATATCGGTTTTGCTTGGTGTTTACTTTAACAGTGGAAAAACTGCTAAATGGGTACTAAATTTAATAAATTTTAGTAATTTAGTATCCTATCTATGTATTTTTCTAATTGGGTGTTTAAAATTTGTGTTTAACATCAGGTCAAGACAACAACTACTTTTCCCTCCTTTTTCTTAATAATCTCATCATTATAATAATATTAACAGTCCATATCAGCAGTTCTAACACCATCCTCACCGTAGACATAGTAGATCTGTCTACTTGAACTTGGATTTGTCTCTTGTGAAAGAATTCTTGTCACGATGTCACGTGACATCGCTAGCTTTTTTTATGCGTTTTTTTTTTGTCTGAGAAGGTTGAGTTTCGGTGAACTTTCAGGGTTTTGTAGTAGTCAACACCCATATATTTATTATGAATTATAACTTTGTTGTTGATTTGGTGGTATAGTTTTTGATGTGATGAGGTTTTTTTGTGTGGGAGAGTTGTGTTATTTGAGATGTGTTTATGTTGGTTTTACTTGTGTTTACCCTTTAGTTCATATTTGCAGATAAAAGTTGTTAGTACTTTGTATTATTGGTTTTTACAAATTTAATATTCAACTTTTAATTTTTAATTATTTCGGTTTCAACAAATAAATTTAGTACCATTTAGTTTAACAAAGTGAAAATTTCAACAACTATCCTACAAGGATCATCAATCTGCATTTGATTTTAATCTTAGTTTGTTTGTTTTACTATGTATAATCTAATTTAAGATTTAACAACCTACCATGCAATTGTATAATCTTAATGATTCCTCAAAGTCTGAATAATGGATCATCATATTAAATGTTGGGTACAAAAAGGACTAATAGGTTAAGAATAATGTAGGCTTGACAAATATTTCAAATTTAATGAAGATAGAGAGAGGATTGGGATTTTTATTAACAAGATAGGACCATTATTGTAATTCTCAATATTAAATGTATAGTCGGCCAATGGCCGTTAAAGTTTGTTACAGCGGCTTCCTATAGTTAAGGGAAAACTGCAAATAATGCCCAAAAACTATGGGAGTTTTAATAGTAACTCCATAAAGATGGAAATAGAAAAAATATGATATGATCTAAACATACATAGATTTATCTTAACTAGAAAACTCAATAACAATTAATTAGGAAATTAAATAAACTCTAATGGCAAGTAAATATGGTTTTCATCCAAATTTCGAAATGATTATACCGTTCTTATGTTCGTCGTACAGATTATAAACTTGCGACTAGCCTCATAAACTATCAAGATTTTGCTAATAACTCCCATTGATTATTTCAAAATGTCACAACTTTGTGTACGTCGGTCTGTCTTGGACAACTATTCTATTTCTGCATATACTAGACTATATTTATTCACTTATTACATTAATTAGAGAAAAAAAACATTCATAGGAAATTTAACTTTAATGAATACAAGTAAATATAGTAGGACTATTTAGTTTAAAAACATCTAGTGAAACCCATGTTCTTTTATTGTAGATTATAGATCATAAAAGACAGATATTACATAAGGAGTACGTACAACAACTTTTGTTGCCTTTGTTCCACGTGAGAGCTTAAGCTAGGGTCGCGGAGAAGTGGGGAAACCTAAGCTTACATGCTGGTAACTAACAGTCCAATTATAAAATGACACGTGGCATCTTTTAGGAGGTTGGATTGGTTGGTAATGGAGATATAGGGTCCCTTTAGCAATTGATTTTTGTATTTTGAATTTTAAAAATTTGTACCTGTTTGGACATTCAGATTATTTAACTTTTAAAAATCTGATTTTTTTTGCTAAAAAACAAAAAAAATCATATTTTTAAAATTTAATTTTGGACCAAAAATCTGTTATTAAACAGATACATAATAATAACAAGCATATAAGTGAGAGTGAGTTGAGGATATTTTAGCATTATTGACAGTTGTGACGTCCGAACGTGCAAGAGAGTAGTGATGAGGTGAAGTGTGTGAGGTGGAAAAGAGAATCTATGCACTTTTTTATGTCTCATTAACTTGTTTCTGTAGTTCTTTTTTTAACTTAAAACATACTAAAAAAACAAGGTAATATAATCCAAATTTTTGTTATTTGTGAAATTGGAGAAAATATTTTTATAGGATGACATATTTTTATGCAAAATTGTCAAATTAGCATATCAAATAAATGTTTGCCAAATGTCACGTGACATAATTTCGTGATTTATTAAGACGGTGGTACCCAAATCGTTAAAAGCCGATAGGTTGGTACCTAAATTGGAAAATTTGAAAGGTGGATAACCAAATCGTTAACCGTACTATAGTTTGGGATATTAAATGTATTTTTTCCCCTTCTTTTATTAATCCAACTTTTAGTAATTAAAGTACGTATAATAAACTAAGGTAGTCGTTCCCCTTTGCAAACTAGTCCTTGCAGTTCTATTCATTTTTGGTGGCTATGGGACAATCACAGTCTGTTCGAAGAATTGAACTTAGAGCTTGCCTTTTGTCATATTTGTATTTCTTTTTCAATAATCATAGTTTCCATGAAGTTCATTAGACTTGTCAATTTGTCATTGATAGTGTCCTCGTCTTTGACGGGTTGGTAGCATAGTTGGAAGAAATGTTAAAAAGTACGACAAAGCAGAGACGCCGTTTATACAATTGGGCTTCTCTCAGGTTCTGTTGGCTTGTGTTTTCTCAACCTGATTGGGTTACAGAGGTTTTTGCCAGAAAATTTGTCTCCGATTACTTTAGGGAAATGCTTCATCGCTTCAGCTGTTTACATCTTATAGTGAGAGAAACTCAAGAGTCACCGAGGGGTAAATGTACATGCCCGGATCGTATGTCTAAACTCTGAATTGTTTATCTGTTGTTGTAACAAGTATGAATAAGTTAGGAAACGCTAGAAGTCGGTCTTTAGAAAAAAATTATTGGTACCATGTGCCGAGCAAGTCCAAATTTCATAGGCTTTATTGGTCGAGTAGCTAAGTTTATTGGTGGCTGGTAGCTAGATTAGTTAAAGACTTTTGCCTCTTTTATTATTCTATTACGTACATGTAAGATCAGAAAATCTGCAATAGCTTATTTAAAAAACAAGCTACAAAAATGTAAGAATGTTGAAACTCAAAAAACAAATAGCAAAAGCACAAAACAATACAAGAAGATTGCCACTTCTCCGTTCTCAAAAGACTTTCAAGCTACAGAACAGTAAAAGTATCTTGAAAAACAAATAAACTTTGGCATGAAACTTTACAACAAGATTATCACTTCTCAAAACATTATGAAGGCCTAACAGAGAAGAATATAGCCATATGTTTATTCTACATAGATTACCGGCGTCTATGAACATGCACTCTAACGCATAAGCCATTTTTAATTAACCGCATAAGCTATTTTTAATTTAGCAGCTGCATCTCGGTAGGAAATTTCCAAGTCGACACGCATCTTGCACTATAGAACCCCTGTTTTAGCAACATCTCTCCCTGCTGTTAAACAAAAGAATGACCAAAAATATGTAAGTAATAAATTATTAATGACACATAAAAGAAACAAATGTACTAAAACAAGTCTGGCCGTAAGGCGGAGCATGCTACACAAGTACAAACTACCAAAAATATCCAAAAGACAAAAGATGACAACTGAAGGATTTGGACAATGGTAAGTGATTCATCATGTTCAATAAGAACAATAAAAATGGGACACAACTTAAGCATTCAGGAGGACAAAAAAAATGCTCACTATGCACAAAATTAAATATAACCCGAAAAACAACAGCTACTAAACAAAAAAGAGAATAAAAAATCTAACCTTTCGACGAGGAATCAACAACAACAACTTGCATAGTAGCATTGTTTGGTGGTAGCTGCAAACGAAGCGGATAGAGCTTATTGTTCAAAGGACTTCTTGAACATACAACTATGCTATCAAGACCCGTCTCTTCCTCTAATTTTTGAGTCAATTCTTCAACATTGTTTCCTTTAAATGTGATACAAAGCCCGTGTTCTCCATCGTCTATGTTGCCATGTGTGTCGGCTATGTGATAGTATATGGTCCGACCATCTATAGCCTTTGGTGGCGAATATACCAAAGAATCATTCGACTGCAAAGGAGACGATTAAATAATTGTACAAATCAATTACAGGCTAAAAAGGAATCCCGAAGTTATGATATAGACATTAAAATTTACTTTCACGGATCGAAATGTGCGTTAATTATGTTGTGCTTTCATTTGTCGCCATTTCTGAACAATTATAGTATACACTGACACATTGTACCATTTGTGCCTATTTAAAAAGAGACCCTGATCGATTTACATTAAAGCTTTGACAAATTGCTTCGCATCAACTAGAATGTGTCTTAACTAGAATGCTCTTTTGTTTGTGGTAATCAAGAATACATCATGTACATATTGACATATTCTCTAATTTGCGCCTAAAAAGCTTATTTGCTATCTTCTATATTACATGGCATGTAAATTAATCTATTTTTATAGTAGTTTGACGGTTCCACCTTCTTACCAAAATATCAAATCATACATAATTATCAGCTGTTGACCTGCTCTCCTTGTTTGCAACTGTAGGTCATAGAAATAATTTCTTCGCCATATACAAATATACACACATACATATATACACGCCATATATACATATATAAATGTATGTATATATAGGGGCCGGTTAAAGAGACATATTACACCTAAATTGACACTCATCTCAACCCTTAAAATCAGTGGCTAAGATGAATAGCTTTAAAAGATTATGCGAGCAGTAAACACACAATTTAAACTCTCAATCCCCAATCAGCTCCTCATTAACAGCGACGGGCAAAAACTGAATTGCATATCTTTCATGTTCCAAACAGATCCAGCCTGAATCATCATATTGCAGGGATGGAGTCACGGATGCATCCAAATCGTCGTGTTTCTGCAGCCACCACAGTTTTTTTTTTGAAGGGAACCGGAATGGATTAATTGGTGGGCAGTGAGGAGAAAGGTCGAAGTAGCGGAAACATGTTCACGGGTAGAGAGGAGGTTAATGGTCAATTGCCTTGCTCCGCCGTGGACAGTGGTTGGGACTGAGTTCGTGAAAGAACGAAAAGTGGTTCATCGAAAACAAAGTGGAAAATGGAGGATTTATTCGATGTATAGTGTGTATGGGAGATGAGTTAATATTTTAATCCTAGCCTTACTTTTGAAATCTATCAAGGGCTTAGATGGGGTGTCAACTTATGTGTCATTATGCGTGTCTCTTGAACCGGACCCAATATATATATATTTGAAAGGTCTGCTAAAGCATATATTACAAGCGGAGTCCAACTAAATGGTACCACAAGTAGTTTACTTTAGGGTTCCAGATGTTCAAACCAGACTTATTCCATAAACTTACTAATTTTGAGCACTACGTAAAAACTAGAAACCAACCAATTCCTTTGTCTGCGTAACTTTTTATTATGGCAAAAATCTACTGACACAGACACAGACACAGACACAGAGTAAGTATATTTGTAAGAAAGAATCATGACTGCTAGAAAGTACTTCTAACTGAAACTTACAAGAGCAGCAAATTGATTTACAGTCAGTTGATTGTAACAGTGAAAAGTTAAATCTGCGCCAGAATATAAAGTGAAAGTTGATTTAAGATACTACATCCTGTTTTAGCAAAAAACTAGATTCTGGCAAAACAAGATGATTCATTATATCACTTTCACCTCAGGTATTCTGAACTGCCGTGTGCAGATATGATAGTAGATAATTACCATTTCCTAATATACACATAAAATTTTCAAATTCACAAACATTTGGTCCCTTGTTTACACATTCTTGAATACTGTAACATTATTATCTGCTAATTTACCAACCATGCAACTGTCTACTCATGTCTCAATCTTCTTAAGGAACCAATATACTTCTAATTCCACACAAATTACTCAATCAATTGCTAGAGATTGATGGAGTGGTTGAGAAAAAAATATTAATCTTTTAAAAAATAAGCACACTTAAAGGGGTTTACGGTTGAGATTAAATTCACCGTAACTTTTTAGTTCCATTAAGCATGAAATAATTACACGGAGATGGGTAGCTTTTCATTGTTTTGGAACCGGTTTCCCTGCGTTACAGTTGGAGACGAAATATATTTGTTAGGACTTTAGACTATAGCTTCCAATTCATAATTCATTTTTCATTTTTCCTCTGCTGGATTATTATGAATTTCAATGTACGTTCAAACGTAACGAATGCCATCTGTTCCTTAAATATTGAATTTCATTACGCATCAATGTGGAATTCTATGTAACAACATTCACAAAAAGAAAATAAAAAAATTAACATATAGAAGTCAATACCTCTTGTCTACTATAGCTCGAATCCGACGCATTAGAGTCTGAATGCTGGATCGGCCGGACACGACCTGCATCTGGTTTAGGGTGAGGTGATCCAACAATGATGTCAACCACATGTACCTCCCAAAGAATATCCTGCGTGGACGTCCGGTGTGGTATGTCGTGCGTTACAGAGTTTCGCCACGGTGGCAGCCCACCATTGGCTTTCAAAAAGTGTCCGTATCGCGTTCGCAACCTCACCTAGTTATCACAAAATAAATTTGAATATCAGAATGATGCTCCAAATGGATTTCGACATTTTAGGAAGAGTTAACTAATTTGTAGAAGCCTAAATCTTTTAATTAGTATTCCAAACATTTTTTTCCTTCTGTACTGCACTTGTTAAAAAACTCATGATTGGTAACATAAACTGACATATCTTTTTCACAACTAACATATTACCCGGCCTATGCTTGTTAAACCATTTTGTGTCCGACCTATAAAAACATCACTTAGCATTCCAATGAAACACTTTATTTTTTTATTTAATTTCGTATTGTATCTATAAGTAAACTCATAAATGGGAGACTAACAGAACAAACATTATGCCAGAGAATTATGGATAAAAAAAAAAGTAGAATAATGCTAGAAATTTATTTTCACAACTCATCTAGTAGTCCCAATCTATGCCTTTCTATTTGTTAAACCAAAAATTACTGAAACGTCAAAATTTGTAACATTAGCGTACAAGTAAATTTACCCGAATGGTTTGCCCCAGAGCGTTGGGTTGGTTATGATTACTTTAGAGAGATTCCCGTTAAAGCAGTTAATTAGGTACTTATATAGTAAATTAACATTATAAAAATTGCACGGGACGAAGGGAGTAGTTAATTTTGAGAAACCTAACACTAAGTACCTAATTTTGGATTTTATTCTAGAAAATGTATGTTTGAGTTTTTGAAAAAAATAGGTACACATTGTATCATTGATCATATTTTAGTATTCCTACCTAATCTTCCACATACATTTAAACCTGGGTTATCTATAATGAATAAATAAAATAGTACCAGAGAGGCAGAGACTCTGTATTGGACTATAAATTTCCCCTTATTTCTGTAGACTAATGTACAATAATTGAAATCTTTTATACAAACCATAACAAACTTTCATAAGAATACTAATTCACAACAAAACTATTAGATAAAACAGGTCAAATAAAATTAGCAAAATAAAGTATTCCTATTTAACCTTCACAAGAGAATTTAACCGGGTTCTCTAGAATAAATAAAGTAGTAATATACTTTGTATTAAACTAAAATTTCCCCTTGTTTCTGTAGAGTAATGAACAAAATTGAATACGTCTTTACAAATCATAACAACGCTTCATAAGAATACAAATTAGCAACCCAATTCATATAGTACTAAAACAAACTAATAGATAAGACAGGTCAAATAAAATTAGTAAAATAAAGTATTTCTATCTAATCTTCAAAAGAGATTTTAACCGGGTGCTCTTGAATAAATAAAGTAGTACTCAACTTTGTATTAAACTATTAATTTCCCCTTATTTCTGTAGACTAATGTACAAAATTGAAGTCTTCTATGCAATCTCATAAAAAATACAAAGTAGCAACCAAACTAATTAACTAAAACAAAACTATTTGATAAAACACGTAAAATAAAAAGGAAGATTCATTGATTTGAACATTAAAACATACTTAATATTCAAAAACCCACATTCTCAACCCTTCTTTAAGATTCAATACATATTAACATAGCATCAGTGAGGATCAAAGTTCAAAACAAAGAGTAAAACGAAGTAGCATCATGTAGCATATGTACCTAAGTTTAAAACAGATTTTAACCATGAATTTTTTTATCATCAAGTCTCAAATTATGTACTAAATGATCATTTTACCTTGTTTCTATGGACTGATCATAATTAACAAACCTTCATGAAATTACTTCTTCTACTTCGCAACCAACTGATAAACAACACTATTTGATAAAACAAGTACAACACTACAAAAAAATTCTAAATAGTGATAGAATTAGTGCCGGTTTTTGTTGTGACGAGCTGTTTGCTGTTTGCTGTTTGCGACAGTTTGTGACAGATTTGTAAATGTTTTTCGAATTGACTCTCACTAAATCAACATTATTTTGTCAAAACATGTGAAATAAAATTAGTAAAAAAAAAAACATGACCCAGAACTGGCTACCACTACTCCCATCCCCTCGAATTGGCTCCCAATAAAAGGTCTTTTCTAACGTCTTAATAAGCGTAAGGTTTTTTTTTATAATTAAGTCTCCAATAATGTACTAATTATCATTTTACCTTGTTTCTATAGACTAATGTACAAAATTTCTATACAAGCTCATAAAAATACAAAGTCGCAAACCAAATCAAGGAACAGAACAAGTAAAATAAAATTAGTAAATAAAAAAACATGAGTCAGACCTCCCATCCCCACGAATCGGCTCCCACTCGAGGCTCGAGTCTATCCTACTCGGCTTACTCTGTACCACCTTATGACCCGTCATACCCAAAAGAAACGGCTGGTTAGACGCCGTTAAGTATTTTACATAACAGCTCTTGAACCGGAGCAAGTTATCTGAACCAGGCACCGGTTCAACAACCCAACCTGCCGAGGGAGTACTCTATTTTGGGAAACCTAACACTAAGTACCTAATTTCGAATTTTATTATAAAAAAAACGTACCTTTGAGTTTCTTGAGAAAAAAAATAAGATACATATTGTTGTATCTGATCATATTTTAGAATTCCTACCTAATCTTCCAAATACAATTTAATAAATAAAGTAGTACCAGAGATTTTGTATTGAACTATAAACTTCCCCTTATTTCTGTAAACTAATGTACAAAATTGAAATATTTTAATTATACAGACAATAGTAACGCCTCATAAGTCATAAGAATACAGATTAGTAACCCAACTAATAAACTAAAACAAAATTATTTAATAAAACAGATAAAATAATACTAGAAAATAATGTTGATTTGGCGAGAGTTAAAAAATATCAAAAAAAGCTGCTATTAATTCGAAAACCTGTCATTGTCACAAACCCGTCGGTAATGAGATCCTCACAACAAGAAAAAAAACGTCACTATTCCTGTCACTAAACCTTTTTTAGTAGTTGTAATATTATTAAAAAAAAAACATGAGCCTGACCTGACTACCACTTCCTTCGGTTCTTATGGGCTCCCACTCGAGGCTCGAATCAAGCCTACTCGGTTTACTCTGCAACACCTTATGACCTGTCATACCTAACAGAAAAGGCTGGTTAGATGCCGTTAAGTATTTTCCATAACAGCTCTTGAACCGGATTAAATTATCCGAGCCAGGCACGGGTTCGACTTCCCAACGTGCGTTTTTGGAGAAAGATGAACGGGATTGTGAGACGGTAACTTCATCATCGTCTGCTGTTAAGTATTTGGATTCGTTGTTGGCTCGGAGACGAACGGATTTCGCGTTCTGGAATAAGTCCATTCCTGCCTGAAATTATAATGAAATGGAATATAGATATTTATAAATTACTAGAAATATAGAAAAATATAAAAGAAAGATAGATATTTATGTAATTTGTGTTGTGAGTTTGGGAGTTTTGGTGAGATAATGTATGAGTATTTATTTGACTTTAGTCGTAACGAGTCTTAAATGTCTCAACGAGTTTTGGGGGGTTATTAAGCCGCGTGTGTCAAAACTGAAATGGAAGTTTACTAAGTCTCCCAATTAAAATAAAATAAAATAATACTAATTACATTTTCAATTAATTATCTAGTTATTTGATCCGTAATTAGATTTTATCAAAATTATTGTGATGAATTTTTTTTTAAAATTTAATCGTCTAGTTCAAAAATTAAATTATATGATTTAGTTTTAAAAAAATTTCATTTCGACAATTTTGATACATGATATAAACCCGGTCAAAATTTTACGTTATTTCATAGGCAACAATTAACCGGGAACGGATGGAGTAGTCCATTATGAAACTACGTGTAAAGTTTGACATGCCAATAACTTATTTCAAAATTACCTAAATAAAAATTTTAAAAGCTATTTTTATAGTTCAAAAGTTAAATTATATTATTAAATTTTAAAAATTATTATTTCGATAATTTTAATAAAAGTTATTGGTCGGTCAAACTTTATATTTCGCAGTTATTTAAGTATTACTTTGGAAGGGAGGAAGCACTTGTTATCATTTTTGTCTCTTCTGGTTCTAGTTCTAGTTCTAGTCTGGTCTGGTCTGGTCTGGTCTAGTCCGGTGTGTATGTGAGAGACACACAACTCCTGCACTTTCTAATTAACTAAAAACATATTTATCTCTTCAAATATATATAAAATACAATTTATAATTTGATAAATCAAAATATAAATATTCAACATAATAAAAACTTAATTTACTAAAAACTCAAATAAAAATATAATAGAACCATAGTTGATCATACCATAAATTTAAATGTTAATTAAAAATAAGAAAAAATGTTAAATTTAGTATTACTAATATAACGCATACACTTCATACATTTATATTTGGAGGGATAAAAATGTATTTTTTAACAAAAATATATTATTATACATATGTAACTGAGTGTGCAAATGAGTGACAAACTTGTGTGAATATCTTTTTCTTTTATTATGTTAAATATGTCATGCTTTGTTCTTCTTATCGTTTTTTCATATGTATTCGTAATTTGTTTTGAATTTTTTTTCTTAAATCCATTTTCTATTTTATTTATAATGTTTTTTTTCAAAAAAATCAGTAAATTTTGAGTTTTTTATATTTTTTGGGGGTATTTATTAATATTATCACCTTATAAATTGTCAAAACAAATAATAAATACCAAAAGAATATATAAAATTTTAAATTTTACAGGATTTTTTTAACAAAAATTTTATACATAAAATAAAACGTTGATTTAAGATTTTTTTATAAATACATATGAAAAATGCAATAAAATGACCTATCTAATATGATCAAATGTAAACCCGATACGGTCCTATAATTTATACTTCAGGATTAGATCAAGGGAAGTTAACTGCACATTACACCCTATCAACCTTAAAATTCTATTTTTTTTCATATTTTAATATGCATTTCTATTATTTTATGCTAAAATTACACATTTGATACTCTCCCTATTTTAATTACTTATACTTCCTAATTACACCCATAGTACACCATTCCACACTAAAAGTCGAGATCAATCGATTTCTTATACTATAACAGGTTTTTCCTAACGTGTTAAAAGGCGTAAACGAGTTTAAGACAAAAATTAATACGCCGACTAATTTCTCTTAATCACCGCCTAAACTGCCTATTTTGTTAAATTTTTAGACTCTGCTTAATTTTTGCTTATTTTCGCTTTTTAGAATATCAATCTGACTGATGGTGTTATCTTATCCGAATAAGAGTTGAGTCGTGTGTGTGAAATGAAAGGTTAATATATTGTTATATTACTTAATTAATCTTATCATAATGATGTATCCAACATAAGAATAGAAGTATATATCAAAAGTAGATGGAAATGATGACATATTTCTTTTGATTTACTTTTAGGTTTAAATTGTCCAGCCATTTGTACATAAAAAAAAAAGTACCACAGTATTTTTAAGATTAAGTATTTGTCAATGAAAGTCTTTTAGTTGCTGAAAATGGGTTATTAGATACGTGGGTTCGTTCCGGTTCAAGAATAGCATTACAGAGGAGGATCGTGTGCCTGGCGAAACCACCACGGGGATGGAAAACTCCTAGCTTCTCTGATATTGTCAATAGAGCACAAAATAATGACAATATTGTATATATTTAGGCATGATAACTAGATTGCAAATGATTTTTCATATTTTTCAACGTTCATTCCCTAATTATACAATACAAAATAAGAGATTTTTTTTCAACTTCATTTAACAGATTCAACACCATATACTTTAGTTTTATTTTGTTCAAGTAATAAACTAGCTACATCTTATAGCTAGGAAAAGTATGTCGAGGCTAAAACTACAAGCAAACAAGACATGTACGGAATTTAAACGAGTCTATTTAAATATTGTGGCTTCTTGTTAGTAATAGTTTAAAGCATGGATTCCAAAATTGCATCCAATATTTAAAAGGGGGGAAATAATTGAGGTTAAAGATCCTTTGAAAATCATGAAAACTTTATCAGCGATATATTTGGTATATTTGTAAACTGGTAGAGATCAAGTCAGTGATTTTAAAATTTGAGAGGTTTTCTGTGATTTATTTATAACTATGGAATAGTACATTTGTAAAATACCCGATCTTCCTTACTTGACAAAGTTGACACGGCTTATATTGCAAGTGACATCTCAATTAAATAATCACGTGTATGGGATGTAGCGAGGAATCTGCACCATAGGACTACTTATTTGACTTGTTTATTTTTGTCTATCTCCATTCTTGAAGAACAAATGCAAAATGATACTAGGAAAAAAAAAATCTACAATATTATACTACTAGTTGTATACAATCTTTGATGCACAAGTTTTAACTTTACTTTTAGCTAATTATGTTGGTTATCTAAATTAACTGCATATTGTAAGCACGGGCTTTCGGTGCAAACTTTTGTGATCGTGTGAAAAAATAAATCAAATTTATGCTTGTGTAACCAATTCATTCAAATGAAAAATGTTTAATATACTATCCTTAATTGTAAAATTATCACATCTTAATTCGACTTACATAACCATGTGGCCATATGTGAAATATATCTATTCCGAAATGTACTTTTATTTTACTCAAGAGTTGTTGTGGATCAAAACTGATAACTGATGTGAAGGATACAAGTAACTTTATAAATCAATTTTCCAAACAAGTCCTAAGGTGATGTTACTTTAATATTCTATAAATGCTTCACATCAGCAAAATCTGATTGAATAAATAAATTTCCTTTTGCATATTTACTCCTTAACGAGATTCACTTTCAGTAAAAGTGTGTGAACTGCTTGCTAGTACGAATTGGAGGATGATTGAAATTTGAAAGCTACTCTCAAGGAATATATATATGATCCATTATTGAACAAAAGGATACTAATAAAAGAAGAGTTTTGGTTAGAAATGGTACACCACATTCTTTGTCTAAATGTTTTCATGTTATTTTGGTGGTTAATTTATTTCACCATAGTATACCTTCTTATAATTTTATTAGGCAAATGCAAACATATGGCACCTATACATAAGCTGGTTGTATTTTCTATATAATTCCATCATATATTTAGAACATTTATTTTAATTATTATATATATTAATTACATATATTAATTACAGAGTCATTGAAAATATAAAATGCACTGAATGACCATAATTAATCTTGAAATGAACTAATATTATGTGTAAGAACCCAGATTTTCGTAGAAAAATACCGGTGTAAATAGAAAGTATTGTCCCACATCGGCTAGATATGTGAGTATCTATATGGTATATAAGTTAAGGAAACCCTCCTTACTATCACCAAGACCTTTTAAATCTGTGCGGCCCGAGAAGCGAGGGCGAAATCGGGCCAAATCGGATAGTACTGGTGATAGTAAACAGATGGTCCAAAATGAACAATATTGGTGGTAGTAAGCAGATGATAGTGGTCTGGTCGGAGGACCGGGTCGTTACAATTGGTATCAAAGCCGCTATCTAGTCGATGGTGTGTGAACCACCCCCGAAAGTACGGCGTGCCCGACGAGGACGTCGTACCTGAAGAGGGAAGAGTGTAAGAATCCGGATTTTCGTAGTAAAATGCCGGTGTAAAGAGAAAGTATTGTCCCATATCGGAATATAAGTTAAGGAAACCCTCCTTACTATCACCAATGCCTTTTTAAATCCGTGCGGCTCGAGAAGCGAGGACGAAATCGGGCCAAAGCGGATAGTATTGGTGGTAGTAAGCAGATGGTAACGGTCTGGTCGGAGGACTGGATCGTTACAGACTTAATTTTAGAATATAAAGAACCATAACCAATATATATATATATATATATATATATATATATATATATATATATTAGTAATAATAGATGTAATATTTTTTTTATTTTTAATTAATATTTAAATTTAAGGTAGGCTCAATTAGAGTTTGTATTTTTATTTGAGTTTTTATTTGTTTGAATATTTATATTTTGATTTATCAAATTATATATTGCATTTTAAGGAATAAAAAAAAACAAAAAAAATTATAAGAAAATATTACATATTTAGGTGATCTTTATTATTTAAATAATAAGTATTAATTGACCGAATTAATTAGTGCCCAAGCTTGTGACATAATTAATTAAATTTTTGGGTGCAATATTATTGTTATTATTATTGTAAATTTTGTGTTTCGTGTTTCTCTACAATCAAGTAATGATAGAATATATATATATATAACTATATAAGTCAATCAATTTCATTAAATGTTTAACATGTGCTCCGAAGTCATATGTTAGCAAAACCTATTTTATTATCGGAGTAGCTAGTTTGGTTTATTTTGGAAAAAATATATTCACACAATTTTGTCACTCATTTGCACACTTTCTTACATGTATTGCACACACATTTACATGTATAATGATATATTTTTGTTAAAAAATATATTTTTATCCCTCCAAATATACATGTATGCGGTGTGGGTTATATATATATATATATATATATATATATATATTAGTAATACTAGATTTAATAATTTTTCTTATTTTTAATTGATATTTAAATTTAAGCTAGAATTAACTAGGGTTCTAGTATATTTTTATTTGAATTTTTAGTAGTTTGAGTTTTTATTATGTTAAATATTTATATTTTGTTTTATCAAATTATATATTCTATTTTATGTATATTTGGATGGATAAATATGTATTTCATTAATTATGCAGTATAAGAATTATGTACAAATTGTGTGTATAGCATCGGTCTTACTTTTGAACGCATATCGAATATAATTTAGTATATTCATGTGATGACCGGTGACTAGACTTTCACAGATTCACAATCACAATTGAACTATTCACTCTATCGATATTTAAAATCAATTAAACATCAAACACGTAACACTATTTACATCGGCCTTATTAGATTTTTTTTTTCAAATAAGGAGTAAAAATTCAACCTTTTGATATTTAGATAGTTATACATATTTTATAGCCTCGTCAAAATATCCCTTTATCAATATTTAACTATTTTAATATTATATTTTAATGTAAAATTTATATTTAGAGGAATAATATACACATGATTAAAATGAAGTTCATTGCTTATTAGTTGATGAACAGTCTTATTTATTCTTTATTTGTAAAGAATTCTAATGGTTTTCTACAAAAATAGAAAGTTCATTGCGAGTTTAATGTAATTGATTTTTGGAGTTAAATTTATCAAAATTATAGAGAAAGCAAAATTTGGTGAGTGAGATGTGAATGCTCTACCAAATTAAACGACTCAACATATGCTACTAGATTATGATATTTCCTTTTTACTTCTTTAAAAAATTCAAATTCATTGGTATATCATAGCGTCTGAAGGAAGGCAACGGAAGACAGTGGCGGAATCAAGATTTAAATATGGATGGAGCTAAATTGTATGTTTATTTTTTATTTTTGTAATTATGAAAGTGACGCAAAGACTGTAATCGTCAATGTTTTTTGCAAAATATATGCAATTTTTTTGATTTTCTTCTTCTCAATTTTGAGGTAGAATCTTACTTGATAGAGATATTTGGCTAACAAACTTTGAATCCAAAAAACATTTTATTTTACTAGCAAAGTAGTATTAAGTTTAAAAGACGCACCTTCTTCTTAAAAGATGACGGAGACTCAACTATGTGATTCCGAAATCTTGGCGAATTGAAAGAGTGAACGGACACAGGTGAAGCAATTTCTGATTGATCCCAAATCTCATCGGAAACAGACGACGCATTTGATATCATTGATATATAATCGTGTAGAGCTTCATTTTCCGGCACCTCAACATTCTCAACGTCCCATAGAATCCAGCGGCGTGTGGATCCCACATGTGGTCGGTCGTGTGTCACAGAATTCTTCCAAGGTGGCATTCCGCCGTTGGCCCTCAAAAACGTACCTCCAAATGCCCTCAGCTTAACCTAGTTGTCATGAAAGATTAAAGTGTAATAATCCATTAAATTAAAACGTAGTTGTTCATTCAATAATCGAAAACAGGATCACATGAGACTAGCGGTATCGGGCTGTGGTCAACCCAAACATTAAAAAAAACCGGTTGATTTAGGTTGGGTGGCGAATTATTAAATTTCAACCCAGCTCACTTAAAACGGATGGGGTTCGAATTACATACTCAAATTCAATATTAAATGTACGAAAATAACAATTTTAACTGGAGAATAAAAAAAAACAAGTAACAAACTTCAATCTTAAGCGAGCAAAAGTGATTGGTACAAGTGCTTGATATCCGAGTATACCACGCTCACCAACAGGGTTCGAACCCTGCCGCATACGAAGCAGATTTACCTTCAAAAGAGTGTTACTAATTATAAAAAAATAAAAAACTTCAATCTTAAGCATCCGCAAACCATACTTCAGAATACTTGAATGTACTAGTATTTTAAGATATAAATATATATATATATATATATATAAAGATAACTATTTTACCAAATCTTTTATATTAGTTATCCCTCGGTTCAAGTTGAAAAGCAGGTTGACTAAGCAAACCAGAACATAACCAAGATATCTGAATGCGGTTATTTAACCTGACCCAATTAACCCGATGCGCGTTGAGACGTTGGGTCATAGTTTAGGTCAGGTTGGATCGATTTTTAGCCAACCTTTGTATGATACACATTGAGCATTTCTTTATGGATTCATATTGGGAGAAATTGAAATCTTTTCCAACTAGTTGAACACTCGATTAACATAAATGAAAAGTCCAGAAATGATATTTATCTATTATAAAAGGTACGCTGTAATTAAAAATGATTAGATATGACTAATTTTAAACATTTCTATTGTTTCGGGATTACTTAATCTTGTAAATTTAGAATATATAAGACAAGTCAAAAAATGGAAACATCAATATCATGACTTATCAGAACAATAACAGTTCATCAAAGTCGATTATTCCAAAGTCTCCTCAATTTTAATGGACAGCGGAAAAGGAATTTAAAATATGGAAATCGAAAGAACTAGGCTTAAAAACAGAGGAGAAATGAAAAAAAAAACATAATGGTTGGACTTTTACTTGAGTTTGACTTTTTGTGACATACCACACCAAGAACTAAAAGAATATACTTGATTTACCAAAAAAAAAATAAACTAAAAGATAGACGTGAATTCCAAGTTTTAAAATCCAAGTTTTAAGAGAACCGATTCTTCTCAGAATTAGTTCAAAGAATAACCTAATATTTGCATAATTTGATGATATATAACCAGTTTGTTTTTAAACTTCTCCAAATAATTCGGAAAATTTACGTACCGACTGTCGTAGAAATAAGTTTTTAATATGTATTTGGCGACTAAGCGCCAAATTGTTGGTGGTTAGATGCATATAGTTTGTCATTTTCGATGCCCATTTTTGGGTAGAGTATTTTAGTTCTTCACTTTTTAATACAATAGCTGGTTTTATTTCCAAAAAAAAAAATTGCTCCAAAATGGAATTTCCAGCAATATCATTTCCTGATTTTACAATTTCAAGCTAACCTGAAACCCCTCTCTAACCGGCTCCCAATGAGTCAACTCATCATGAAGCTCTCCTTGCTTTCCCTGTATCACCCTGTTCCCGGTCATTCCTAGCAAAAATGGAGCATCCGAGGAAGCCAAGAAGCCACCATGGCAGCTTTTTAGCCTTATGACTCGCGGGTCACCTTCTACCGGTTCCACAAGCCACCTTGCTCGTCGGCTTGATCCATTTCGGCTTTGGCGGACAGTTTTCCGATCATCATCGGCTACAAGGAACTTGTCGTGGGTGCCGCGGAGTCTTATGGCTTTAGATTTGTTGAAAAATTCCATGAATAAATGTATACAAGTTGCAAGAATATAGAGAAGTTTGAAGAAATATAGGGATATGTGTGTGCTAGTATGTTGAAGTGTACAAATTCATTGAAATAAGTAATTTATTTGAAGGTGTAAGAAGAAAGGTGTATTTGTCCTAAGGTAATTGTTTTTCTTGCATAGAGAAAAGTAGATGGAAAAGGGAAGCAAGGGAGGGGATTAATAGTCTATGACTTTTGAGTCTTTGATAAGTTTGTTTACTTCCAAATTAGGATTAGGGAATTTGAAGGTACATTTTGTGAAAAAAGGCTCAGACACCCCCATTTGGGAAGAATATTCAGACTCTCATTATATCAACCCTTCGATTTTAAAAGTGGAGATCTGACGGCAATAAATCAGTACACTCTAAAAAGTAAAAAAAAACACCGGATTAAAATTAATTATTTCCTAGTTATCTTCTCATTCTTTAACCCTGGTGCAGCATATTCATAACCCATATATGTTGCCTTCTCTCTCTTTTAATTTACCCACATCTAAATCTGATTTTTAGCTTTAACCATAAATCATTAAATTACGCTGATCTTTTTTTGCATTTAGACGTCAGAAAAAATATGAAACTTGATAAGATTTTGGGATTTAAATAATGATGGGAGATTCTTTTTTCCATATGGAGAATGGAAAATGCTCAATCCTATAACATACGTGGAATCCCACGTCTACGTGGCGAATTTTTTTTTTTTTTTTTTTATTCTGTTATTTCGTTTTTTTTATGTGATTTAGTTTTTATATATCAAAAACTTTTCCAATTTTACCCAAAAATTTTATCAATTTTATTCAAAAAAAATATTAACCATCAACCATCAAATTACTTCATATATCAAATTAATATATTTTTTTATCAAATCAACATCACTCTACCACACAATTATCCCAAATTTTACCAAAAAAAAATCTCTCAATTTACCAAAAAAAAAAACTTTCTCAATTTTACCCAAATCACACGTCTACATGACAGTCCGTTGCGAAATTATTATTTATTTTTTCTTTTGTGATTTCGTTTTTTTTATGTGATTTCATTTTCATATATTAAAAAATTCTCCAATTTTATCCAAAAAAACCATAACCATCAACCATCAAATTCTTCATATATCAAATTAATATATTGGGAAAGTTTTTTTTTTTTGAGTAAATTGGGATATCTTTTTTTTTGGTAAAATTTGGTATAATTGTAGTGGTAGAGAGTGATGTTGATTTGATAAAAAAATATATTAATTTAATATATGAAGTAATTTGATGGTTGATGGTTAAGATTTTTTTTGAATAAAATTGATAAAATTTTTGGATAAAATTGGAGAAGTTTTTGATATATAAAAACTAAATCACATAAAAAAAACGAAATAACATAATAAAAGAAAAAAATTAAAAAAAAATTCGCCACGTAGACGTGGGATTCCACGTCTGTTATAGGATTGAGCATTTTCCATATGGAAAAAAGAATCTCCCAATAATGATTCTTTCTTCTAATCTAATATCAACTATATATATATATATATATATATATATATTAATTTGATGAGAGAATTTTTTAACAAAAAACATTATTATATATTTATTTATTACTAGTCGATATATTTAATGTTATATTTTTATTGAACGGTAGACCACACACAAGGGTTACTAATTTTTTTCTTAGGGTTTTATTGTTTGAGATTACCGAATTTTAAATAGTGATATTATCTAGTGTATTATTTTGGTTTATAGATTTTTTTATAAACCATCGGATTAAAATGAACAAGATTCATAGCTAATAAAAGAGGAGTGTGAGAACTCTATTATAGAGAGGAGTCTGGTGCTCCAATTCCGTACATTGGTTAAGAATATTAACCACCGTGACTCATGTCTGATAATTAACTAAATCTACATCCAATGTTTTACTTAGGAAATAAGTAAACGAATAATATTTCTTTCCTTTGTTTTGGTATTTCATTTCTCTGTATTACTAAAACTATGTACTCATAGCGGATTCAAATTATCTATAATTCTTAATTCACTCAGATACCCTAAAGTTTGATGAAATTAAAATAATCCAATGGTATAAATTTATACGTGAGTTTTGTAATATATTTATTTTATATAAAATACAAATTATGATTTTGTAAATTAAAAACTAACTCTACAATATAATAAAAACCCAAACAAAATTATAAAACCCTAGTCGAAACTAACATAAATTTAAGAATTATTTAAAATAGTAATAAAGTTCAATAATTTTAATATATCTTATTTATATATTAAAATAAAATTACAAAACTCACGCATAAATATAAACTATTGGATTGTTTTAATTTCATCCGTTAGATAAAACTCTAGAGTATTAGATTGCTTTAATTTCATCCGTTAGATAAAACTTTAGAGGATGTGAGTGCAATATGAACGCATGAATCTAATTTTTTTTAGGTCCAATGAGTATATTTCTTCAAGTACCAGCTATAAGCTTTTGATTGTTTATTTTTTTTCAAGTTTATACCATTGTTTTGCAAACTGTAAGGGTGCTATATTGCGTTTGTTTTTACATATTTTATTTTGTATATTGGAAAGTTGTTTGATTTGTTTAAAGTTGAGTGATCGGCCTAAAAATGTGTATTTAAGGAAAGTATTTTTAATTTCGTAAGAATATATACGAGTGTCGACCATAGTATAATATTTGTAAACATCATAAAATATCGTCCACAAAGAATCAAGTATAACTTCATATTCTAACTTCTAAGAGGTTATTTTTTTAACGACTATGGATCACTCTTTCTTCCCTTTAGTTCTTTATATACTCCTATTCTAGCAAACACAACACATTCATATCAAACCAATAAGTTGTCACACCTCACAAAATCAGCATAAACATACATAAAAAGTAACAGAATTAACAAACGCGAGATTATAACATTAAAGCATGCGTTTTAAGGAGAAATAACACAATAAAGTAACATGCGCAAAGAGATAATCATGCAATAACAATAAATATATCAAAAACTCAGTAAAATCAATGGTTTATAGAGTACCAATAAACCACTTAATTACAAGCATTAAAAAAAATAGCAAGCATTCAAATTTTTTTTAGAGCATTGCATGTCACGTCGGTAAGCATTCAAAGGGTTTATAAATTAGTGTAATCTTATTATTAATTTGAGATATGATTATTGCACTTAACATTTAGCGTGAATTGATGCACTCCATGACATAGCAGTTTTCATTGATTAATTAAAGATGAGTATTTATAAAATAAAGAAAGAGTTTGGGGATCAAAGATGTAAAAATCTTTCTCATTTGTTCATTAGAGTAATAATTCGATGTAAAGTGGGATTTATTGACTTTTTATACCTTTGTTTCTTTCATTTTTTCCCCCTTTTATACATTGGTTTATTAAATTTTCTTTTTCGCACCATGGTTCCTACTTTTATGTCTTTTTTTACATTTGTTTCTTAATTTTTATTTTTTTTACCTTGATTTTTATTTTGTTTTCCTTTTTGTCCCGAATTTTAAAGATGAAAATTTACCAAAAAAGAAAAAAAATATATAAACTATGGTAAAAAAAAAAAAAAAAATTAAGAAATTAACGTACAAAAAGAAAATAAAAGTAGAAAGCAAGGTAAAAAACAAAAAAAAACACTTAAGAAACTAAGATACAAAACGTAAAAAAATGAATAAAGCAAGTTATAATTAAAAAGATATAAAAACCGTGCAAAGAGATATTGTAAATGTGATTGCTCTACTAAAGTTACTTGTATATCGTTTTTGACACGTAAAAACTTCTTAAAAAAACTAACAAGTTTGATTGTACGTACAAATATACCACTATAAAAAAAATAAAATACCCAAAGAGCAATGAGATTAGTAACAGTATTTTTTGTTACGAGCTTATTAACGACGGTTTTTGTGACGGATTTGTGATATTTTAGTCAATTTGCGACAGATTTGTGACAACTTTTTAAATTAGCGACAGGTTTGTAACAGATTTTGACTTTTACAAAATCAAATATTATTTTATAGTGTAGTACAAAACTGACGTGTTTACCGTGTTTGACTTAGTCCAGAGAGTTTCAACAGGTGTGGAAATATTATTGGTGTGAATGTAATTGGCTCTTGGAGGGACCAAAATAAATTAAATGAATTGAATGAAAATGAGAGTTTAAGAAACTTCCAGGTGGTCGTTTTTATAATGCAGTTGAATTCTTTTGCTTACGCGTTTTGAAATCTCATGTCTCATTCCATATTGAAATAATGGAAAATACATGTATACATTGATTTTATAAGAGTTAAAATCTGTCATAAGTCTGTCACTAATTTAAAAATCTATCACAAATTGACTAAACTGTCACAAAACCGTCACAAAAACCGTCGCTAATAAGCTCGTAACAAAAAATACCGTCACTAATCTCATATCTATTTGGGTATTTTTTTTGTTGTGATAGCAACATCTTTGATATGTTTTTTTTATATATGCGGGTTATAAGATCACTGCAATAAAAAGTTTATTTACAAATAATTTAATTTATGATAGCCATTGTTAAAGTGAGTTTGCTAAATTTTTGTAAAAGAATAACAATTAATTTTGTTGATAAATTGTTTTTAAAATTTAACGACGGCCAGTTTAACAATAGTTTTCAAAAAATAAAGTGTTGTTAAGTGAACTTTTTCTTGCAATGGATGTTCTTACTTGTATAGTTGCAGGGGCGGATCCAAGATTTTAGATTGAGGGGGGTGAGGGGCAATTTTATAATGATAACGGTGACTAGTGTCGAAAAAATTATAAGTTTATGTGAAACTAGAATCATGTGTTATAATATTTGAATAAGTAAGTTCGGATAAACTCTTTAAAATCAATATATATATATATATGCATATAATATTTGTATATAAATTAGAAGAATCGATTTATTTGATTTAAATTGAAAACAAAACTAATGTAATTCGTTTACATAGCTGGTTTCCCTAAAAAACAAACCAATTAATAATTCATTCGACGCTTGTTGTTCGGTTTGCCCAGTTTGGTCGATTTTCTTACAAACAAAATAGACAGAACGAATATTGAATGTTATAAGAGTACAATAAAAACCGTATTAGAAAATAACAAAACAAAACAAACTATAAAATCTTATCAAACTCTAGAATAAATAGATTAATTTATTTAGGAAAAACCTTCAATGCCTTCAAGCCATCTTATCAAATGAATAAACGTTAATTATAAGCAGTTCAGTTCACGATTAAAGTACATCTACGTTATATCTGACTTATAAGTATGTTCTGGGGTACATCATCACATTCATTTTCAATAAATAAATTAATTTGTTCTGAAACTTTCAATGCCTTTGAGACTAGATGTATTTATTCCCTTGTTTTTTGTTTATGATACTAGTATTGTTGTAAACTTGTACGGAAATTCTTGATTAGAATACGAATATTGTTGTAACCTTGTAGAAACTAAAGCCATTTTACCAAATGAATAAAAGTTAATTATAAGTATAGTATATGTACCAAAAAAAAAAGATAATATGCATTAATATAAATTTTAAAGGCATTTTCGTAATTATATTTGGTGAAAATTTTGAGTGGGCATGGAACCCCATGCCCCTGCCTGTATTGATTCTAGCGGTAATTCCCTATAAGTAACTCATAGCAAATTATATTCCTCCGTATCTTGATAATTTTACATTTCCTCATAGGTAACACTTTTTATACTATATGAGTTTTATTAGTAATTGATTTTTTAAAAAAATAAAAAAAATCACAAAAAATCACAAAAAATTATAAAAATCATAAAAAATCACAAAAAATCATAAAAAATCAAAAAAATTATAAAAAATTATAAAAAATCACCAAAAATCACAAAAATTTATTAAAAAAATACAAAAATCACAAAAAATTACAAAAAATTACAAAAAATCACAAAAAATCACAAAAAATCACAAAAAATTACAAAAATTACAAAAAATCACAAAAAATTACAAAAAATCATAAAAAATCACAAAAAATTACAAAAAATCACAAAAAATCATAAAAAATCATAAAAAATCACAAAAAATCACAAAAAATCACAAAAAATCACAAAAAATCACAAAATTCACAAAAAATCACAAAACATTATAAAAAAATAACAAAAATCACAAAAAATTATAAAAATTATAAAAAATACAAAAATCACAAAAAAAAGAAATATAAAAAAATTAAAAAATCATAAACTTTTTAAAAAATTACAAAAAATATATAATTTTTTTTTGTCAATATAACACTTTTTATACCGAAAAGTGATTTTTTTTATACAAAAAAATGGTTTTTCCATGATAAATGTGCCTTTTTTTAATCTAAATGAGCTGAAAGTGCATCTAGTTCAGTCAAAAATACATATAATTCAGTCAAAAGCGTATATAGTTCAGTAAAAGTGCATATAGTTCAGTCGAAAGTGTATATAGTTAGTCAAAAATGCATAAAATTGAGTCGAAATTGCATTCAATTCAGCTGAAAGTACATCTAGTTCCGTTGAAAGTGCATACAATTCAGTCGAAAGTAAATATAGTTCAATAAAAGTGAGTATGCATATAGTTCAGCTAAAAGTGCATCTGGCTCAGCTGAAAGTACATCTGGTTCAGTTTAAAGTGCATCTAATTTAGTGGAAAGTACATATAGTTAAGTCAAAAGTGCATATAGTGTAGTCGAAAATGAATATAGTATAGTCGAAAGTGCATATAGTTCTGTTAAAAATGCATCTCATTCAACTAAAAGTGCATCTGGTACAACTGAAAGTGCATATGGTTCAGCTAAAAATGTATCTGGTTCAGCTAAAAGTGCATATAGTTCAGACAAAAGTGCATCTAGTTCAATAAAAATGCATATCGTTCTGTAAAACCTGCATCTGGTTCACCTAAAAGTGCATATGGTTCAGCTGAAAGTGCATATGGTTCAACTAAAAGTGTATCTGGTTCAGCTGAAAGTGCATATGGTTCAGACAAAAGTGCATCTAGTTCAATAAAAGTGCATATCGCTCTGTAAAATCTGCATCTGGTTCAACTAAAAGTGCATCTGGTTCAACTAAAAGTGCATCTGCTTCAGCTCAAAGTGCATATAGTTCAGCTAAAAGTGCATCTAGTACAGTCGAAAATGCATAAAGTTCAATAAAAGTGATTTTTTTTGTGATTTTTTTCATTTTTTTTTATAATGTTGTGATTTTTTTCATTTTTTTTTATAATTTCTTGTGATTTTTTTCATTTTTTATAAATTTTTTATTTTTTTTATATTTTTATAATTTTGTGATTTTTTGTGATTTTTTTTGTGATTTTTTTGTGATTTTTTGTGATTTTTTTGTGATTTTTTATTATTTTTTTATAATATTTTGTGATTTTTTTTCATTTTTTTTCATTTTTTTGTAATTTTTTTTAAAATTTTGTGATTTTTTGTGATTTTTTTATTTTTTGTGATATTTTTGATTTTTTGTGATTTTTTTCATTTTTTTTCATTTTTTTTTATTTATTTGTAATTTTTTTTAAAATTTTGTGATTTTTTCATTTTTTATAATTTTTTTGTGATTTTTTTATTTTCTTTGTGATTTTTTTCATTTTTTGTGATTTTTGTGATTTTTTTTATAAAAATACATTTTTTTTTATAAAAATACATTTTTTTTTAATTTTTACAATTTTTTGTCATTTTTTTTCATTTATTTTGAGATTTTTTGCATTTTATATAATTTTATGTGTTTTTTTTTATTTTTTATGAAATATGTGTATGGCGTTTTGGTAAATAAATCAAATAATTAAAAAGTGGTATCTATAGGGAAATGTGAAATTATGGAGGTACCTAGGAGTAATATAATTTCAGAAGTGGTACCTATTGGACATTAATTAAGCACTGCATGTTTTTCGTGTTTTTACCTTAATATATGAGATTTTCATTTTGTTACTATCATCTTTGAAAACATTCTTTTTGTATCAATCTGTCTATAAATAGATGTAAAAACAAATGTAGGTGTTTATAATTTTTGTTTTCTCCGATTTCCATCATGTTTTCTTATTTTTCCTAAGTAGTATTCTGAATTCAAGTTTATTTTTATTTTAAATTATTACGTCTAATTATGTGACAGGAAGCATATGAATAAATTTAATTCACACAAGATATCTATCATAAGTTGTATTCCTCATATGTACCACTTTTTTTAAATATAAATAGATCTATTATTTTGTTTTTTCTCATAATTATTGACACGTTCGTAAAGTTTTTTTGCATTCCTCAATGTATTTGTTTCTCTCTCTCCTCTTTTCTCTCTCCCCTCTTAAATGACTATAGAGATCGATTCTCCTCCGGACAGTGGAGCAGCAACGAACCTAGCAGTTGATCATCTTCTCCGGCGACGTCTCCGACAAAATCTTCGGCGACATCTCCATTATGTTTTGTAGACTTTTACTATGTGTAAATATCTATATCTTGAGAAATTTTTGTTGCAAACGGTTATGTTTGAGAAGTTTTATGCTTTGATTTATTATTTTCAAGTTTGACTGTTTTGGTGCTGAAACGGGACACGTTTTAGGGATGATTTGATGTCGTTTTTTATGCTTAATCTAGCCGGTATTGGGCTGATTTTGGGGCTGGAACGAGCCTGTGTTAGGGCTGATTTGGCGTCGGTTTTGGTGCTAAATCGAGTCCATTTTAAGGCTGAATTGGAGTCCATTTTGGGCTGAATCAGACTCTGGTTTGAGGCTGAAACAGATTCAGTTTCAAGGCTAAAACAAGCTCTTAGTTCAGGAGTTATTTGGCAGGACGTATACAACCATGTGTCAAGTTATGGTTGCACCAATTTGTACCCTTAAAGTGTTCGATAAAATATCCGAGTTTCGTGCAATAGATTTTTGCCAATATATATGATATTGCTACTTTAACTATAATATTTTTTGGGACCTAGAAGAACAAAAAATATCTATTTGTTACATTTCTATTGTATTCGGATAGAATGCTTTTAGTTTATTGAATTTTCTTGTAATTTGAAATAGCTAAACTATATGCACATAGAGCTGAACTAGATGCTGTTTCGGCCAGAAACGAGGAAGTTTTGGGACTGAAGTGCATCTCGTATTGGCGCTGAAATGTGGCTCGTCTTACGGCTGAAATAGAGCACGTTTCGGGACTGAGACAAACTTGTTTTGGGACTGAAAGACTGAGACGAGCTTGTTTTGGGACTGAAACGAGCTCATTTTAGTGTTAAACGCATCTGGTTTTTATTTTTTATTGTATCAATGGGTTATATTTACATTTTCGTGATATCTATATCATGTCATGCTTTTGATTAATGTTGCGACTAACTTGTGAATAAAACCGCGGCTATTTTGGGATTAACAAGAACTAGTTTGTTACTTAACATTTGCAAGTTGAACTAGTTTGACAGATTTGGTAAATAACTTTGAGTCGGACTTAGCTATTTTCATTGTTTGTTTGGCATGTGTAATGCTTGTTTGGTTGAGTTGGTATGATTTTTAGTTGTACCTGTTTGTATGATTTTGTTTAGTGACTATAAATATCCGTAAGCTCAAAATGGTAAGAGCGCTTGCACCAACACTGGGGTTCAAGAGTTTGGTGCTTCGAATCCATCCGGATTTTTTTATTTTTTTTAATATTAAAGTAAAATATATGCAATTTGTGGTGAATTATATTGTGTTTATGTCAAAATTAGGCAATTTGTGGTGAATTATATTGTGTTTATGTCAAAATTATGCAATATCGACTGAACTAGATGTACTTTCTGCTGAACTAGATGCAATTTCGACTAAAATAGATGCACTTTTTTAGCTGAACCACATCCACTTTCTGCTGAACTAGATGCACTTTCAGCTAAAGTGCATCCTGTGTAGCTGAAAGTGCATGTGGTTCAGTTGAAAGTGCATGTGCTTCAGCTGAAAGTGCATCTATTTCAGATGAAAATAAATCTATTTCAGATGAAAGTGCATCTAGTTCAGTCTTGTCAGTCGAAAGTGCATCTGGTTCAATAAAAGTCCATCTAGTGCAGCTGAAAGTGCATCTAGTGCAGCTGAAAGGGGATCTAATTCAGTCAAAAGTGCATATTGTTCAGTCGAAAGTGTATATAATGCATGTAGTACAACTGAAATTGCATCTAATTCGGTTTTTTATGATTTTTTCCATTTTTGTGTTTTTTTAATTTTTTATGATTTTTATTATTTTTGGTGTTTTTTTTTTGGAAAATACGTTTTTGTGATTTAAAAAAAAAATATGTTTTTTTTATTTTTTATAAAAAATACCTTTTTTGTGATTTTTATCCTTTTTTAATATTTTTTTTAGAAAAATATATTTTTGTGATCTTTTTTTCATTTTCTATGACTTTTTTTTTTAATAATTACAATTTTCTTGATTTTTTTGTAAAGATACATTTTTTTTTGTTATTTTTTTGTTTTTTTTAAAATATTTTTTGTGGTTTTTTCCCAAAAATTTTCGATTTTATAGAATTTTCTTGTAATTTAAAACTAATTTTTTGGGTTTCTAGAGAGATAAAACATGTGTATTATGTTTTGATTGTATAATGATGTTTTGGTAAATAAATCTAATAATTAAAAAGTGGTAACTAAGGGGAATGTAAACTTTTTGATTTACCTAGGAGGAATATAAGTTACTATGAGGCAGTTATAGGGAATTCCCCTAAGAATAATTAAATTTCAGGGTAATAATTGATAAAATTGAGAATTCTGGGTAGTAATCGAGAAAAAATAAATTATGATACTAAAATACTTAAAGGTAGGATAGACATTTCATTTTGAGGTTATTTTAATAGAATTTCGTTATAAAATTTGTGTAATATTTAGGAGAACACCAAATTATTATTAAAGTTATTTAAATTTTAGAAACATTAAACGAGAAACACCTATAATTAATTTTAGATATTTATACAACAAAAGTGTTATAAACAAACTTAAAAACAATGAACAACGTATAAAATATACTTAAAACAAAATTTGTGGTGGAATCACCGTGTTGCGCGACCAATAAGCCGGAACCACCGTGTTTCTCGAATGATAATAATTAATAACATATAATAATCACATAAAAATAACCTTTTAGTGTAGAGAACAATTTCATAGTTAAAACTGGTATATAGGAGCTTGAGTAATACTCCCTTTGTCCCTTCTTTATTAATATGTTTATCAGTGTTTGAAATTTAATAGATTGTGTGTAAAGTTACACTAATATTCTCAATAATTGTCAAATCATAATTTTTGTGTGTAATATGTGACCAGTAGAATGATAATTTAAATTATATTTTTTTATTAAAAAGAGAAAGTGATCAATTATTTAGAAACGTAACGGAATAGAATAATGATAAATTATTTAGAAACATAGAGAGTATATATGCAATTATTATGTTTATCAACATTTAAAAAAAAAAGGAGCTATTAAGAAATGATATATATTAATTTTTCATGCATCATGGTAGAATAAAAGATAGCTCCATTTTCATGCCAAGTTCTTTATGGGTTATTAACTAAGCTAATTAGTGGATTTTATAACTTAAACAATTTCGTTAACAAATTATTGCTAATTTAATCTATGCAAACAATAAATATAAGTAATATATAAGTGCGAAGAGTAAAAGTTAAGGGAAAGGAATAACACAAGATTTATAGAGGTTCGGCAAAAACGCGCCTACGTCCTCTTCTCGGTATTCACACTACCGAGTGTTTCACTAAAATCTTCGTTCCAAGGTTACAACCTAACGAGCTAATCGACCGATTAAGCTCCCCCTCACTTTATGAGTACCCGAATGAAAAGCCTAGAGCTTTTAAGCTACACTTGCTTGAAAAGCCTCTACCCGATCACTCGCTCACAAATGAGTTTATAAAATACTCTTTACAAGATTGAATTTGAATGGATTACTCACTAACAAATAATATCTCGAAGTTTATAGGATTACAATAATAATACACTCGAGAATATTTTACAAGTGAGAAAATTAGGTAGTATAAGCTTGTATGATCTTTAAATTTGAAAACTTGAAGTTGTGTGAATTCTTGGTGGTCTTCAACAAAGGATTTGGGGCTATTTGTAGAGCCAAAATGGTCAATTGGTTAATGGATGACCGTTGGCAGTTGTTGAGTAGATTAGCCAATTGTTTGCAGCAGTTCGCCCAATTTTCAGGATAAGCTAAAAAGCTGTAATTTGAAATTCTACAGAAACGATCGGTCGTTTCTGAAAAACGATCGGTCGTTTTTCATCTGTACTCACTGGAAGAATTTGTACCTAAAACGATCGGTCGTTTAAGCCTAGCGATCGGTCGTTTTTTTCAGTGTACTCACTGGAAGAAATATACTCATAAATGATCGGTCATTTTTGCCTCATGATCAGTCGTTTTTTGTTCTGGCAATGTTTCGGTTTTCTCGACATAGTTCGAAGGCTCGTAACTTGTTCATTTTAGGTCCGATTAGGGTTCCGCTTGAACCGTTGGCTTCGTATTTGTGTAATCTATCATTTCAAACCTTTGACATGCTAGATAAATGATTAGTATGCAAAACGAGCTTTTATTATGTTTTACAAATTTTGTTATCATTAAAATAATCGATTTGAAGAACATCGTTCAACAATCTCTCCCTTTTTGATGATGACAAAATATTGAATTTAACATACTATAAGCTCTTTTTGCTTAAACAAGTATAACCGAGATGTGTAGATGACGTTTTACTTGGATAAAAGTTTTAGTGAAAAAGCAAGTAAATGTCACAACATCCGTTAATACGAAGTTTATTAAAGCTAAACGAAATGAAATATAATGAACGAACATAAGTAATCGAGCAAAAAAAATTTGTCATAGTTTTGCTTAAAAACGATCAAATGCCACAAATGAAAAGCAATACAAATAACCCAATCAACTAGCAATTTATGCGCACCAATATCAATAACATCAAGTAAGATAAAAAAATATTATAAGTGCCCATTCTCACAACGTCAAAGATTATAACAAGCATGATGAATAGCAACATAAACACGATTCATAACATAAATGCAAAATGTCTGCAACTTATTACATAAAAAAAACGTTGTTCAACGAAAATAGAAATACAACGAAAAATAGAAGAGAGGTATTTCTCCCCATTTGACATCATAAAAAATATCATAAAAAAAGAAAACCGCCTAGTCGCGGTGGGAGGTCGCATCGTCCTCTTCGTCTTCGTTGTCGTCGTCCGGTCCAGCAAAGTCGGGAAAAAATTCATGAAATTGCGCCCTTTGCTCGGCGCTTTCGCGATCAAGTTGGTCGAGCTCTTCTTGACCCGGTTTCAAGAATCGAAACATCCGACGGGTCATTTGTGTATTTCGGTATTGGTTGATGTAGAGAGAGTCGTAGAACTTGTCAGAGCGCGGGACACGGGAGGAAGATCCTACTTGGGCTTTTCCTTTTGCTCGACCTCGAGAGGGATGAGAGGAGGTAGGGATATCGGTGGGGGGAATGGAATCGGAGGAGATAGCTATGTCCTCATGAGAAGCTCACGGTGTGGCCTTGGGGCCGACATACTCTTCCTCTTCGGGGGAAATAGGGGTATAGTCGGGGCTGGACACCCGTTTACCGGACCAAGTTATGGTCTTGTCGGTATTGTGGAATTTAATGGACATTTGGGAGAGATAGGAGGTGTCCCAAATGTGTTTGTCTTTGTTCTTGAAAAGCGTTCCACCGGGAACGAAGTTGATGTCCTTTAAGATGGCCGAAATCAAGGCACCGTAAGGTAACCCATTCTTGGATTTAGTTTTGAGCGAATCCATCTTAAAGAATATGAGTTTCGCGAAGTCAAGCTTGACTTGGCGATGGATGCACCCTAGAAGAAAGATGTACTCATTGGTAACATCCGTGAAGTTTGAGGTATGAGGGAGGACAATATGGGAGAGGATATGGTAGGCAAGTTTATATTTGAAAAGAAGGCCATGAGCCTTGTTTGAGCGATTTTGATGGACGGGATGAAAAATTTCATCTTTAAGATCGTTAAAGTTATCGATCTTGAGAAGCTCACAAAGGTCGTCACTTGACTCATGGACACCGTCGCTATCTAGGCGTAATAGATTTCGTAAACGGTCTATACCGTAAACGAACGGTTGGCCATTCATAGATGAATGCAAACGAAGTGCGTCATCATGATCCCTATCAAGAACTAGGTTATGGTAGAATTCATAAACGTTTTCTTTGTAAAAAGGCTCTTTTAGAGTAAGAATTGTGTCGAGTTTGTGAAATTTGAGAGATTGCATGAGAATTGGAAAACGTTCAAGGAATAGAGGCATGTCTATGGTAAAGTTAGACAATATACCTCTTTGAGTCATTGTAGGTGGATAGAGAGGAGGAAGAGAGCCGAAAGAGGTACCGGGGCCCGAGCGTGGGGCGGTGGAGGAGCCGCTGCGCGGAGCGCGAGGAATAGCCGAGCGGCGAGGGGACGGAGGTACGGACTCGTCCTCACGTTCATCGATGAGGGCGGTTTTTGATTCTTAGTACGAACCATGTTGGATTGGAAAAACAAATTTGGGAGAAATTAGGGATTTTTAAGAATTGGGTTTTTAATAAGAAAAATGGAATGAATCAATAGTGATTATACGGATAATAAAAGGAATTGGGTAATATATTTAAAAAAAATTGGGATTTTTGGGTGATTTGATGAAGAGGGGGCGAATTTTTATATATAAGAGAGAGATAGAGTTTTGAGATAATTAAAAATAATTAGGGTTAGAAAGTATTAAACATAGAAAAACGATCGGTCATTTTTATGTTTCGATCGGTCGTTTTGGAACGAAAATGTTCCAGTGAGCATACCTAAAAAACGATCGGTCATTTTTAAGAACGATCGGTCGTCTGTATAAAAACGATCGGTCGTTTTTACAGACGATCGATCGACTGTAAATAGGTTACAGAACATGAATTTTTTGCACTTTACGACACTGATTTGGCAAGAAAAATATATAAAAATACTAAAATATATATAAACTTAATCAAATACATATATATATGTATATTTCACACATCAAACATGCCTAACTCTCGTCGAATCAAACAAAATTGTTCCTCGTTAAGGGGTTTTGTAAAAATATCGGCTAATTGCCTATCGGTACTTATATATTCAAGTATAATATCCCCTTTTTGAACATGACCCCTTAAAAAATGATGTCGTAAATTTATATGTTTGGTACGAGAGTGTTGGATCGGATTTTTCGAAAGATTTATAGCACTAGTATTATCACATAAAATAGGTACACTATCAAAAGATAATTCAAAGTCGTTTAGTTGTTGACGCATCCAAAGGATTTGTGCGCAACAACTACCCGCGGCGACGTATTCCGCCTCCGCCGTAGAAAGCGCAACCGAGTTTTGTTTCTTGCTATGCCAAGAAACTAAGGCGTTTCCTAAAAAATGGCAAGTGCCACTAGTACTTTTTCTATCTAATCGACAACCGGCAAAGTCAGCGTCGGAATAGCCAATCAATTCAAAAGAAGTATCATGTGGATAAAACAATCCTAAATTGCATGTTCCTACAAGATATCTAAATATGCGCTTAACGGCTATAACATGCGATTCCTTAGGGGAAGATTGATACCTAGCACACAAGCACACAAGCAAACACTAAACATGATATCGGGTCTACTTGCGGTTAAATATAAGAGGAATCCAATCATACCTCTATAGAGCTTTTGGTCCACGCTTTTACCCGATTCATCCTTGTCTAGTTTTGTTTCCGGACTCATTGGAGTTCCTAGCGGCTTTGCATCGCTCATGTTGAATCGTTTGAGCAAGTCCCTTGTGTATTTGGCTTGATTGACGAAAATTCTGTCCTTTGTTTGTTTGATTTGCAATCCAAGGAAGTAGGTAAGTTCACCCATCATGCTCATCTCGAATTCACCTTGCATACACTTAGAAAATTCCTCGCACATGCGAGCATTAGTAGCACCAAAAATGATATCATCAACATATATTTGAATTAAAAGCATGTCTTTACCATCCTTTTTAATAAAAAGCGTAGTTTCCAAAGTACCACGAGAAAAACCCTTTTTAATCAAAAATTTACTAAGTCTTTCATACCAAGCCCGGGGTGCTTGTTTTAAACCATAAAGTGCTTTTCGAAGTTTGTAAACATGATCGGGAAACTCGTGATTTTCAAAACCGGGTGGTTGTTTTACATAAACTTCCTCATTTATAAAACCGTTTAAAAATGCACTTTTAACATCCATTTGAAACAATTTAAAACGTTTAAAAGAAGCATAAGCAAGCAACATTCTAATGGATTCTAGTCTAGCTACGGGTGCGTAAGTTTCATCGAAATCGATGACTTCTTCTTGGTTATACCCTTGAGCTACTAGTCTAGCCTTATTTCTAATGACTACCCCGGATTCATCCATCTTATTTCGAAATATCCATTTCGTACCTATAATGGTTTTCTCACGCGGTCTAGGTACTAAAGTCCATACGTTACTACGCTCGAATTGATTTAATTCGTCATGCATAGCTAATACCCAACTCTCATCGAGTTCCGCTTCATGAATGTTCTTGGGCTCTAGTTGAGACAAGAATGCAAAATGATTAACTAGATTTCTTAATGAAGAACGTGTATGCACTCTTTCTCCCGGGTTACCCAAAATTAAATCTTGCGGATGGTGATTGGCAAACCTCCATTCTTGAGGCAAATCCTCATGAATGTGTACGCTAGATTCTAAGTCCGTTTGAAGTCTCTCTATAGTGACTTCTTCAATAACGGGTTCAACCTCTATAATAGGCATAGACTCTAAGCTAGATGTACCATGATAAGAAAAAGATGCATTATGAAAAATATCATCATTAATACTATGAACAATTAATGGCTTATCAATAGTCGGTAAATTCTCATCAAAGGAAACATGTACCGATTCTTCCACCAATAAAGTTCTTTTATTAAAAATTCTATAAGCTTTACTCGATATAGCATATCCGATGAAAATTCCTTCATCGGACTTAGCATCGAATTTTCCTAGATTATCCTTACCATTATTATGAACATAGCATTTACAACCAAATGCACGTAAATGAGAAATATTGGGCTTTCGCTCATTCCATAATTCGTAAGGTGTCTTTTTCAATATGAGCCTAATTAAGGCTCTATTTAAAATATAACAAGCGGAATTTACGGCTTCGGCCCAAAAATACTTTGGCAGATTATTTTCACAAAGCATGGTCCGTGCCATTTCCTCTAGGGTTCTATTCTTCCTCTCTACTACCCCATTTTGTTGGGGCGTACGAGGGGCCGGAAAATTATGATCAATACCATTTTCATAAGTTTGAAATGGAGTATTTTCAAATTACTTACCATGATCGGTTCGGATACTTTTGATCATATAACCCTTTCGTGTTTGGAGCTTTTTGCAAATAATAGAGAATTCTCTAAATGCTTCATGCTTATGAGTTAAAAACAAAACCCAAGTGAAACGACTAAAATCGTCAACCATGACGAATGCATATGCACGCCCTCCAAGACTAAGTGTCCGGGAAGGACCAACTAAGTCCATATGAATGAGCTCCAAACAACGAGTAGTAGAAATAATATTTTTAGACTTCAAAGAAATATTCGTTTGTTTGCCTAATTGGCAAGCATGACAAAGTTTGTCCTTTATATAAGGAGCTTTTGGTAAACCTATTACCAATTCTTTTCTAGAAAGTTTAGCAAGTAAATCAAGACTTGCATGACCAAGTCGTCTATGCCACAACCAACCATTGTCGTTGATACTAACAAGACACTTAACCTCATTATCCACCGAACTATTCAAATCAATCATATAGACATTATTTTGTCTTTGATCCATGAGAATAGTTTTATTTTCCGAAGTACAATGAATGATGCAATGCGATTTTTCAAAAATGACTTTGTGACCCAAGTCGCAAAGTTGAATTTTACTAAGCAAGTTATGTTTAAGACCATCAACAAGCAAAACATTATCAATAACAATATTAGATGGTTTAGAAATGCTACCAATACCGATGATTTTACACTTGCTATTATCCCCGAAAGTCACAAAACCTCCATCTTTAGGTGCAAGAGTAGTGAATTTTGTTTTGTCTCCCGTCATATGTCTTGAGCATCCACTATCCAAGAACCACTTGTCCTCGTTAATTTTTGACCTCAAGCATACCTACAAGACAAAATGATCATTGGTACCCTAATCCACTTTTGGGTCCTTGAGGGTTAGTGTCTCGACCCTTAGGAATCCAAACCAAGTCATTTCTATTTATTTTATATCTATAAGGGCAATAAACATAATCTTCATAGTGATCACTACGGTTGCAAGTAATCACTTTTGTTCTGGCAATGTTTCGGTTTTCTCGACATAGTTCGAAGACTCGTAACTTGTTCATTTTAGGTCCGATTAGGGTTCCGCTTGAACCGTTGGCTTCGTATTTGTGTAATATATCATTTCAAACCTTTGACATGCTAGATAAATGATTATTATGCAAAACGAGCTTTTATTATGTTTTACAAATTTTGTTATCATTAAAATAATCGATTTGAAGAACATCGTTCAACAACAAGATACATGTATATGCGAAAAGCTAGAAAGCCATAAGTCATAAACTTAGAGGTTATACACAATGTATGTAACCGATAGATGAATATGGACAACCACATACAATGTATCACAACACTCCCCCTTGGGTGTCCAAACATACTGCAAGCTTCCTCGTTTTCATAGACTCTGATGAGTTGTTGAGTCGCATTCGTTATTGGCAACACATAAAATCTCAAGCCCGGAAAACCCGATGTGGGACAAAAACCGAATCATAGGACAAAAAAAGGTGTTACCGAACGGAGTGGGCCGAAACGCCATTGAGTGCGTGAATGAACTGACTAGAAAATATGTGCCTCATCAAAACCTTGCCAAGAAAACCCAGTGGGAAAAAACTTGCTCGAAGGACAAAAGAGTGCATAACTGTCAGTAAAAACGGAAGAAATAACCATACACAGTGTGCCTCATTAAAACCTTGTTAGAGAAAACCATGTGGGACAAAACTCTAATCGAAGGACAAAAGAGTGCACGATGGTTAGAAGTATACAACTAGATACTCCCCTTGATTTCGGCAATCATAAGTGAGAACAGGATTAGAAATGTGTCTCGCTAAAAACCTTGTCAAGGTAAACCCAGTGGGACAAACCCTTGAACTAAGGACAAAAAAAGTACGCATGCAACCATTCATGCTCCCCCTCACATGCACACAACTGGGTGCGGAAATAATAACTAGTGAGAACTAATCATACGTCAGGATGCTCTTTCTCACTTGCACGTAACAGGGTGCTAAGCATATGTGAGGATACACACAACAGGGTGATAAGCATACGTCAGGATGCTCCCCCTCACTTGCAAAGAACAGGGTGCATGGAAACATGTCGTTTTAGGAGAGCTCGGAGAGCTTCCTAAGTCCGATCGCTCTAACATGTTTTGAGAACGAATATTTTGGTAGTGACTTGGTGAACAATTCTGCATGATTGTTCTTGGATCCAATATGCTTCACTTCAATAATTTGAAGAGTTTGTTGTTCATGTATAAAGAACAACTTTGACGAGATATGCTTAGTGGCGTCACCTTTGATGTAACCATGTTTCACTTTATCAATAACAGCGGCGTTGTCCTCATAGATGACAAATGGTTCATCAGGATCATAAGTAAGATCACATGTACTTCTAATATGGCCAACAACCGCTCGAAGCCATACACATTCTCTAGTCACCTCGTAGAGCGCAAGTAGCTTAGAGTGGTTCGTCGATGTAGCCACTATGGTCTGTTTACTAGACCTTCAAGATATCGTCGTGTTCCCAATGGTAAAGACATAACCAGATTGGGAACGTCCCTTATGCGGGTCTGATAAGTAACCTGCATCGGCGTAACCGATAAGGGTCGCGTTATTTCGAATGCCAATGAGGGTAGACAAACTCGATGATGCAAATGGGATAAACAAGCCCTTTTCCATAGTACCTTTAAGGTAATGGAAAAATGTCTTTAAGGCCATTGTCATGGTAGCGTGTTAGCGCGATGCTGTGTCGAGCTATATAATTTACAGCAGACGAGATGTTCGTCTTAGCACATTAGACCAAGTACAGTGGTGCGCTTATTGTACTCGGATATCAACATCATGGTTCGATATCTCTTTAACGTCACTCCAGGGACGGAATGAGTCTATATCAATGGCTAGTGATCGAACGATCATGGGAAAATTTGACGACTTACTAAGCGTCAAAACACCTTCTGGGTGTAGTCTGAATCATGGACTTAGATTCAATCTTTACGGGACACGATCATCAGGCCGAGTCACTACCGTGTCTTCCCAAGATCCTTCATCTCGAAGGCAAATCCAAAAATGGATCTTGTAATAAAACATGCAAGGGCATAATACTTTTTTAAGTATCCTAAGCTAATCAAGTACTCACTTAGGCGGGTATACCACATCCACTCGGATTATATTAATCCATATAGTGAACGTCTCATTTAATTGAGATCGTGTTCCGTGGTCAGTAACTACTTGATTCAAGCATTATGAAGTCACACAGGGACCTTCATCTATATCTCTTTGTCTAAATTCTCATAGAGATAAAACATTGACCACAATGACATGCTGCATAATCAGTTTTTGGGAAACTACTAAACTGATAAAGTAGGGGACCGTTATAACGTCCATTATGAGGAAATCAACCATCTCGTAATCAATTCCAAGATGTGAGAGAAGCCTTGCGCTACTAGGCGAGCATTCTACAATCTCATTATTCTCATCACTTTTCCTTACGAATAACCAAATAAACGAACTCGTTTAACATTGGTGGTGTTGGAGCTACAGGTCCAAACACACTTTCGCTAAGGAGTCTACTTGGATTGCACATCTCCTTGATCCTTTATAATCTTGTGCGACAAACGAGTTTCAGTTCACTACCTCTGGGGCTAAACGAATTAAGAACCGGTCAACTTCCTCGTATCTTGGGAATGATGACAGACTGACGGCCGACGGCAGCGTCCTTTGCTTGGCTGGTTCGGCCAAATCAACGTGTTACGACTGGAACACGGCGTCCGACAAGGACATCTATCCTTGCAAGCATTTTGCAGTAGGTATAAATGATCTCGTGACATCTCATAAAGTCATTAAATGCGTTTGGCATTTAGTTAGACTTGAGGGAGTCTATGCAGTTACTTATCACTAAATGTAATTTTGGGATCAAGCTAAGACCGAGTGGGTTATGGCACGTTACTTCACGTCGTTCCTTATCAACGGTAACATGAAAATCTCCCCCTAATGACGGGGAGAACAGTCTTAGCGATGTCACTTTCGCATATCATGCGGTAAAGAGATCGCTTGCCAAGGTACTCTATCAAATGATAGGCAGAAGATTCATAATCGACTTATGTCCCCTTCAGAGGTCCATATTTTGAACGCTATAGCGGCTCAATCAAAATATTAAGCACGCAAACACGCGTTCATATGAGGCGTCTGGCTCATAACCAGTAACCAACTGATGCACATTTAGTGTTTTGAGTGACTATGGGCCTCAGACGGACCAATACAGCAAAATAGCATGACCCCACATGGAAATATAAATCTTGGTGCACAAGGCCAAGAAGTGCGTGCAACCATTAGCAGTCGCATCATCAAACTTTCCGTGAGTCCATTTGGGTCTGAACATAATCGACAGGATGTTCAATGTCAATTTCCAAACTCAAGTAATTCAAATCGAAATTTCGATTCTTACTCTTCGGAATTATCAAGTCGACTAGACTTTTCAGGATAATCCAGATCACGAGCCATCAAGTTAATGATAGGGCTAAAAGTTTGGAAAGTGCTGCATTTATGTGGACAATATTAAAATGTGACCATATTGTCGATGCATCAACCATAACCATTTATATTTATGGTCCGTCTTATGGTTGGATAAGTCCACAATAACTCTTTCAATTCTTTACAAGAATTCTACGAGTTCATTTCGTGATCTTTACACATACTAGTCTTTCAGAGAGAGCATTAGTGGCATAAATTTCGGATCAATCACGAAATTATTCCTCAAAAAAATATCCAAATGCGATGTGATTATAAATCTGACATCATCTTTGGACTCGGGTATATCTCATCCGGTCAATGTCATAATGTCAAAATACCCTTATCAATCGACGACAGGCGAATGATAGTATAGACAAACATGTCTTAGCATCTAAGACCTCTTATCAATCGACGTTAGGCGAAATGATAAGCTAACTTCAAATGCTTTTTAAAAATGTGGTAGCAACCACGTGAAAAACATTTTAACTCCGCTAAAATACGCTTTTGGTCATATTGAGTGGAGGCTATGTAAAGAAATTGTAATCCTTTCATGAGCTATTACCAGATAACACTGTTTTTCTCGAATATCTTATAACTCAACAAGGTACGGAAGGACCTACCTGAGTATAAGACCTCATATTTGACAAATCAATTTGGTTTTACCAAAGATTTTGATTTGGAATGACAGGTTTAGAATCGTTGTCACTGAGTACTCTTTTAGGCAAATAGTTGGTGAAATTATGTGGTACACTGTTACCCACTATTTCCAAAAAAATCAACTACCCCACAAGTATTGCCTAAAATTTCATAATTTAAAGTTTGGTCACATTTGTCAAAGAAATTTGCTCAAAACACTTTAAATTATTTCGAGAAATTTCCTAAACAGGCAAACCATAATCCAAAAGTATGTCCAAATGGAAAAATCATAATCCAAATGGAAAAACATAATCCAGATGAGCGAAAAAATGGCTCAATGATTTATCAAAATCAATAAAGAAAGGTATCAAACTCATTTTAGCCACAAAACCGGGGGTCTCAAGAGTTTCCTTTCAGTTAACTTTAACCACATTAGCATCGGTTTTTCCACCTTTATAATAGTTGTGAACTATTTAAGGAATAACCGTGCATGACCTTTGTCTTTATAGCATAGAGTTGGCTCCCTGAGCATTATCTCTTGCTTTGTGAGAACGGGCCATATTATTCCTTTCAATTACTGTCTTGGAGCCACAGGTTTTCAATTTTGACGATTGTCTAAAATCTCGCTTGGCTAGGCGATTCATCGGTATCGCGACAGTTCGAGACAAATAACACTTGTCTCGGTTCTCGATTCGTGGAAAAAAATGTACACGAAGAGCATTAATATCAGGCAAACAATTCGCCATTGGCCCAATAGGATTAAAACTACTCACCGGGGTAATTTTCTTATCCAATAACAGATGGGTGATAAAGGAACATGGTGAATATAAATTCACGATACTGCTTAAGGAATACAATTTCCAAGCTAGTATTTTGGTGAAGGATTGCTCCAATATGTCAATTTAAGACATTTGTTCACCATAGACGTCATCACGTCTCAAATGTGGCGGCAGAATAAAATCAACGCCTTAGCCTTCATCTTATGAGTAACAACAAGCTCGTATTTTACTCATCAAATATGGTATCCAAAAAAAATATGGCATCACATTTGCACACATCAGGGTGACGAATTGTGGTGATGAAATAACATCATCGTCTAAACAATCATTTCGCAAGTATGTTTTGCAATTTTCCACATCATAGATGACATCCAACATGTGTTGGGAGTTCTGGATTAATTATCATATAAAACGACAGGTTTATATGTCTATTATGGTTTTCATAAACAGAAACTTTGTTTCGAAACGGCAGGTTCGAAAAACACAAGTTTTGCTTTTGTGAATAGGTTCTCATTGATCGAACGACAAGTCGATACTGAGACACCAATTCGGCGAAAAATACACCTATATAAACACACTCGGGGAACTTATTATTAACTCAACCCCTTTCGGTAGCTCTACTTGAACACGACCAGGAAAGACGATGAGGGGGATGGGCACGAATGCCACTTAAAAACCGACCTCATTAGGAGAGCGACTTCCGCCTTTATCTTTCTTAGACATCGTATCCAAATAGGTGAGCCTATTTGGGAAAGATTCATAATTATTCCAACTTAAATGTGAATACATATACCGGATTTCGCAAATTTTCAACTCAAAAGCTATATCTAAATGTTTAAGCTTGAGGAAAATTTCTACTCAAAAGAGATACCTTGTAAAATGTTCAAATTCGAGGCAATTTATAAGCTCACGTAACATATAAATGTCTACGGGCTTTTATGTGACAAGATAAAATAGCATTCAACAATATCGTAATATAAAGGCATGCCATACTCATGTAAACTAGTCCTAACATGGAGTAGTAATATTAAACCACATGAGTTATTATTTAATCCAACACTAAAGTGTGACTTTTGCCATTTTCTATGGGTAATTAATACATCGCATATGTTATATCAATTCATAGGCAATAAATGGTGGCATGCTAAGAGGCTAAATTAGTTAATGACACACAAGAAATTAATGTTATCATGCAAGAGGTATTTTCTACAAGATTTCTACAAATTTAGAAGTTGTAGCAATTAAATCTTAGATCATTTGCATGTAAATAAGTATTTTCGGACTAAAACATTGGGTAAACTCGTACATATATACTATTCTGTGTATAAGGAGTAACTACAGGGACTACGAGTGTAAATACACGAAACTATATGCATTTTAAGGGTAACTACAACTCTGGTCCTATAGTTTCAGGAGCTTTACAGAGAGACCCTAATGTTTCAGTTAGTTACAGATAAGTCCTCCAATGTTCTAAAAGTGATAGTTTAGGTCCGACAGTTTATTATGTCTAACTATACAAGTTATAACTCGTTTTATAAGTGACATACATGAGTTCCAATAGCAATTTTTCATCAAAAAAAAACATCCACCATGTGATATAAATCTTAAATATGAGATTTCCGGTTCTATTCTTGATTAATCATGCAATTTCTACGTTTTATTACAAGTAGAAATTATGTACCTTAATTCGGAAATGCGAAAAGATGATCGATATGTGATCTAACAACCCAATAAACCCTCTTCCTAACTCTTCGAGGAAGAAATAGATCCGTATACTCCATTCTAATGAAACTTTCTAGCGATTTCTTGATTCTGTCTTTAAGCAAAGTGCCGATAACGTGTTGTGTGCCAACTATTAGCAAATTATCGACATAGCAAGATATATATGGAGAGAGAGTAAAGTCGTCTTATTCAAGTATGAATATGTGTTCAACTATGAAGCGTTCAACCCCTTTATATAGTGGAGGGGTGGAACAAGATACATGTATATGCGAGAAGCTAGAAAGCCATAAGTCATAAACTTAAAGGTTATACACAATTTATTTAACCGATACATGAATATGGACAAACACATACAATGTATCACAACAGAATGTTTTTTTTTTTTTAATTTTAAGTATATAAATTTCTCTTCTATAGGTCATGCGAAGATATGGTATTCCCGAGCCTTATGAGAAGTTATGGAGCTGACAAGAGGAAAGGCTGTGACTCAAGAGGGCATAAGAGAGTTTATTCAAGGTTTGGATTTATAAGCAGAGACAAAAGCTGATCGTTTGAAGTTAACTCCACATTCTTACATTGGTGGTGCAGCTGAATTAGCAAAAGATGCAATGAATTTGGTGAACGGGACCAAAGTTTTGGACCGATAAGGCAAGTCTAATTTCAGCGTAATGCATCCTTGTTCAAGAGGTAATGGTTTTTTTGGTAATCGAAATGGAGTTTATGATTAATAGCTTGAAACTCGACCACTTGGAAGAAGTTAAGGTCAAAATTTTGATTAGTAATTCAATCAGTAAAAAGGAGATTATTATGCATGTTGCATAGAGGAATCAAACAAATTGGTTAATATCTTAAAATGGATATTACTGGGCAAGTATCTTGCAGTGAGGGCATGCTGAGATGGGTTAAGTGGCAATCATTAGCAAAACTTCAAAAACAATACGAAACTCATGTCAATATCTTGATAATTAATGATGTGGTCACGTCTTGGAAGTTAATTACTACTTCCTAAGAACCACAGTCTATGGTCATGTTCGACATGCTTGAAAAACCTTTACTTGAACAACTATCGTTTCATTTATTTTTGGTTCAACCTTCATTAAATTTCAAATCGTTCTCGACTCAAAACTGGTTTGAAAAGGTAGCTCGAGAATCGCCAGATCGTTAATCCTCAAAAATATTCCGGGTACGTAGTGCTAGTATCGTTTTCTTTAATATCTTTAAAGTTTAGGGAGCAATTATAAGAGTACAATAATGCAACCTGCACGGCTGCACTTGCATTTAAATTGGGGCTATAAAAAGGACCAACTAGGTGCCAAGTTCAGTTAACTAACACCAAGGCCAATTGAATTAAAAAACAAAAAGGTAGCAATATGTCAAATAAACCTTGACTGGTGGGGGAGCAGATGGATGAAGGAAGGGCCCGAGACCCCCTAAAGAAGACTTTTCATAGTCTTCAGTATCCCACTTGATGGTGAAATTTGTAAGTACGTGGTTATCTAAATCATAATTATCATAATTAACTTTTTATATATATTATATGAAGTTAAAATAATTCAATCGTTCATTTAAAACTCAACTAAATAAAAACATAAAATAGGTAAAAACTATTCGTGGTCATTATACATCTTTAAATATATAATTTTAAAAAAAAATCTCTATATACATAATTTAAAAAAAAAAAAAACTCTATATACATCAATATACTTCATCTATCGTTTTGTTTATTTATTTATTTTGAAACTTTTATATGTTTATTTTTTATTAGTTGAGTTTTAAATAAAGATTGAATTATTTTGACTTTTTATAATATATATAAAAAGTTTGAGTTATGGTAACTCTGAATTAGGTACCCCACTTCTAATTTCCGAAACCCTATTTTTTCCCAAACTGTTAAAATGGTGAAATTTGGAAACCATACATCTGATGGTATCTTAATTATAAGTTCTTAACTCTTCTTAAAAAGTATCCTGAAGATATGAATATCTTACTTGTAAGTTATAATCTATATTGTGAATCAAATATTGGTCACTAGAATTCTGATACAAAGATTGCATTCTACTTTCTATTAAAGGAGAAAAGTTGATGTCAGTAGAGTAAGTGCATTCACATCTCAATCATTAAATTCCACTTTCTCTATAATTAATTAATTTTATCTCAAAAAATCTTATAAATCAAACTCACGATCAACTTCTATTTTTAGAGAATACCACTATAACTCTTTACAAATAGAGAGTAAATAGTTTTTCTCATCAATTAAAAATTAATAAACCCCACTTTAATCATATGTATGTTATTATCCCAAATATGAATTTTATATTAAAATATAATATTAAAATAGTTAATTATTGATAGAAATGATGTTTTAATGAGCCTATAAAATTTACATGATTCTCTAAATACCAAAAAATTGAATTTTCACTTCGTATTTGGAAATTTTTTTGATGAAGCTGATGTGAAGTACTCGTACTATATGAACTATCCACAGAAAAAGTTAGAAAGGAACGTTGTTATTCATAATCCATTGTTCCAACAATGTAGCTAAACAAGCCTAATGTGTTGTAATTTTTTTTGTTGGAAACACGTTTGCTTTAGCAACGGAAAACTGGATTTAGATCCTTATTATATTGTATATGCATTTAATAAAAACGATATAGAAATACTTCAGGGGCAAAGGTAGATCACACTTGATTTTCTGTTGTATTCCTATTATACGTCTTGTTCTTAGAGAGATGAACTCTCATATTGCTACGAAATTCTAATTTAATCTGGTTATAAGATGTGTATTTTCCTTAGCATAAGAGAGTTATATATAGGCTACAGCAGATACATGGTGTACAAGAAGGAATAGTCTTCTATATTACCTAAAACTCTAACCCTACTTATATTAGTACTTAATTAATATAATATTATTGTTGTAGAAGGTTATAAAATAATCTAGAAGATTCTAGTGGATGTCTTGATGGGCTTGGACTTTATGGACTTTAGTTGGGTTCAAGTGGACTTGTAACCCTACCAGTCTATCTATATAAAGAGAGTCAGTGGTCTATGACACGATTGACTGGTACACCCGTGTCAAAATACGATTCTTCGAACGATGAACGCATCTCATGGGCATCCTCTTGGAGAAAATAATTTCGTGATTAATCCGAAAATCCTATGCCAAGCATGCTCGATTGAAAAGACAAATCTCAAACCAATTCAAGTGAAGCCTATGAAATTGGTTTCCCAATTCCTTGAAAGAATTCAAGGAGATATTTGTGGACCTGTCCAACCAACAAGGGGACCATTTAAATATTTCATGGTTTTAATTGATGCATCGACAAGATGGTCACAGGTAGCTTTGTTGTCCATAAGAAATGCAGCGTTTTCAAAACTTCTAGCCCAGATCATTAAATTGAGGGCTCATCATCCGGATTATCCGATAAAGTCCATTAGACTTGGTAATGTTGTGGAGTTCACATCGAAAACTTTCGATGACTATTGCATGACTTTGGGAATTAATCTTGAACACCCAATTGCATATGTTCATACCTAAAACGGCCTTGCAGAAGCTTTCATTAAGCGGTTGCAAATGATTGCGAGAACTTTGGTTATGCGCACCAAACTTCCCATTTCTACGTAGGGCTATGCTACTTTGCATGCTGCTGCGTTGGTCCATCTGAAGCCCATGACCACCCAACCACTATCTGCGTACCAGTTGTTAACTGGATATGATCCCGATGTCTCATATTTATGCGTGTCTGTGTGCTTAGTCAATGTTCCAATAGAGCCTCCTAAGCGTTCCAAATTTGGACCTCAGAAACGACGGGGCATATATGTCAGTTATGAATCCCCATCCATAATACGCTATTTAGAGCCCTTGACATGTGATCTCTTTACCGCTAGACATGCGGATTGTGACTTGGATGAGACACTCTTCCCGTCGTTAGGGGGATAAATGCACATTAATGTTGATGAGGAACGACGTGAATTAACGTGGCATGTATCCACTATGTCTCATCTAGATCTCCCAACTACACATAGTGATAAAGAACTGCAGAGAATCTTAGGTCTGCAAAATGTTGTAAATCAAATACCAGGTGTATTTAATGATCTAGCAAATGTCACGAGATCACATATACATGCTGCAAATTTGCATGTAAGGATAGACATCCCTGCGAGACGCCGTGTTCCAGTCGAACACGTTGTTCTGGTTATAACCACCGAGAAAATGACGCTGCCGTCGGCCATCCAGTCTGCCGCCCTTCCTAAGAAAAGAGGAAGGTCGGCCAGTTCCAATGATGTTCTACCTCGATGGAGGAGAAATCATGTCATATCCATTTTTCCACACAAGATTATTAAGGATCATGGTGATATATTAGAGGAACGTGTTACAGATAAAACATCAGTTCCTAATCATCCCGATAACCTCGAAATATTAGTTGATTATACTAGTTTAGAAGATATTTTGAAGCGAAATGAGACTGTCATCGATGTTGTGTTCATATACGCAGTGTCCACTGACATTATGATCAATGATAACATAGAAACTCGTATCGTTGCTTAGTGTCAGCGAAGAACAGACTGGCCTCAATGGAAACAAGCAATCCAGGATGAATTGGATTGCTTAACAAAATGAAAGTTGTTTTGACCTGTTGCTCCAACACCGCCCAATGTTAGACAATTTGGTCATAAATGGGTTTTTGTAAGGAAGCGTGATGATAATAATGAGATTGTTTGATATAAAGCTCACCTTGTGGTGCAAGGTTTCTCTCAACGCCCTGTAATTGATTACGATGAGATTTATTCTCCCGTAATGGACGTTATTATGTTCCGCTACTTAATCAGTTTAGTAGTTTACAAAAAACTGAATATGCAGCTCATGGATGTGGTCACAACGTATCTCTACAGGGATCTGGACACAAAGATTTACATTAGAGTCCCTGATGGACTTAAGTAGTTTCCGGCCACAGAACACGTTCTTCACTATATGGATTGAAACAATCTGGACGGATGTGGTATAACTGTCTAAGTGAATACTTGATCGTCCTGGGATATGTTAACTATGCCCATGCGTGCTCATAAAGAAATCCAATTTAGGATACGCGATTATCGCAGTCTATGTAGATAATATGAATCTCATAGGAACCTCGAAAGAATTATTCAAAACTGCTGAAATCCTGAAGAAGGAATTCGGGATGAAAGATCTTGGAAAGATACGGTATTGCCTCGGCCTACAGATCGAGCACCGTATAGATGGAGTTTTAGTCCATCAAGAAAACTACACCCAAAAGGTGTTGAGGCGTTTTAGTCATAGTGATGCTAAGCCATCCTCTACTCCCATGATTGTCCGTTTTCTAGACATTAATAAGTACCCCTGCCGTCCAAAGGAGGATGATGAAGAGATATTGAGCCCTTAGTGTTCATGTCTGGGTGCAATATGCGCACTATTGTACTTAATCTAATGTACTAGACCAGAAATCTCGTTTGCTATGAATTATCTAGATCGACACAGTACCGCACCAACATGCCACCACTAGACTGGCATAAAAGACATTTTCCATTACCTTAGAGTACTACGGACATGGGATTATTCTATCCATTTGCGTCGAGTGGGCGTAGCACCATTGATCCTCAAAATAACGCAACCTTTGTCGGCTATGCCGATGCTGGTTTCTTATCAGACCCGCACAAAGGACGTTCCCAATCTGGTTATGTCTTTACCATTGGGAACACGAAGATATCCTGGAGGTGTCATAAACAGACTCTAGTGGACACTTCGACGAACCACTCTTAGCTACTTGCACTCTATGAGGCGACTAGAGAGTGTGTCTGGCTTCAAGCAGCTATTGGCCATATTCGAAGCACCTGTGATCTGGCTTACAATCATGATGAACTAGTTGTCATTTATGAGGACAACACCGTTGTGATTGATCAATCGAAGCATGGCTATATCAAAGGTGATGCCACTAAGCATATCTCGCCAAAGTTGTTCTTTACACATGAACAACAAACGCTTCAAAAGATTGAAGTGAAACATATTGGTTCAGAAAATAATCATGCTGATTTGTTCACCAAGTCACTGCCAAAACATTCTTTTCAGAAGCATGTACAGGCGATTGGCCTACGTAGGCTATCTGAGCTACCTTAGAGCGACATTTTATAACGGAGTCGAAATTCTCGCATCCGGTCTTGTGCGAGTGAGGCGGAGCATCCCGTTGTATGCTTGTGTACTCTTTTTGTACTTAATATATGGTTTTTCGCACTGGATTTTCCTTTACAAGGTTTTTAACGAGACACGTTCCCTATTATACCTCATTAAGGATTGCCGAAATTAGGGAGAGTATCATGTTGTTTACTTCTTACCACCGTGTACTCTTTTTTCATTCAACCAGAAGTTTTTCCTACAGGGTTTACTCTGACAAAGTTTTGATGAGGCACCTATTTTGTGGTTGATCCTCTACTACTACCAATGTTGCACTATTTTTCCTTCGATAAGAGATTTTCCCATTGGGTTTGCTCTGGCAAATTTTGATGAGACACACCGTTTTGTGGTTAGTAACTTACATAGTATTTTAGCATATATCATTCGGCTACACAGTTTGTCTAGGTATCGGTTTTGTCCCACACTGGGTTTTTCAGCCCTAAGGTTTTTATGTGTTTAGCTCTGCGAATGAACTCGACTCAGATCGACTGCATGAAGACGAAAAACTCAAGACGTCTAAGGGGAAGTGTTGTAGAGGGTTCTAGAAAACTCTAGAAGACTCTAGAAAATTTTAGTGGATGTCTTGAGCTTGGGATTTATGGGGTTTAGTTGGGCCCAAGTGGGCTTATAACCCTACCCCTCTATCTATATAAAGAGGGTCGGGGGTCTTGTATCGTACATATTCATTCATACGGATCAATAAACAATATTGTTCCCCCTCTCTCTCTACTTCTATCTCTATATACTAAATACGTAACTAATAGTATTACAACAATTATCTAATTAATATTTTACCAATTTTATGATATTTTATCGGTAAATTATATTCATTTTCACTAAATAATATAATTGCACTCTAGTTACTTCTCAAATAATATTTGATAGCACATTATTAAATACTTAATTTTCTCATCACATTAATATTACAGATATCTACCAAGTAAATAAATTACTGACAATTATTTTCCTCGACCTTACCACTTAACTTATTTATTGTGTCGGATATTAAAATTCACTTGCAAGATTTGACACAAACAAAACTTATAAGTTTCTCGAGGGGATATCATCAATCCTTAATCAATGACGTGAATTCCTTCAATTATAGACACACACCATATAAATAATGTTACTGTCCAACGTACGAGTTTGTTGACCACAAGAAATCTCACCCATTGCAAATCAAAGCAGTATACATTATAAATATGTGTATCGATAATAATATAGGGATTAAGAGTACAAGTAATCATAATAATTCTTTAGTATAAATATTTTATTCTTATCAGTACCATAAAATAATACCACTTTGTCTTGTTCAATATACTCTAAGTATACAAGCACAAACAGTCGGAACTCAACCATTCCCCGTAGTCAAGACAGACCAACTAAAACTATGTGCTACAACTATATCGATGGTTGTCCACTCCATCTAAAGTTGTGAACGATAAAAAATATTCTGTTAGAACTGGTGATTTGATTTTCCGTGTGTAAGTCGTACTCTACACACCAAATCACTTACTATACAAAATAAATACACATGTACATATAAATAATATGTACAACATTGCTCATATTTATTCTCAAATAAAACATTCATTGTAAATAAATATATACTAAAATCGATAATAAATCATGTCTTTTAATATACAATTCTAACAATCTCCCACTTATACTTAAAGCCATGATGCACTACATTAAACACTCATCCACTCTATTTATCTAAGACCTTACCGAAAAAAGTTTTAATTAAGGATGTACTAGAAAGTTAGGATGTAATCATGTTCACTATTAACTCTACGTTGATTTTCTAGAAATATTACTCGATTGAAAATTCAAGTCTACTAATCAAAATGATTAAAAACTAACTTTTTGGTAAAATTATATTTAATCCTTAATCATTTAAGATAATTCATTAAATATTTTACCATACTTAAACAATTTCGCCATGAGCTAGATTTATATCTACTAACTATGCCAAAGGCAAAATAAATATAATATCTAACGAATTTCATAACCTACATGAGACTTCCAATTGCCAACGCATATGGAACCGTTTATACAACATTCCAAATCCGAAAGGAGTCATCATTTCTTGGAAACTATTATTCTAAATTCAGCTAGAATTAGAACCAGTATAACTTGATTTTTGAGAATCCCAACATCAATTGATGTGACTGACTTATCTCAAATCCTTTTATATCTGACTATTTAGATAACCATACATTTACTGTAAATAACAATTCCATCTCACATATGATGACTAAGTTAACTTACCCATAGTACCAAAAATATCAAAACGTACCCAACACGCTTCTAGTAATTATACTACTTATCCGACCATAGATCAAAATCATAAGACTTTATAGCCTTATCAAAAACGGACAAACTAAGACCCAAATGACTGCTTAAGTCTAAAGACTTCTTAAGCCTGCATAACCTGTGCTATTGGACCTTTACTTGAAGAACATCTGGTTGTACTACAAAAGTACTACTCAAGACTTCCAATAAAGAAAATTGTCTTGACAAAATTTCACAGCTAATTGCCAATGCCTTGCATCTTTATCTCCTTAAGATTTATTGTAGCTACTAGGTTCAATTTCCAACTTATCAAGGATCATCTCGTAAGATTATCCTTTAAGTATAAGAAACATCTAGGTTGTTTCAAGAAACTCCAACTATGATGAACCTCCCTATAAGTACTAAGCATTATGAACTTTTAAACTGGTGTTATATACCAACATCCTCTTCATGAATCACTCGATTTCTCCCACTGAGAAAATGTATTTGTTAGTCCATCATGCGACATTTCATTTTGAACTATAGGTATATAATAAAAATGTCACCCTACATTCTAATAACTTTTATTAAACTAACCTTATTTTGGGTATGTGGTTAACATCTAATTCTTTTTCAAAGAACTAGTCATGATTGCTAACAATGACTTCTGATTCTTCAAAAAATTAAGAAACCACCTATCGTTTCTTTGAGATAACTGACAAGAAACAAACATTAATATTTGATTCCAACTTCTTTTCTTTTCTCATCAACATGTGTGTTGGATTTCCATATAACAGAACTTTCTAAGACCAGGCTTACGACAAATCTAAAGTTTTATGAAAGTACTCGGTACTAAGTAAAATGGAATCGAGTGAAAGATGTACGCTAATGCTTCTACTACGTACCTCAAAAACGAATAAAATTAACTGAATAATTTACTATCAACCTAACCATTCCTATAAGAGTCTTATACCTTACTTTTGCTACACCGTTCTATGATTATGTACTAAGTATAGTCAACTGGGACATAATCCCTACCTATAATAATTAATCCACTATCTATCCAAAGAGTTAATCTCCACCTCCATCATATCAAAGCGTCGATATATATTTACAAGATGCTTATCTGTCTTCATGTTAAATGCATTGAATACTTCAAAGCTAAACGTATGATGCATCAAATGAATGTACCTTTATTTTGAATAATCATAAAAACATGTGACCGTCTATTCAAAACTCATGTATCATGGATCTCATAGGATTATGCAAATAAGAATGAACTAATCCTTACACTTTTTTAACTCATATAATATTTGGTCGTGAAAAACCGCTTGGTGATTTTACCATCTAAACATGATTCAAAAATTGGTAGTGACGCAACTTTCAATGATCCAAATAGACCATTTTAAACCAGTCTTGTAATCCTTTTTAGATTAAGATAACCTAGATTCAAAGTTATGTATAGTTCAATCCTTGAAGTTTACTTTCTCTAACATAGTAAGTTAATAATATTATTCAAATTAATTAAGTTAGAATGTAGAATTAGAATTTACTAATAGTGTCAAAATCATTCACTTATATACCATACCTGATAAACTATTTATTTTATCTAATAACCGAAGAGTCATTAAAATAAACAAAATATATTTATCTAAATATCTCAGAAAACGAAACAAAATTCTTTCTAACGGAAGGTCTATATAGAATGTCTATTATTACTAATATATGATTACAACCAATCAAATTCTAATATCTTCTACTGCAACTCCTGACATCTCGTGCCATATCCAAAAAATATAAAATATTGCCATCACCAAGTTGTCGAGTTTGCTAAAACCCTTGCAATTAATTGCAACCATGATTAGTGATTCCAATATCTACACACCAGCTCACGGTCGATACAATCACTAAATATTTTTCAGCAAGAAGTGAAAGAGATTACCGTTAGCGTAATCCTTAAGTTAAATGAATTGGACAATATTACTTTAAATGACTTGCTAGATGTTCATGAGTCTTTTTTCCTTTTCTTATAACCTTTCGGTTAAGAAACAGAAACTTTTTCATTAAGCTAAGCAACGATTGACTTTTCATTAGACATTTTGATGCCTTAACTATCAACTTGGCTTTCCCCATTGATATCACTTTTAAGGATTTCTAATTCAAGAACATGATACTTAAATTGTGTCTCCTCGTCATATTGTGTAAGAGTTTTCACATGTAAACGTTTCTACCATCACTATCTTAAATCTCAAACTTACGTTTCAGATTCACAATGATATCATAGATATATAACATACATTGATGTTGATGTTGCAATACATATTGACATAAATGTCAATATGTAAAACCACTACATCTCATCATATACTATTCGATCCACCTACGATAAGTTTGGGTCAACTAATCAGTTACCCGCTTATTCGGAGCCGATGGACATAGCTTGAAACACAAAACTTTGCTTATTAGCAGTCAAATAAAAAATATCCTAGTTTTTTCTTTTACAGTCATAATAATTCAAATCAACAACTTTACTTTTAAGTATACTAACTAGTCGTATGAATACTATTATTATCATGAGAAAACAATTACAAATATAATATTAAATGAAAAAATAAAATAACTATGAATTATTAATAAATATGGTCCATAATCCAATATTTAAAATTTTAATCCACCACCAGCCTTAATCACCGTAAATAATATGTCTTGATGGGAGGACGTCTATTATTTAACATTCGATATGCTAGTTTAGACTATTAATTTTACTATCTAGACAAATGTCAAAGTAAAAATTAATATCTTGGCTTAACTTCTGTCATATAAATATTAACACAGCCTCAGATGGAGAGAGATAATAATATTTATATATATGTAAATACCATCACCAATTATAAATCCATTGTTCCCGTATGTAATCTCTCAGATGGAGAGGTGATTAAATACGAAATAAATTCACTCTCCTAGTTAGTTAGTTATAGTTTTTAGGGATACAAATTATACTTAGTGATCCGTAATTAATATCATCCGTTATGGAGGAAGACACTATAAACAACACGTGAAATTAAATACATCAGTTATAATTTGCTTTCATATAATTCAATTAACTATTAATTAAATATAATTGTTACTAATTAAACAAACTAATTAACTCTAAACAATATTAATTAATCTAGTTAATCAAAATAAAACTATTATAAATTGATAAACTAAAATTATCAATTACATCTAAATAGTTTTCAATTAATTAAGCCTAACTATTATTAATAAATTACAATAATTAACTAAATCTAAATAGATATTAATTAATTACATGCAGATTTTTAGATTATATATAAATTGTAATACTATATCTGTCAAAATCTTTAACTATGTAGGTCAAATTGTAAATTTCTGAAACTGTTTTCAATCAACATTCTTTCTTTCAGAAAACACTGTCTAATAGCAACTCTGGAAACTACAAGGACCGCTCCGAAATAACACTAAACTTAAAGAATAGCATGGGAAGCTCTGTCGAACTGATCAACCACTGCCTTACTCATAGACTGCAGCTCCGGCGAACAACACATCCCTCCGCCGATCTCCGAAAGACGTAGCCAGCCTAGACCGGCGGGATGGTTTCAATTAAAAATAAATTCCCAATATCAGATTGCATACATATACATATTGTATATACATGTAACTATACAATCCATGTATCAAACACTAACGTGTTACTGTTAATTAATCAAACATCCTATATATGTCCACATTCATATGTAAATATAAACGATTATTGTCCTTATCGACAAATACATAGTAATGATAGCAACATGCTTTAAAAGTCAACAGAAAACGTATACAAAACATATACTATCACATATTTAGAGATGCTAACAACAGTTAAATCGATTGAACACATACAAACCGGTTTCACCGATTGAAATATTAATAATTAAATAAACTATTCAATCACACAACTTAGTAAATCTGTTCTATATGTAGACGTATCTACAAAAATAAACTTGTAGCATATACTTGCATATATATCCACAATACAATACGTTTCTCCAGAAAGTAAATAAAACCTTACTGTTAACATCACACGTAACACAGATTGAAATTTAATCTAAATAATACTCATCAAATATATCATCAATCACATAAACGTATTAATTTAAATCCAAATACAGTATAATAACGGCTCTGATACCAATTGTTAGAAATACGTTTTATTTTACTATTGAAAACTGCCTTTGAATTCTGATTATAGTGTATATGAATTTAATAAAAACGATACAGAAATAACTCATGGGCAGAGGTAGATCACACTTGATCTTCTGTTGTAATCCTATTATACGTTTTGCTCTTAGAGATGTGGACTCTCATATTGATAGGAAATTCTAATTTAATCTGGTTATAAGATGTGTATTTTCATTAACATAAGAGCGGTATATATAGGTTACAACAGTGATCTAGTGCACAAGCAAGAATAGACATCTATCTTACCTAGAACTTAAATTAGTACTTAATTAATAAATATTATATAATCTTATTAACAAGAATGATATAATATTATCTAATTAATAATTTACCAATATAATGATATTATATCGGTAAATTATATTCATTTTCACTAAATAATATAATTGCACTCTATTTCCTTTTCAAATAATATTTGATAGCACATTATTAAATACTTAACTTTCTGCTCACGTTAAGATTACAGATATCCACCAAGTAAATAAATTACTGACAATTATTTTCCTCGACATATTATTTTCTCGACCTTACCACTTAACTTATTTGTTTTGTCGGATATTAAAATACACTTGCAAGATTTGACACAAACAAAACTTATAAGTTTCTCGAGTGGATATCACCAATGCTTAATCAATGACATGTACATGAATTCTTTCGATTATAGACACGCACCATATAAATAATGTTACTGTCCAACGTACGGGTTTGTTAACCACAACAAATCTCACCCATTGTAAATCAGAACATTATGCATTATTAATATGTGTATCGAAAATAATTTAGTGATTAAGAGTACAAGTAATCATAATAATTACTTAGGTATAATTATTTTATTCTGATCAGTATCATAAAATAATATAACTTTCTCATGTTCAATATACTCTAAGTATATTAGCACAAACAGTCGGAATTCAACCGTTTTCTATAGTCAAGACAGACCTACTAAAACTATGTGCTACAACTATACCGATGGTTGTTCACTTCATCTAAAGTTGTGAACGATACAATATATTCTGTTAGAACCGGTAATTTGATTTTTCGTGTGTAAACCGTACTCTACACAACAAATCACTTACTATACAAAATAAAGACACATGTACATATAAATAATATGTACAACATTGCTCACATTTATTCTCAAATAAAACATTCATTATAAATAAATAAATATTAAAACCGATAATAAATCATGTGTTTTATTATACCATCGTAACACTTTGGTATCAAGTTATTTTAACTCTGGACCTCTAGTAATATCACCATCGTAAAAAGTACAACAAACAATCAAATGCCCTTGCATGAACATGAAAATTTGGTGCAACAAACTATAGCCAAATATGTGAATGCCATGATCGAGAACTCAAGTCTGGATTCTCCAACTGACATTGTACAATCACATTTTACTTGATGCAAAGAAGATATGTTAACGACCTTCCTTGAACATGATCTATGCTAGCTCATATCTTTTAATCCTGATCTCTAAAGAAAAAGACAAGATAAGTTACTTAATTCTAAAAGAAATCAACTTCCCGTAGCATTAATGGTGTGTTTGTATCTTTTCGGTCATGCGTTTGTAAGGTTGGAAAATCAATAGAAAAACAAAAAAGGGAGAGAGAGGGAGATAGTATCAATTTTATCACTTGTTTTCATTTTCCTAGTACTTTTGAGTGTAAAATGGTTTTTTTCATTCTACCGACAAAGTTTTCTCTCACTTTATTTTATTTTATTTTCTATTGGTTTTATTATTGAATAAAAAATAAGAAAATATTTTCTTGTGAAATCAATTTTATTTTTCCATTAGTTTTTCAGGTTTGAAACACACCTTTGTGTTTGGAAGTCGGAAAACTAATGGAAAAATGAAAATGATTTCCCGATAAATTTTTTTTTTTGTATTTTACTCCATACGAAACCTAGTGAAAAGAAAATAAAATAAAGTGTGAGAGAATTTTATGTGTAAAATGAGAAAAATTATTTTCCTTCAAAAAGTGAGGAATGGTTCGTTTGTAATCCGAAAAATGTCATGAAAAAGAAAAAAAATTTAAAACCAAGAAAAATTAAATTGAAATCATTTTCCCGTCATGCGTTTGAAAGGTTGGGAAATCAAAAGAACAAAAAAATATGAGAGAGATGGAACTAATACTACTTTTCCCTTTTTTTTCTCACTTTTGCAAAGAAAATGGTTTATCCCATTTAACACACAATTTTTTCTCACTTTATTTTATTTTATTTTTCACTAGTTTTCTTGTAGAAACAAACACAAAAAAATGTATTCTCGGAAAATCATTTTCATTTTCTCATTAGTTTTTCGGGTTTTCAACACAGCCGAAAAGTAAAACAAATGAGAAAAATAAAACTAGCTAGATATCTTTTTTCTTATTTTCTTTTCTCTTTATTTTTCAAACTTACAAACAGATGATTGGAAAATGATTTTCATTTAATTTTTTTCATTTTACTTTATTTTATTTTTTCATGATATTTTCGGAGTTAAAAACACTATGCAAGATTCAGTAACTCAAACCCAACAAAGTACATAATTTGCACAATTATCTTATTGCAACGGTCATACAAATATCAGAAAAGACACTGCACATTACGAAATTAGTTTCACTAAGATATAGACATATAGTAGCAAAACTTAATTTTTTTTCCTTTTTAAAACCGGAATCACAAAAATTGCGATTATACCTAACAATTAACATTATCTCCAACATTTCTTTATCAACTTGCCAAATAATCATTGACTATTTTTAATAGTAATAAAAGTGCTAGTATTATGGATTGAAAACATAAATTTTCTAATATCCACGTTCCCCCTTTTTGAGCTTTTTGTCTTCATTCCATCATCCCACTGTAATGCACATGACCATTCCCACTCTCTCATTCCTCGAACTCCCCAATATTATACATGTAACTCCACTCTTTATCAAATAACCTCTACAAACTATGGGTGATTTTAAAAATAACTTGTGAATTTTTGACCTTTGTAATTGACACCCACGAATTTTTAAATCTTGAAAAGAACTCTTCATATTTATCTTCAAAATGCCATGACTTATTATTAATCAATTTTACAATAATTCTTGATGGAACGGTTGTTCCCTAATATCTAACTATTTAAAAGGTACACAACACAGTTAACTCTGAATGTCATATAGAATACTTTAAAAAACAAAAGTACTATTAGCACGCCAAAACTATTTTTTGTTTACAAAACCTATGGAAACCGTAATGGTTTACTAATGTGACAAAAATATCAATAAACCATTAGAAATACATCAAGAATAAACTACAAGGACAATAGACCACATAAATATCAAATTATGTCATTCTAAAATTGAACATACATAGTAATTTGCAAAAACTATTTTTTTTCGAGTCAATTAGCTGCGAAGTCATGACTATATTTCAGTAAAATAAAACGTTAACCGAGGAAAATCAATACTTTTAACAAATCATTAAATTATAGTCAGAATACATGATAAAATATGTAATAGACACCACTTAACTACCATTTTAATAAAATATGTAATAGACACCATTTAACTATCATTTTAATTGTGTTTTTGAAACTATATATAATTTTGACCGATATCGAATAAATTACCAAATGGAATTCTTTAAAAGATTAACACAGAAATCAAATGTTACACTACATGATTAAGTTTTAAATAAATTCATTTTGTCAATTTTGATGCACTACAAAAAAATTACCAATTAGCTAAAGCAATTGTGACTGCGTTTTTTGTTATGAATTTATTAGTTACGTTATTTGTGACGAGTTTGTGCGGATAGTCAATTGGTGACAGGTTTGTGAGTTTTTCAAATTAGTGACAATTTTTTACTTTCACAAAATTAACATTATTTTGTATTGCATAGACTTACTCGCTAATCAAAATTCTACTTTTTTTTTTATTTGTAATCAAATTTCACCTAGTTTGGTACTCCAACGAGACAATTAAATCGGGACGATGGATTAATTTAATTCTCCATGTCTAACAAAAAAAAAAAAAAAAACTAATGGGAACTAAGAGGGTTATTGGCATTGACCCACATAATTTCAAACTATACAGTTAATACATATACACTGAATATATCTATTCTATATTCAGTCACACTAAAAAGAAAATTCAGATTCCTCTCTACAACAACAGTACAGTCCCCATTCATGACCCCACCACCACCCTCCTCCGTCCCCGTCGTGATCCTTCTTTCCACCGCTCTTTCCACCGTTCACCTGGGACAAAAAGTCAAATTAATTGAATATGACAATATACATTTTATTACTATTTATAACTGATCCGAGTTGTAATTTAAATTTTTAAAATTTTATATAATTTATACGAGGTTTTAGATCGGCCACTGCCTGCTACCTTATTTGGTGTTTTTATTCATATTATGAGAATTCATATCTACTTTTCACACAAAAAAACACTTTATTTAAACAAAATTCATATTATAAATGTAGGTTAATGTTCCCAATAAGAAAGGAACCAAAATCTTACCCCATAATATTTTACAATAAACCTTAATGGTAAATTTAAAAGTGAGTAATATAAAATAATAAAAACTAAAATATAACGAAGTTTATGGGATGCCTGATTTTTTATGTAGGTGTAAAAATGTTATGCAAAACTTAAAAAAGTATAGTTTTCTCTTAAATTTAGAGAAAGTAAATTCAGGAAATTACAATGCTTGCTGTTACTGTTACTGTTACTGTTACTGTTACTGTTACTGTTACTGTTACTGTTACTGTTACTGTTACTGTTACTGTTACTGTTACTGTTACTGTTACTGTTACTGTTACTGTTACTGTTACTGTTACTGTTACTGTGATACTGAAAAATATTCAATCTACTTCAGTTTACACAAATATTAAGGCAAAATATTGGATCTCTAACACATTTGTATCATCTAAATAAAAATTCAACTATACATACAAAACAAAAGTACAAAACACATACTATACCACTCCATAGTCACTCATCGGTTCACTAGTTGAAGAAGATTCAGATCCCCCCCCACACACACAATTCATGACCCCACCACCACCCTCCTCCGCCGTCTCCGTCGCCTTCGTGATATTCCTCCTCCTTCCACTCTCTCTCTCTTCCACCTGCCCACCACCACCATTCTCATCTCATCAACCACATTTCCCATTCTTCCCACCTTTCCAACTTCACTGCACCTCTTCAAACACCTCCTCCTCCAACAACAACAACAACACAACCACCACTACTAGTGTTCGTATCCGTAACCTCTCCTTCTCCCTCCTCCACCTCACCTCTCCCTCCTCTCTCCTCCTCCTCCCCGAACCCGAAAAACACAACAACAGGCTCGGCGGCAACAACTCAACCAACTGTTTTTCTCCGATATCTTTTACGGGCACTCCTTTTACCATCTCTCCATCTACTTGCCTCCGTCTCTCTAGAATTAAACCCTCTTGCGGTCATGCTAACTGTCACCCGTCTAGGCTCCTCCCCGACTGTCCTCCCCCATCTCATCCACTTCCCCATGGCAGCTGCAGGTACTTTACTTTTATGTTTTTTTCTTTTCTTTTTTTTTTATAAGCGAAATTTGATGTTTAGTACCTAATGTTGAACTTAAATTATGGTAAAGTCTCAATTTGTATTTTCTGTTTAATATTTAGTAGCATCAAAATTAGACATAAGTACTAGATAAAAAAAAAGGTATATATATATATATATATTACAGAGTACTATTTTTCTCATCTTTTTGATTAATAAGGGAAAAGCTTAAGTATGTGTTTTAGGATGTTTATTTGTATTATTTATAAGGTAGTTTCTACAGTTTTAAGTTATTAAGTAAAGTGGTTTTGTTAGTGCCTATGAAAAAATGCCATCAAACCCATTATTAACAAACTTAACAACTCAACCAACTGTTTCTCTCCAATCTCTTTTGGCAACTCTCCTTTTACTGTCTCTCCCTCTACCTGCCTCCATCTCTATCGATTCAGACCCGCTTGTAGTTATAGTAACTGCCACCTCAGCGGTTCACCGTCTAGGCTATTACCCGACTGCCCTCTGCCATGTCATCCCTATCAAGGATGCAGGTATATTACTTATCGCTTCCTTTTTTTTCTTGATAGGTAGGGAAAAGTTAACCGATGCCCCCTAACCATTAACCAAAATATGTCTCCTATGCGAATTTTTTTTTTTTGTAGTAATTAATCGCGTAGTTTCTTGTTTTAAGTGATTAAGTAAGTGGATTTGGTAACAAACTTAACAACAAACTTAGCAACTCAAGCAACTGTTTTTATGATCTCTCTCCAAGGGCTCTCCTTTCACCCTCTCTCCCTCTACCTGCCTCCGTCTCTCTTGAGTCAGACCCACCTGCAGCAGCTACCAAAACTGCTCCCAGTGTCACGCTGACTGCCAACTCAGCGTTTTTAAGTATGGGCTACTTCCCGACTGCTCTCCGCCGCATCATTCCCTCCCCCACGACGGGTGCAGGTATATACTTATTAATGTAGAATTTGTAAGTTTGTTTGCTAAAAAAGTATACCGGGAGTAGTGGAAAATAGTTGGTAGCAGTAAAGTAATAAACTGTTTACTTAAAATTAATTATACTTTTCAAACAACATCTTTACTTTTTAAACAAGGCCAATAAGAGAAAAGCTACTATATATTGGTTAAGTATATCCAGGGGTGGCCCTTTGGACAAACATATCAGACGAGACACAAAATTATTACTACTTTTTTGGTTTTTTAGACAAAAAGCAATGTCGTTTTGATCGAAAGTATTAAGGAAAAATTTATTTATCAATTTTGTTTTGCTATGACGGGAAAAATAAAATTAGGCGCAAAAAATTCGCAACTAAGGTGCTAATATCTCTAGGGGCTGCTGCAAAGAAAAAAAAAATCTCTAGGGGCCCGCCCCTAAGTATATCTGGTATGTGTGTTAATATGTTTTTTTATGCTGATTAATAACGTAATTTCTAGTTTTAAGTGATTAAGTGGTTTTGGTAATGCCTATGAAATACAACTGTTGTAATATCTAGACCTCATTTTGAAAGTACTTTTGTCTTCCTGTTTTAGTGAAAGTTAATGTTTAGTACATAATTTAATTTCGGAGTTAATTGTGATAAACCTCAATTCGTATTTTTAGTTTAATAATTGGTAGCATGATAGGATGTTGAGCACAAATAGTAAAAAATGGTGGCATCATTGAGCATTTGTAGATGCACATATTTTAAGCATGTCTTTTTATAATTAAGTCGGACTTTGCACTAAATGATCATTTTTTAATATATATAATTATTACCCTTTCGCTTTAGAGGCGGCCAGAGATTGGTGGGTACATTAAGTTCCGCAGGTTGTTGGAGCTTAAGTCACTTAAGCCGCAGTGACTTTTTATTAATTTATGAAAACAACAGTTATCGTGGATGAAGAACGTGCTTCAAAAAAAGATTGAAAGGTCCAGTTTCCTTGCAATTTTGTAAGTTTTTTTTAATGTTTATTGTCAGGAAAAAAAATTATTATGTTGAATAGGACAGAATTATTGGGTTCGTTAGGTACCGGGAGTTGCTGGACAACGCACTTTGTTCGTTTTAGTGACTTTTTTTGTTTATAGAGTTATGTGTACAAGTGTTCAGGTTGGTTATGCTAGAGATTGATGATTTGTAGATTCATATTTTGAAGTTGTGGTGGACTTTCAGGATTTTTTTTGTAACTTTGTCCTAATTTAATTGTTATTCACCTAAAGTTAGCCTTCAATTGTGAACTGAGTTAAAGTTTGTCCTCAAGTCAATTAAGTAAGCAAAGTTTGTTTGGTCTAATTTTATTAGATTTTTCCGATTTGATACTCATTTTGTAGAACAGAAGATAATAAAACATAATTGATTTTTATAATGCTAATCAAAAGAATGGCTTTCATTATATATATTTACTTTATTTTAATTTTTGTATAATTTATTATTCGGAAGCTTGTAATCTAGAAAAAAAATGTGGCAATCACGCTAATGTGATGTTTTATGATTTTGCAACCTTCCACAGCCAGGGCGTTTTAAGCTCCTTGGAGGACTTTCTATCTTTAGGTATCGAAGTCAAGTGGGACCCACAAGACTGTGCCCATTGCAAGGCTAACAAAACCAAATGCGGATTTGACCCGAAAGCCCGATTCGCATGTCCCCAGGCCACCCCACAGTCTAAACAGGCTAAGGTCCGGTGTGTAGTTATATCTGTTGTTTTTGTAATTTTTTTGTTATTAATCAGCGCATTAATTATCCGGTCAAGGCGGAGGAAATTAGCGGTTTTAGGCGGAGATGATCCGACGGTGTTGTATCTGCACCGCCACCGCTCTGCTAGTCTTCTCCCCCCAGTGTTTACATATGAGGAGCTTGAAATGGCGACGAACAGGTTTGATTTGAGGCGTAAGATTGGTGATGGAGGGTTCGGATCGGTTTTTCTAGGTCAACTTTATGATGGGAGAATCGTGGCCGTTAAACACCTCCACCGACGATCCAACGGTGGGAAATCTTGCCTCACGAAATCGTTCTGTAACGAGATTTTAATTTTGTCTTCCATCGAACACCCGAATTTGGTAAAGTTACACGGATATTGTAGCGACACTAGGGGGTTGATTTTAGTATACGATTACGTTTCGAATGGAACTTTATTTGAGCATTTGCATAAGAGGGTTTACAGGAAAGGGACGATGACGTGGCAGGTCCGTGTGGAGATCGCGCTACAGGTAGCGTTGGCGATAGAGTATTTGCATTTCTCGGTTTTGCCACCGATTGTACATAGGGATATAACTTCGTCGAATATATTTGTGGAAAAGGATATGAGGATTAAAGTGGGCGATTTCGGCCTTTCGAGGTTGTTGGTATTTTCGGAGAAAACTAAGGATTTGGGTTCAGAGGGGTGTGTTTGGACGGGCCCACAAGGGACCCCAGGGTACTTGGATCCTGATTATCATCGGTCATTCAGGTTTGTGCTGTAGCCAGTTTTTTTCATGTTATTTTTTTTCTTACTAGGGAGCTGAAGTAGCGTAGTTGAAACTTTTCAGGTAAATTACAGGGTGAAAATATGATCTTTGTCGTTTTGTCAATCCAACTGTCATGCAAAGGCAAACCCAAATTTTTTGTAATTGATACATGGGTGCAAATATTCAATTTAAAAAAAGTTCAAGGAAGTGTATAATATAAAGAAGTGGATGGATCATTATGATTAACTGTAAATATACAACTTCAGTAGATTTTGTTTAGATCATTTAATTTTGGTTTTGCTTGCTATATTTTGGATAAAGGAGTACCATTATGCTAGATTCTGGTTTGGTTTAGTACAGATTAATTTTTGGTCCTATAGATTGGTTATAGTTCAAAGTGTAGTTTGTTTTTTCTTTTCGAGGTCCGCTAATGATTTGCAGCTTGATGTAAATCATATGCCTCGGTCCTCTGATGTATACTTTTGTGTGACATTGATTTATAAAAGCTCTGTTCATAAAAAATTGGGAGTGTCGTGGCGTCATACTGCCACCACCTTATTACTTGGATGAGTATATGCGTGAAAACTTTAAAGGTAAAATACAAATTTGATATTCGTTGTTTTTGTCTATATAAATGGTATACATTAGCGAAACCAGAATTAATAACATGAGTGCAAAAATCTAGATGAAAATAATTTCGGGAAGCAAAAAATTGCCAAGGGTGACAATATTATACTGGAAATTTGCTACGATAAATGACATTTTGTAACATTATGAAAGTGTCGGTATTGCCACCACCTAATTACTTGCGTGGTTTGTTCAATCAGGTTAACAGAGAAGAGCGATGTGTATAGTTTTGGCGTCGTGCTCCTGGAGCTGGTAACAGGAATGATGGCAGTGGACCAGAGGAGAGAGAAGAGGGAGGTTGCGCTAGCGGAGATGGTGGTGGGGAGGATCCAGATGGGGCTATTGAACCAGGTTGTGGACCCCGCTTTAGTGGCAGAGGGCAGTGGTGGGGAGGCAGTAGAAGGGGTCGGTGCAGTTGCTGAGCTGGCGTTCCGATGTGTAGCGGTGGATAAAGATGATAGGCCCGATGCTCGGGAAGTTGTGGATGAGCTGAGACGTATATGCATACGTATACGTTGTGGAGGTGGGGTCTTGCGAGGTTCAAACTTGATGAACGTAGTTGTCCCCAATGACGGAGTCTGATAGCTATGATTTTTGGTTCTTTTTCCCATATTGTGCAGTCGATAATTACAACCTCATGTAAATTATTGTACTTTTCATTTCAATGGATGTCCGATTAGTTTTCCGCAGCTTTGATAAGCTAGAATATTGTTTTAAGTTCCGCGCATAAATTGGATTAGTATTCTGTAGTGCTGTATCAAGATGTATATGTAGATACTTTACTTTTATACGTCAACACACACCGCGCATAAAGTAATGCAACGGTCATGCTTGAGCAGTTAGCCAATAAGTATAGTTGTACCACTGTCAGTCTCACCACATATGATCAATTTATAAAAAGCATTGTTTATTTTTTATTTTAAAATGTTTCTCTACGTCATAATGTTAATGTCATCTATAAGATACTATGTTTTTCTTGTGTTTAGTCAGCTTGTTAAACAGACAATGTCCCACCAAGTAAAATATATCAAAATATATCAAAATTATTATTATTTTAATTAATATTTAAATTTAGGCTATGTTCAACTAGTGTTATATATTTATTTATTTGAGTTTTTATTATGTGGTAAAACTAGTTTTTAATTTACTATAGAAATAAAGAAAAGATATATATATATAATTAGAATTAGAATTTAAATTAGCTAGTGCTATTAAGCAGTGGGGAACATTGCTACATGCGCTGCGGGTTTTGTAGCGGTACTGAGGTCGGCACACCTAGCGTTACTGGCCGTTACCAAGATACACAAAAAGAGATTGCATTGATAGAAATTAGATGTAGTTCATCAATTCACAGCAACTCAAAACTAAAAAAGTTTCACTTCTTACTGTTGTTAATTAAATAAAGCCACGAAAATCTTGAACCCCTTCGCACATAAACTAGGCTAAAAAATATGAACCATTCGTGACATTCAATGTACATGTTACATTGGAAAATGATAATTTTATGCATCAACATATACACCAGTTATAAGATGTGTTCCAGCTGTGGTACCTTGAGATTGTTAACATTGTTGTAACCGATAATTTGCCAAGGCCGGGTGTGGTGGTGTTAACAGAGGTTGGCGAGGGAATATTAGTATTCCCTCATCCGGGACTTTTATTATCACCAAAACCCGTTTTACCTTACTCGCGAACAGAAAGGTCGGATTTGGTACCCCGGATTAAGGCACGTCGGTCGGCCACGAGGCAGGCCGGACACACGTAACGAGCACATGTCTCTGAACGTGTGCCTCGCATGTGCGGGATGTCCTAATCCTTGGCGCCAAAATGGCTTGATCTTTTGCGCCATTTCTATAGAGTTTATTGTGGCCCAATCTGGGGCCGCCACGTGTTATCCATACTGATTGTCCGTACCGTTGTCAAAGCATTAACTCCGTTTACACCGTTAGATCATAAATGAGCCGAACATCTATTATAGGGTTGTCATGCATTGAATGATACTATAAATACCCCTCTAAAATCTTATTAGAACGGGTTGCATTCTCTTACTAGAAAAGTTTTACTACTGTCGAACTGATCCAGACCAAGCTACATGTAACCAGACTGATAACATGATCCTAAAACGACACCTTACATACATCGTCATATTTATCTTATACTTTACAAATCTACCATTTATCTCTATCATATACTGACTTGATCGTCGGAGAGGGTACGCTTGGGACAATCTCAGGCCCACTGTTTGTTTGCGTGTGCAGGACCACGAAGAAGGAGAAGAGATCACCGACCTGGACCGTGACCGAGCTTGTTGTTCATCTAACACGGCATAGGCTAATGCAGATCATGTCTGATCAAAGGCTAAGCCGAGCCTAAGAATAAATATAGCCTCGCCAAATGGCGCCGTCTGTGAGAAATGACAGATAGGGCCCGCGCTACCTTTACCGCCGATTTACCTTACCCCGCTCACTCTATTATCTGATCCGCCTCCAAGAAAAGCAAATGTCCGACCCAATCCTTGATGAAACACAGATGTCCCCTCCTGGCCCAACCCACGAAATGCCTCGAACCCTATCTTTCGATACCATCCCACGAACCGATGTCGTTAATTACACACCCGCACTGGTCGCATCGGCAACCCTGTCTGCTCACCGATCCAAAAAAGACCTAGCACAAATAATGCTAGAGTTTCATGAGAAGGAACTTGTCACCTTGGCCGCCCAAAAAGTTTTAATCGCCGCCCTAATGGCGCCTCCCCGCATCATATCCCCCACAGCGAGATACACGTTGAAAGAATCCCCGCCCCCGTCCAAAGTGTACAGTCCCGACTAGGGCCTGAGGGTTCCCCCACCGGACATCGACCCCAGGTCTCGGTAGGCCAAAACCGACCCCGAAACGAGCCAGAACTCGCCCCCTCCAGATACACTCGACCCCGGAAAGAAGAACCAGCCACATCTCATCAAGGAGAATCTTGCCAATAGAGATGATAATGGCTTATTAGTTTGTGGTCAAGGTCCAATGTGTAGTTATATCAGGCTAAGGTCCGGTCGTTACTCAAGAATAACTCAGTTTCATCTAAGTGAACTTTCACGCTTTCGACATTTTCATATGCATGGAACAAATGTTACTTTTCGTGGAAAAGTGATTGATTAAATTTTATTTTGTAATCTAATCTGGAGGAGCAATCTTCATTTTATAATGTAGTAAGTCACTACTCATTAGTCTTCTTTTAAACGGACATTGCTTCGTAATCTTATGTAGCACAACCCAAGTAGCTAATCAGAAAAACGGAAATGGCACTTAAAAGAGCACTACGGTTGACATTTACTAGTTTTTGTAGTCCTATTATATCCTATAGATCGGTAGTCCTTCACCCTTTTCCCATAAATAAATTTTCCAATCAACCCTTCTAGTTTCATTCAGGGACCTCCCCATGTTAGCAAACAAACCAATGGCTTTGGGCCTCCAAAATAGTTAGGGCTTATTTTTTTGTTATTACCTCTTAAATTACTAAAATACCCTTGTTTTTTTTATTAAAAAAATATATAAATAAATTGCATATAAGGGTTAAGAAAAGTAAAACAAAGTTACAGAGAGTATAAACTCATCCATGATTCTATATACGCTGGTAAAGTTTAGAAAAACTTTAATATGATATAATATAATGATTAATCATTTATAAAGAGAACTTTGTATTTATGAGAATGAATTTAATAACATTATGCAAATCAAAGAAAACAATCTAGTTAAATAACATAGAAGGGACAATGCCTAGTTAAAATAGTCTATATTGTATGTAATATGTTATAATTATAGCAATCTACTTTAAATAAGGTTTAATCAAAATGTCATTATAATGATAAAAAAATATAATTTAAGACCTGTTGTAGGATATTATTGTCCATCTTGGGCCTTACTCTATTGGGCCTCTATTGGGTTTTCCTAGCATATGTAACCCTACCTTCTATTATATAAAGAAGGTTAGGGGGTCTCTTGATGTAACTTCCCTACACTTATCAATGAATAAAAGACGACTCTTTTATCTCTCTATACTTGTATCTCCATATCTATATATCTAGCTAATATGTCACACAACACGTTATCAGCACTTTGCTCGCGGAGACTAGGATATACGCTCGTGGGTATTGGAGATTTTGGATAAACGCACGGATATTGAGTATCTATAAACCTTGAGGTTTAACCGGGTTTTTAGGGTTTTGCTATATCGACCTTCACCAACATACCGTGCCTAAGGTACCCGGATATAAATTTTTTTTATACCGTACACGTTACATATTACATGTTTGTATGCTACTGTATTGCATGATTACAACGCATGTTTGTATGTTTACTGTATCTACATGAATTGATTTAGAACCGAAGTGGTTGTCTTTAGATAATTAGCATACTGTGTTTACTGTATATATGTATAATCATCATATATATTATCATGTTAAAACAAAATCATATGCTATGCCATTTGAATGGATTTTTAACAGAACCTACTATTAATTCCATGAATAACGAGAATTATGTATACCGACAACCATGTTATGTTATTAACACCATGTTAGAACTACATGTTAATATGTGTATGATAAGATACAATATTCGGTCAATATACACACACATGCATATAAATTTTTTTTATTAAAAGGCAAGCGAATAAAAATTGCATGTTAATTGAATAAATTGATATGTTTCCATGTAAATTTAACCTTTTGCATGTTAAAATATTTTTTTTACCATATATAGTATTGATTGGTAATTAAAAATATATTGTTTGCTTGCATGTTATAACTACCATGTATAGAATTACTTATATGGCAATAAACCGTAGATAATTGATTGATATCTTATTAGTATAATCAACATATCTTTTGATATTACCATAGATATAAATATACCATATGGCAGTTAATTGATTTGATTTGATTTGGTATGATATAATTTGTGTGATTGATAATCCTGAATTGATTTAGTTTATCACCAAATCTACTGCATGATTAGATATATATCATGAATATATTTTATACTGCCTTGTATATATGTGGTTATCTAGAAAAGATATACCTGTTATTTATTGCCATGAATGGTAGAATTGCGAAATCATATATTTTCACATTTAAGTTGGAAAAATTATGAACCTTCCCTAAATAGGCTCACCTATTTGGATACGATGTCTAGGAAAGATATAGGCGGAAGTCGATATCCTAATGAGGTCGGGTTTTAAGTGGCATTCGTGCCCTCCACCCTCACCGTCTTTCCTGGTCGTTTTTCAAGTAGAGCTACCGAAAGGGGTTGACTAAATAATAATTTCCCCGAATGTGTTTATATAGTGATGTATGTTTCGCCGAATTGGTGTCTCAGTATCGACCCGTCGTTCGATCAATGAGAACCAATTCACATTAAAAGCAAAACTATTTTCGAACCTGTCGTTTCGAAATTAAAGTTTATGCTTGTGCAAACCATAAACATATAAACCAGTCGTTTTATATGAAAAATAATCCAGAACTCCCAACACATGTTGGATGCCATCTATGATGAGAAAAATCGCAAAACATACTTGACAAATGACTGTTTAGACGTTGATGTTATTCCGTCACCACATGTTAGTCACCCTGATGTGTGAGCATGTGATACCCAAATTATTTGGATGTCATCTTTGATGAGTAAAACACGAGTTTGTTGTTACCCTCGAGACGAATGCTAAGGCGTTGATTTTATTCCGCCGCCACATTTGAGACGTGATGACGTCTATGGTGAACAAATGTCTGAAATTGACATATTGGAGCAATCCTTCACCAAAATACTAGCTTGGAAATTGCATTCCATAAGCAGTATCGTGAATTTATATTCACCATGTTCCTTTATCGCCCATCTGTTATTGGATAAGAAAATTACCCCGGTGAGTAGTTTTAATCCTATTGGGTCAATGGCGAATTGTTTGCCTGATATTAATGCTCTTCGTGTACATTTTTTTTCCACGAATCGAGAACCGAGAAAAGTGTTATTTGTCTCGAACTGTCGCGATCCCGATGAATCGCCTAGCCAAGGGAGATTTTAGACAATCGTCAAAATCGAAAACTTGTGGCTCCAAGACAGTAATTGAAAGGAACAATATGGTCCGTTGTCACAAAGTAAGAGATGATGCTCAAGGAGCCAACTCTATGCTATAAAGACAACGGTCATGCACGGTTACTCCTTAAATAGTTCACAACTATTATAAAGGTGGAAAAACCGATGCTAATGTGGTTAAAGCTAATTGAAAGGAAACTCTTGAGACCCCCGATTTTGTGGCTCAAATGAGTTTGACACCTTTCTTTATTGATTTTGATAAATCATTGAGCCATTTTTTCGCTCATCTGGATTATGTTTTTCCATTTGGATTATGATTTTTCCATTTGGACATACTTTTGGATTATGGTTTGCCTGTTTACAAAATTTCTCGAAATAATTTAAAGTGTTTTGAGCAAATTCCTTTGACAAATGTGACCAAACTTTAAATTATGAAATTTTAGGCCATACCTGTGGGGTAGTTGATATATTTTGGAAATAGTGGGTAACAGTGTACCACATAATTTCACCAACTATTTGCCTAAAAGAGCACTCAGTGACAACGATTCTGGACCTGTCGTTCCAAAATCGAAATCTTTGGTAAAGCCAAATTGATTTGTCAAATATGAGGCGTTATACTCATGCAGGTCCTGTCGTACCTTGTTGAGTTATAAAATATTCGAGAAAACCAGTGTTATCTGGTAATAGCTCATGAAAGAAATGAAATTTCTTTACATAGCCTCCACTCAAAAACGTATTTTAGAGGAGTTGAAATGTCTTTCAAGTGGTTGCTACCACATTCTTTAAAGCATTTAAAGTTACCTTATCATTTCGCCTGTCGTCGAATGATAAATGATTTAGATGCTAAGACATGATTGTCTGTACTATCATTCGCCTGTCGTCGATTGATAAGAGAATTTTGATATTGTGGCATTGACCGGATGAGATATTCCCGGGTCAAAAGACGATGGTTGATTTATAATCGCATCGCATTTGGATTCTCTTTGAGAATATATTTCGTGATTAATCCGAAATTAATGCCACTAATGCTCACTTTGAAAGACTAGTATGTGTAAAGATCACAAAATGAACTCGTAGAATTCTGGTAAAGAATTGAAGGAGTTATTGTGGACTTATCCAACCATAAGACGGACCATAAATATAAATGGTTATGGTTGAAGCATCGACAATAAGGTCACATTTTATTGTTGTCCACAGAAATGCAGTATTTCCAAAACTTTTAGCCCTATCATTAAGTTGATGGCTCATGATCCGGATTATCCTGAAAAGTCTAGTCGACTTGATAATTCCGAAGAGTAATAATCGAAATTTCGATTTGAATTACTTGAGTTTGGAAATTGAAATTGAACATCCTGTCGATTATGTTCAGACCCAAATGGACTCACGGAAAGTTTGATGATGCGGCTGCAAATGATTGCATGCATTTCTTGGTCTTGCGCACCAAGATTTATATTTCCGTGTGGGGTTATGCTATTTTGCTGCATTGGTCCGTTATGAGGCTCATAGACACTCAAACACCATATGCGTACCAGCTGGTTACTGGTTATGAGCCAGAAGTCTCATATTAACGCGTGTTTAAAGTGATTAATTAATATTTTGATTGAGCCGCTCTAGCGTTCAAAATATGGACCTCTGAAGGGGACATAAGTCGATTATGAATCTCCTGCCTATCATTTGATAGAGTAACCTTGGCAAGCGATCTCTTTACCGCATGATATGCGAAAGTGACATCGCTAAGACTGTTCTCCCCGTCGTTAGGGGGAGATTTGCACGTTACCGTTGATAAGGAACGACGTGAAGTAACGTGGCATAACCCACTCAGTCTTAGCTTGATCCCCAAAACTGTACTTAGTGATAAGTAAGTGCATAGACTCCCTCAAGTCTAACTAAATGCCAAACGCATTTAATGACTTTATGAGATGTCACGAGATCATTTATACCTGCTGCAAAATGCTTGCAAGGATAGACGTCCCTGTCGGACGCCGTGTTCCTGTCGTAACACGTTGCTTTGGCCGAACCCACCAAGCAAAGGACGCTGCCGTCGGCCGTCAGTCTGTCGTCCTTCCTAAGATATGAGGAAGTTGACCGGTTCTTAATTCGTTCAGCCCCAGAGGTGGTGAACTGAAACTCGTTTGTCGCACGAGATTATAAAGGATCAAGGAGATGTGTGATTTCCTCCTCATCCTAAGAATCTCGAAATATCTGTCGATCATGATATCTTAGACGATATTGAAGCGAGACGAGACTGTCATTGATTACTTGTTCATATATTCAGTGACGACTGATAATATGAGCAAATTATGACAGGGAACCATGTACCGTTGCCTGAAGTCAACGTAGAATAGACTGGCCTAATGGAAACTTGCAATCCAAGTAGACTCCTTAGCGAAAGTGTGTTCGGACCTGTAGCTCCAACACCACCAATGTTAAACGAGTTCGTTTATTTGGTTATTCGTAAGGAAAAGTGATGAGAATAATGAGATTGTAGAATGCTCGCCTAGTAGCGCATGGCTTCTCTCACACCTTGGAATTGATTACGATATGGTTGATTTTCTCGTAATGGACGTTATAACGGTCCCCTACTTTACCAGTTTAGTAGTTTCCGAAAAATGAGTATGCAGCCATGAATGTGGTCACAGTTTTATCTCTATGGGGATTTAGACAAAGAGATATAGATGAAGCTCCCTGTGTGACTTCATAATGCTTGAATCAAGTAGTTCCTGACCACGGAACACGATCTCAATTAACTGAGACGTTCACTATATGGATTAATATAATCCGAGCGGATGTGGTATACCGCCTAAGTGAGTACTTGATTAGCTTGGGATACTTGAACAAGTATTATGCCCTTGCGTGTTTTATTACGCGATCCATTTTTGGATTTGCCTTCGAGATGAAGGATTTTGGGAAGAAACGGTAGTGACTCGGCCTGATGATCGACTCCCGTAAAGATTGAATCTAAGTCCATGATTCAGACTACACCCAGAAGGTGTTATGACGTTGTATTCATCATGACGCTAAGTCGTCAGATTCTCCCATGATCGTTCGATCACTAGACATTGATATAGACCCATTCCGTCCCTGATGTGACGATGAAGAGATATTGAACCATGATGTTCATATCTAAGTACAATAAGCGCATTATTGTACTTGGTCTAATGTGCTAGGACGAACATCTCGTCTGCTGTGAATGGTATAGCTCGACACAGCATCGCGCTAACACGCTACCATCGAAATGGCATAAAAGACATTTTCCCATTACCTTAAGGTAACTGTGGATGAGGGCTTGTCTTATCCCATTTTGCTTCATCGAGTGTACCTACCCCCTTCGGTACTCGAATTAACGCAACCCTTTTTCTGTATACCGATGCTGGTTACTTATCAGACCCGCATAAGGGATATTCCTAACATGGTATGTCTCTGCCATTAGGAATAAGGCAATATTTTGGAGGTTTTGGAATGACTCCAAACGAATCACTATGATCTGCTCGTGCTCTATGAGACGACTAGAGAGTGTATATGGCTTCGAGCTCGTATTAGCCATATTTGAATTACATATGCTCTGTCTCACGATCCAGATAAAACACTTGTCTTATTTGAGGACAACTTGTTGTTATCGATCAAGAGAGACATGACTAGAGTATGCTATTTAGCATTTCTTGCCGAAATGAATCTTCACATATGAAGTTAAAGAGCATCCTGTCGAATGCTCGTTTTATTCCACGTTATATTTTCCTGCATATAGTCGTGTGCAAGTAAATGAGGCATTCAGTCGAATGCTCGTACTCTTTCTTGGAATATGAAATCTTTGCACCCAGTCGTGTGCAAGTGAGGGGGAGCATCCAGGTGAATGCTTATTGCACTAATTACTACTTAGTCGAAATCTTCGCACCCTGTCGTGTACAAGTGAGGGGGAGCATCCAGTCGCATGCTCGTGTACTCTTTTTGTCCTTAGACCAAGGTTTTTTCCCACTGGGTTTTCCTTGGCAAGGTTTTTAGCGAGACACGTTCCTATCATATCTCACTTACGATTGCCGAAATTAGGGGGAGTATCCTGTTGTATACTTCTTACCACTGTGTACTCTTTTGTCCTTCGACTAGAGGTTTTTTCCCACTGGGTTTACTCTAGCAAGGTTTTGATGAGGCACCTGTTTTGTGGTTGATCCCCTACTACTACCACTGTTGCACTCTTTTTCCTTCGATCAGAGATTTTCCCATTGGGTTTGCTCTGGCAAGGTTTTGATGAGGCACACTGTTTTGTGGTTAGTTACTTACATGATATTTCGGCATATATCATTCGGCTACACAGTTTCTCCTAGGTACCGGTTTTGTCCCACACTGGGTTTTCCGTCCCTAAGGTTTTTATGTGTTTAGCACTGCGAATGAACTCGACTCAGATCGACTGCATGAAGACGAAGAATTCAAGACGTCCAAAGGGGGAGTGTTGTAGGATATTATTGTCCATCTTGGGCCTTACTCTATTGGGCCTCTATTGGGTTTTCCTAGCATATGTAACCCTACCTTCTATTATATAAAGAAGGTTAGGGGGTCTCTTGATGTAACTTCCCTACACTTATCAATGAATAAAAGACGACTCTTTTATCTCTCTATACTTGTATCTCCATATCTATATATTTAGCTAATATGTCACACAACAAGACCCATTTTTTAAATTTGATTTGGACCTCTAAAATTTTAGAGACAACACTGGTTTCATTCGAAGTAGCGAAGATCTTGGTGTCAATATTATTATCATAATTACATTCGACTAAAATAGACAAGTTTCCAGCTGGCAAATATCAAATTGTTATAAAAAAGTCGAATTAATATTCGACAATTGTAAACATCACAAAATAAATAAAAGTAAATTAAGATTTGTTAGCGATCTTTAAATGTTAAAACAAAACAAAAGAACTTGTCTGGCTCGCTATGTGCTCATCAATTATATTGTCCGTCAAATGAAAGAATGATTAAATATTTAATCTTTCTAAAACTGATGCACGAACACTTAAAGGTGACGGTATTGCAGTTTTTGGAAGTAGTTTCAACTTCTCTGTAATTTTTTTTTTGTGGTCTATAGTTAATTATATACGCCGCCTAAATGGATTGTAGCTAATATCATTTTCTCTTCAATGACCAAAGGAAAAATTAACTCCATGGTTTGTCACTACACAACAATAATCGGATAACAAGAATTAGGGTGTTACTATACGACTTGTTACAGAAAATTCAACAACAGTATAGTAACGGTTATCAGCACTTAGCAACAGAAATTGTTGTTATATTGTTGCTAAATTTCAGCAACAAACCGTATAGTATCAGACAAACTGTAACTAAACCGTTGATATATGAATTTTTTTTTTTGTAGTGTGTATTATAAGAAAAGGAACTAAGTACGTACCATTTTCCCCATAAAATCCAAAAGCAAGACAAACAAAGATTGTAAACATCGATTTCGCTACACCATGGTAATCCAAGAGACTAGAATCCAAGACATTAAATTTAACATCATATGAATTGTATGAAGTTAAAATTTGTTTGTTTTTTTTTCCTTTTTTTTCTCCCTAGAGAACTGGTCTTTTCAGTTGCTGAAATGCAGTCGAATTTGAGTGACCAAGAATCAAATCCAGAGTGATGTAACACAGTCCAAATAATCTCCCAATTATGTAAGAGTGATATAACTTGATACATAGTATGAGAGGGATATCATGACTTTCATTAGAAGCGTGTACCATTTTGAGATTGAAATGAAAATACTCCTTTAGAAGAAAAAAAACATGGATATCATCACTTTACACACTACAAGAAATTTGTCTGTTAGCAAAAAAAAAAAATTGTTGGTGTTTAACCTATTTCTATTGCAAACGATGATTAGCAACTGTTTAGCAACAAAATCTGCTCTGTTATTGTTTGACTTGTTGCAGATTTCAGCAACTAAATTAGTAACACATGATTATCCTTAGTAACATAACTGTAACATGGTTTTATGTTGCTAAATCAGTAACAGGTAATTGTAACATATATTTTATGTTGCTACTTGGCTACTTTTTTGAAGTAAAAGGCAACAAAATTTGTAACATAAATGTTTTTGAAGCAAATCTGTTATAATTTTTAATTATTAAACTACACGAAATATATTTATTTAATACTTTTATTGTAGCAATTTCTATAATTATTGTATGCATGAATTTAACCAAAAGTAACCAAACACACAAATAATCAGTAAATTAACAAACCATTTAAAACTTATTAAGTGTAACATTTACAATTCAATTAACTAACAAAAGAATATAAACAAGAATTCTAATATACCTTAACAAAATAAATCCAACTATCAACAAGGATAACTACCAAGCGAAACTTCTACACAACCATTTCTTCCTGAAACATATTACATGAACAAATCATCAAGTTGTATGAGAGAGCTAGAATTTGTTGGCTTTGAAGTTTGCGTTTACTAAAACACGAAGATTCGTTGCACAACAAGAACCATGTCTATATGATCACCAACCGACAGATGAGGCTGGCTTCTTGTTTTATTTTGACGAACCTTCTTCAAATATAGATAAGGAATACTCATTGGATCACGAATAAGTTCTAACTTTGTTGTCTTGAATTAAACACCGCCTGCAATTGAAACAAAATCAAACTGAAAAACAGAATCACAAGCATTACAAATATCAACTCCTAACAAAACTAAGCTAATTAACAACAATGGAAATGGGTTAAATACCAACTAATTACATGAAACAATGAAGTACTACTACAATTCACTGAAACACTAATGTAACCGAAAAAGACTACTGCAGTTCAATATATTATATGCTTTCTTAAGACAAGTGACTTCATATGTAAATCAACTGTGTTTGGTGTTTCCTATTATGTACTATAAACAACATAACCAGAAGGAGAAGTAAAAGAAGTATAGTCGGTATGAAAGTTTTGTGTAGACTTCTAGTTAAGATTTGTGCACCTATACAATCTTATTTTTGTTTGGATATCTACAATAGAAAATTTTAAAAACGACGTGAAATATTATGTATCAACACGAGTAGGGAAGACGATTTTTTTTGGACAAGGTTATGACCAATGACAAATGAAAAAAACTATGTTAGTACTTGCGATGGGAGAAAATATGCTCAAAATATGCAGTTTGATTACTCTTTATATAGCTAGAGAGTGGTTTAGTACTGAGAACACGTGGCACCTACAAAAAAATAATCAAATCGTTTTTGCAAGAATAAGAATGAAGTAGCAATCAACATTGCAGTTGCATATGGGATGAAACTTCCTTTACAAAACTTCAATATCAATTGACAAACTAGAAGTCAATTAAATATGTCACCAAACCCATAAAATATTTAGTGCAATTTAAAGATACTCAAATACAAATAATTTAAACTTACTTCAGTGTTCATCAGCTTGATTTTTTCAAAAGACATAGCAAGCCCTGCAACATCTGCATACATGTAACTTTGTCATAACCTAATAAAATTAACAGACATGTAACTTTGTCAAACCTAATAAAATTAACATCTGCATACATGTAACTTCGTCATAACCTAATAAAATTAACATCTGCATACATCTGCATACATGCAACATCTGCATACCCGTCGAATCTTGGTTTTAAAAGTTAACAGACAATACTAATAAAATGAATACAGAGAGAAGAAACAAGAGAACTTAAAATCATAAGTATGTGTAGACCAACTGTTCTCTTTTGAACTTCTTTTAAGTATTCAATGGGTTTCTGTTGTGGTGTTATATCCCGAAATTCTTTTAAAAGTAGGTTCAAGCATACCCTATTCGGTTCTATTCAATTTTATGAACTTCCTCGCACAAAAACAGAACATGAATAATTATAAACAACCACATATACAATTAAGTAATTTCTTTTCATTAACTAAGTACTAACTAGTGAAGAGTGGGAAGTAAACGGTGCAACAACGTATTCTAAATAGATGTTGTCACTGTCATATAAGGATGTTCAATTCTAGTTATTTTGGTATGCGTTTACATGGGAAAAATAATTTATAAACTCTTAACCATTATTTTAATCTACTAACATTTCAGAATTTAAGCTATTCCAAAACATGAAAAAACATGTAATTCAGCAACTATAGAATATATAAGTATAGCTTATGTGCACCGAAGAAAAGGATAAAAATAGGTTCATGAAAATTGACCATGAAAAATAATGGGTGGAGCCGAGCAACCCGGGCCAATCGTGGAACTGGGTAGTGGGAAGATCTTTAAAGTTACTAACATTCCATAATGCAAAACTGTGAGAAGAAGAACAAGAAGAAGAAGAAAAAAACAGTAAGAAGAGTGTATAGGAGTAATTTTTTATTTGATTAATTTAATCGAAAACCTTCAAAGAACAGAGTGGAAATCCAAAACATAAATTAATTTACAGCCTGAACAAATTTCATCACACATCTGTTTGGACCCAAGCCAAGTTTTAATTTGAAATAATCACTAAACAATCTCCAAACTGTAAACATTTTCTTGAGTAAAACTGGAACTAATATAAAGATATGGAGAATTAGAGGAGTATATCATTCTATTATAATAAGTCAACTCAAGTCAAATGAGCCTGCCAAATTTAGCCACTTTTTTCCAAAGATACCCTATATTTTTTTATTAATTACAATAATACAATTTTCACATAAAAAAATAAAAAAAATAAAAAATAAAAAAATAAAATAACAACTAATAACATTATATGTCACTCTTTAAGTCTTATACTATTTTTTTTGTATTATCCACGTATTTGTATCAGAACTACATTTATTTTTTATATTTTAATTGCATTGCGCGTCACGCACGCAACGCGTGAGGCACGATTACTGGTATATATATAGACAGAGTCATTTATATAAATAAATATATATATATATATATATATATATATATATATATAGAGAGAGAGAGAGAGAGAGAGAGAGAGAGCACCTTAATAGTATGGACAATCTCAGTAGAAGAAAGGCAATAAAAGACTTGAGCGGCCGAAATTTTAGATCCAGGGCTTGTTTTTTTTTATTTTGAGCGGAGAGAAGACATTGAGATAACTGTGTGTATTTTATTATCCAAGTGTTGATAAGAAATAGGGGGCAAAACAAAAATGAAAGGGGGAACTCAAAAATAAAGGGGGGAAATCTCAAAATAAAAGGGGATATCTCGAAATAAATAAGGGAAGAGAACGAGGCAATCTTTATCAAATTAAATTCAACCTTTTGAAAATAAGTGACAAATTTTCTTAAATTTATATATATATATATATATATATATATATATATATATATAGTTATGAGCAGAGACTAGTTTAACAATGATGATTCGGATTAGTTTAACGGGGTTGACTCGAATCATTAAAGTTTAATGAGCATGACTCGTATCATTAGAATCATTAGCGTTTAACAAGTCTAATGATCACGAGGCCCAAACTTTTCAAATAAGTTATGAGTCGAGTTTGAACTTGTTTCTTTATACTCATGAGGCATCGAAGCGAGTTTGAAAAATTATTTTGAGTACACTTAGTGGAGGAGGTAGGAGGAGTCTCGCGAGTGAAACATTCACCCTCATAGTATAAAAAAATCCTACCAGTATATGTATAATTTACATACAAATTTAATGTATTAGTCCCCCCATCTTTTTTTCCTTCTTAATTCTAACACCCATATATACGAATCCTAACAACGCTCATAAGTCCATCCGAATCAAGCGGCTCTATTGCAGCCCTAATCATGTTCATTGTCATTCGCCGAATTCGAGAAGTTTGCTATTAACATTGCTGCATCTTGAATTTTGGCTATATAGATCTGATAGCCTGATTTAGGGGTTTAGAGGTTTATGGGGTTAGGGGTGTTCCTTTGGTTTACATGTTCTTTGAATAAAATAAATTTCAAACCACTTGAAAATTATTGGTTTAGTTCCATTTTATCTACACTAAAATAAAAGAACCAAACGAAACTTAAACAAAGCATTACTTCTAGAGGATTAAAAATTTACAAGTTACAATTCATAATGGACATAATCATCAGATAAAATAAGTTATTGGAATGAATTGAAATACGCAAAAAGAAATTTATCGGTCTTTGGATAAAATACAGAACAAATCAGTTGAAAATGATTGGATTGGTTTCATTTTATCTACACCAAAATAAAAGAACCAAACAAAACTTAAACAAAGCATTACTTCTAACTAGTGGATTAAAAACTTACAAGTTACAACTCATAACGGACATAATCATGAGATAAAATAAATTATTGGAATGAATTGGAATATGCAAAAAGAAATTTACCGGGATTTTTTTTACTAATATGCCAACATACTTATAGCAACAAGAAACTTTTGCAAATTAGTGATAAATCCTAAAATTGAATATGTAAACAAAAATTATAAGCAACATATTTTTATGTATCTAATTTTTATGTGGATATCGTGTTGCTGATCTGATGGTAAATTTGTTACTGACTTTATCTTGAAAATCATAACACCTTTTTTGCAGCATATTATACTGATGCTAAATTTAAGTTGCTAAATAGTTGATAATTCTGTTGCTAAATGGATCATAATATTTATGTTGCTGTTTTGTTACTATTATGTTACTAATTAGCAACAAAAAAAATCTCCTTCTTTTCTTTTGTTGCTAACAGGCAAATTTCTTGTAGTGACGGTGGACACAATAATTTCAAAAAAAATATTAACATAAATTATGTCATATAACAAAAGCATTCAGCCATCCTTACTAATTAGCTTTGCTAACACTTCGTCTCTTACTAGAATAATTATCTTATTCCGAACAAAAGAAATAAAAATTTTATGGACTTATGGCTTATGAGGCGGAGAAATTATTTGGTCATCCAAGATGACTTTTCCAACCCATTTTATAACCACACACTTAATATATTTTATTATGTAAGACTGTGAGACCCACTGAATGTGTGGTTATAAGCTGTGTTGAAGGAGTTTTCTTGAAGGACTCTATGAGGCGAGACTTTCATATTTGCTTGTGTAGTTGTGTTCAAGCAAAATAATGGGGCTAAAATTTTGGATTTGGTGGTCTTGTGTTCTGAGCTTGCATTGTTGTGCTAACTTATTGTCTAGGGTTTTAGTTCATTAATTTAATGAACTTTTATCTACACTGAGAGGCTTTGTAGGTCTATCAAGAGACAAAATAGCCACATTGATATGAAACTCATATCCACGCTAATAATTTAGTAAATTAACAAAGAAATAGATTTTTTCAGTTCAATTTACATGTTTCTCGTGAAGTATACAACTATATTTAGATGTAATCATATGATCAATAAAATAAGTTACTCAAAAGGAATATATACATGTTTTTGTGGCCCATAATTAAACACAAGTTCTCATTTAAACAAGATAGTAACATAGAAACCTTTCATTTGTGGCAGGACCACACTCTTGCTTTTATCAAATGTTTAATTTTCGAAGGTATTCAGCGTCTCCTCAAATAAGTATATAAATGATAGAACTGCATAAGTTTCGTCTATGATTGATTGCAACTATAAGGTATAAATACTCTATTCACACATATATATTGCTGACTTGTATGTAATTATCATAAGAGAATTATCTCATAATTTATAGTACCATTTAGTTTCCTAACCTTTTGATTAAAATGATGTTTTAATTAATGAGAAATATTAATTAACTAAAAAACAGAAATACAAAAACAATTTGATGACTTTATCATCGATCAAGAATGAAATTATTGGGTGATAGAAAAACAGTTTGCACAGCGGAAAAAACGTATTCAGATTTTTAGGTTTAGTATGTACGTGTATTATCAAAATAAATCTTGTTTTAACGTATAGATTTAGATCATACCGAATAATAGAAGGGAACAGATGGCGGCTGTAATGGAACAGATTCGCCTCAACTCTTCTAGCTTATTCCTGAACTGGCACATTCCTCCTTGAAAGAGGGTGACATTTTCTCTCTCTAGGCAATCTCGAAAATATAGTTATCAAAAACTTATATTGCCAAGAAAAAGGGGCGTGATATATGTAGGATAAGTTAGGAACTTAGAGCATCCACATTAGTTTTGTTAACTTTTTGTTGTTAACTAGTGACACATTATCATTTAAAAAGCTATTAAATGACACATATGCATATTAAGTTAAACACCCACATTAGTTTTAACTTTAACAATGTTATCTATTTTAATTAAAAATTAAATATTCAAAAGACAATAGTTATCTATTTTTTCCAGCACCAAACATTAACGTCAAATTTCAGCGCCAAATTTCAGAAAACATAGAATTTTAGAAATAGGGAAATAAGTTATTTATTTTCAACATCTCTTTATAAATAAAGGGCTGGATAACAAATCATGGATTGAATGATTCTGTGAATATTGCTACAGTGGTTTAAAGAGATCACTGATGTACAGTTAGTATTTGTATTTCTTTCAACATTTTGTTGTTTTTTGTAATTGATATGTTATCAAAGGATTTGGTGATATATTTTCAGATTGAAATTGAAATTGAAAGTGGATTTATTTGATTGTAGTCCATCTATGTTATGCACGCCAGCTGTTTGATGAAAAAATTCATAAAAAATAGCTTCTTATCTATAAGCTTTTAATTAATTATATGAGAAGGTTTTTGTTGTTCTTATTGCTTGTTTCGTCGGTTTGACAATGAAATTTTTTAAGAATAGTTTTTTAAGACAATGTTTAGCCAATGACCCAAATAGAGTATATTCATGTTTGAAATTTTTATCCATAAATCCTGGCTCGTAGAGATTAATAGAGATGTTTATGGAGAATAAGAGAAAATAAATAAGAAGAAAATATGCAGGAGAAAATAAATAGAAGGATAAAATAGGGTAGAGATAGAAAAGATATGTGTGATACATATCAGTTAATTAGATGGTGGGTCGGTTTTTTTTGCCATGTCATCAGGTAATAACAATTAAAAAGATTGTTATCTTTAACAATGTTTTTAATATCTATAAAGTTAACACACACTTTAACACATCTAATGGAGAGACAAAATTGTATTGTTAGCTAACATTTTTAGTTAACACACATATTGTAGATACTCTTATATGTTGATTAGGATAGAGCTCCTTAAAAATATTTTGTGCTATCATATCTCCTTAAAATCCGAGATATACACAATCAATTTAAATCGTGATTTATTCCACTAAAAATCACGAGTGATCTCTCTACCATAATCCGAATATCCAATTCGTTCCAATTATCAAACATGTTCATATCTCCCCCGTAAAGATTAATCAGATACTCATTTATTAAATTAAATCACTGACTGATTTCTTATTTAATAAACGTATTATCCCTAAGCTTGTCCGCTTAACTTATTTGTCGTGTCGGATTATAAATCCATATGCAGTGTTTACACAAACAAAACTTATAATTTTCCTCAAGAGAGTATCATCAATCCCTTACGGGACGTGGATTTCTTTTATTACTAATAAACACTGATACGAATAATGCTGTCATCCAACTCATTAAGTTTATTGACTCGTGATGAATCTCACCATGTATGAATAAAAATGACAAACAGATCCATACATGTCTAAATAGAAATATAGTAGGAATTAAGAGCATAAACAATAAACATGATCACGGGTTATAAATCATTTTGTCTAGTCAGTCAGCAAATGATTATTTCGTAACAGTCCTGTTTAATACACACAAAGTGCCCTAGTAAATGAAGTTAGAATTTATCCGTTCCCTGTAATCAAGACAGATCTACTAAAACCACGTACCACAACTCTACTGATGGTGTGTCCATTTTCATCTAAAGTTGTAAACATATAACTTATATTCTATTAGAACCGACAGTCTAATCTTTCGTGTATAAATTGTACTCTACACACTAGACATCTACTAAATAGAATAATAGACACTTATTTAGCCATTCAAACAATGATGATAAGTAACAATTGCTCATATTATTCTTATAAAAAAATCAATTTATAACATTGTCAAATATAAGTTAAAAAACAAGCCTGTATTTTTAATATATTTCTAACATCATATTCTCTCATAAAAGTTGTATTGGATAGAAAACTTAATATTTTATAGCCCATGGTCCTTGGCTACATATGTATGGTACAAGAAAAATTACGTAAACGATGACGAAGCACACGCAAAATGCATAGGTTTATTCTCTCTCACGATTAATTACATGGACCCCGTGAATAGACAAAATTGGATTGTTTGTTAAATAAATCATGTCGGACCAAGTGCAAAAAATTATAGATATATAATTTCTTTATAATTTATAGGGTGCAGCCAGATATATAATATGTATTATCAATTATTAATGTTATCAATTTTGACAACTTGCGTCGTGGATTACGTGGCTCTTGATATTAATTCTATCTTAATTTTTAAAATAATATATTCATGTAATGATTGTTAAACTTTTGAAATTTATGCAGGGGCAGAATAAGGACTTAGACGGCTAAATTATATATTTATATGTATATACATTAGTTTGTAATACGTGGGTGCTAAAAATATAAAATCTTAAATTTTCAGTAAAATACACGTAAATTTTTTGTTTTTATCGTAATATAGGGATACTATAACCCCTTTTGTATTGTATCTAGTTCCTCGAGTGCATGTAAAATTTGGGAGTTCAAATCTTCTACACATATTATTTATCTCATTTCATACCCCATCAGTTATTTAATCCAAAATACTTGTTTACAAAAATTGAAAAAAAACAATTACAATTAGATTGTATCAATGCATTACAACACTACTTTCAAGAGAAAAGTCACATACAAGTTATTTTGAAAAAAATATACTCTCTCCGTCCCATATCTATTGTCCATTTTGTTAAATATATGTGAGTTATATTATAATGAAAGTGTATAATTGTTTTGAAACGGAGAGACTAAAAGATAGTGTAAATTAAAAATTAAATCTTAAAAAAATCGTCGAAACCAATATTATGTCAAAATGTTATGATAATTGCATAATAACATATTTTAGAAGCTCATAACTTGCGAAATAAGTTATGAAAAATTAAAATTTGAACGAAAATAATTAAATAGGCAGGAAATGGGACAGATAATATGAGTAAAAGATTTGGACAATTTTTTAACTCACATTCTTTCAACCCAAATAGGCAAATATCACGTATACATGAAAAAAAAAAAGTTACCATAGTGTAAATTCTACTATTCTATAATTCTATTTTATGAAAATTTAATGTATGGCAAAAGGTAAAGTTTGATTTGGTTTCCTGAATAAACCACCAATCCTTTAGTCGGGGTACACGTGAGAAGCTACTCTCCATATGACCAGTTGAATGATGAAACGGTCCTTTTCATCTTTGTTACCAATTCAATATTTTACGGAAGAGGTCGGAAAACTAGGTCCGGACCGTCTCATCCTTTGATCAGACTGTCCAGAATAAAACACAGTTTTCCTGTTTTTCTGACTGTGATACCCATTTTCCATCTTCTATTTACACCATCCCTTCTAAGTACTTATAGTACTTTCTCAATATCAATTTTCCTTCTATATATAAACCAACATATCCTCTTCAAAATCTCATATAAAAATCCTTGAACCAATATTTACCAGTCATATCTCTATAAACAACCATGGCAGCTAGTGATGTTAAGCTTTTAGGGTCGGTCATAAGTCCATTTGTTAACAGGGTCCAAATAGCACTTAACCTGAAATCAGTCAAGTATGATTTTCATGAGGAAAAATTTGGTGCTAAAAGTGAGCTTCTTCTGAAATCTAACCCTGTATACAAGAAAATTCCAGTACTTATCCATGAAGATAAGCCCATTTGTGAGTCGATGATTATTGTACAATATATCGATGAAGTGTGGAGCTCCGGTCCCTCTATTCTCCCGTTCGATCCCTATGATCGCGCTGTTGCTCGCTTTTGGGCTGCCTATGTTGATGATAAGGTAATGTTTTTATTTTATTTTATTTTATTGCGAAACCTTTAGTAGTAGGTAAAAATAAGATTCTTGGGGTCCAAACAAAATTACTAAAATGGAATTACCGGGTAGCCTTTATCTCTTCGCATGGAAGGAACTAGCTAGTTGGATGCAGATGGCTGTGGTCACCATTTAATATAAAAAAATGTGGAAAAAATATTATTATTTTTTAATTTCGATAAAATTTTCAAAACTTAGTGTTGAGGCCCGCAATGTCACGAACGAACAAAAACTCATAGAGGGTATGAAAAAAAACTATATAGAATATTGGTGTCTCCCGTCTCGAATTTTTGGTTTCTGACCAAATAAATTATCTTTTCAGTGTGCAGAATCTCATGATTTCTAAATAATAGAGCCTGGTCCCATACATTATTGTCATCTGAACAATTGCATTTGGTTGATTATAGATAGTACCTCTTAATATTTACCACTTTTAATTTATAGACTTTTCACAACTGCCAACTTTGCATTTGGTTGATTATAAATTCACCGTCTCAGAATCAAATCTAAATTAGGAAGCGATGGACATAAAACACGATATCGAAATGATAAAACCAATACTACTCTTAATTTAATTGATAACTAAATGTTACTCAATGCAGTGGATTCTCTCGATGAGGGATATGAGAATAGCAGAGGGAGACGATGCCAAGCTCGCCGCAAAGGAGAAGTTCGAGGAAGGTCTTGTGTTGTTCGAGGATGCATTTGTCAAGTGCAACAAAGGGGGTGACTTCTTCGGAGGGGAAAGCATCGGTTACATTGATATAGCTATTGGGAGCATTTTGGGGTGGCTAAAGGCTTCTGAGGTAATGAGAGGAGTAAAATTGATCGACGAAACAAAAACACCAAATATCGCAAAATGGGCTGACAAATTTTTGGCTCATGAAGCTGTGGAAAGTGCGATTCCGGCAACGGATAAGCTCGTGGAGGCAGCTAAGATGATGTAAGCCAAGGCTAAAGCTCCTTCCAATTAGTATTGCAATTCTTGTTTTGTTATTTATTTGTCCTGTTTTCTCCAAAGTGTGAAGATGTTCTTTTCTTCCAAGAATTGTAATACGAATAAAAAGAAACAGGAAGTTTGAGTTGACATTTTGGACGTGACCTACTTGTGTTTGCAACCCATAAAATCTCAATAAAAAAAAAAGTCAAAAATAAAATAAAATTAAAATCATTTTCCGCTCATATGTTTGGAATATTGGGAAACCAAGAGAAAAGAAAAAAAAAATGAAAGTAAGAGGGAGCTAGTAATACTTTTCCCATTTGTTTTTATTTTATACACAATTTATTTCCTCATTTCTTTTGTTTATTTCATTGGTTTTCTTATGCAATTAAACACAATAAATTCATTTTCTTATGAGTTTTGAGGGTTCTAAACACACCTAGGATCAAATTATTTAGCTAGAAAAATAAGTGGCTGGGCAGACTTGTCCAAACTAAATGTTTGGGTATCTCTCTACCACTGCTGCCATGAATCATCGGGACGGATTCAAATGTGTGGGGTTATCTAAATTAATAAAATCGTAAAATATTTTTTTAAAGTATAAATACGGAAAATCATATATATTTTTTAATCTTTTTTACCATATTTTCTTATTTTTTTTACATTGATTTCTTGATTAAAATGTATTTAATTTCTATTTTTTTTCATTTCGGTCAATTTCGACTTTATTTTCAAACTCTAAAAAAAACCACAACAGTAATGTCACGTGCAGTTATGTGTCGAAAGTTTTAGCGCTTCAAAATTGACTAAAAAATAAATAAAATAGAAAACAAAAAAATACAAAAATTAAATTTAAGAAATTAAGTTATAACAAGTAAAAAGATTAAAACACGCATGTAAAAAAAAATTAAAAAAACCTGAAAAAACGAAACATATATTAAATAATAGATATATACGAATAATTAAATATATATTACACAATTTCAGTACACTCACTTCAATTAAAAGATAAACCACGAAAAGTTCTTTTATAAATTTTGTTTGCACTCACCACTACTTTAATTTTTTTTTAAATTTGTGTTACGTGTCATTATGATAATTTGGTGTAAAATGTATTTTATAATCACTTGCATATGTTAATTTTTTAAGTATTACTTATATATTATCAGCGCATACAAAATTATGGTATGTTATTACACTAACAATATATAATTTTAAAAGGGCTTGAAAAAAAGTATTTAAAAGATTGACAGAATACCGTATATATAAATTATTATGAAAAACACTAATAAAAAAATGTATTTTTCAAAATTGTAGGATGCCGTTATAACCCCGGTCATAGGAATGTGCCCCCCTTTTGAATCGTGCATAGATGATAACTAAAAAGATAGACCAGATTTTGTCAAATTTCCTATGGGGGACAAATGACGACACAAATAAATTTATTGGATTAAATGGAAATATTTTATAGACTTATTGAAGAATGAGCTAGGTTTGGGGTTGAAAGTTTGGCTGACATGTCTACTTCTTTTGTTATTACATTGAGTTGGATATTCGGAACAAAGATCTCTTTGACATGTTCAGAGGAAAGCATGTAGATGTAAATTAAAGTGGGTACATGTTTAAAAAAAACGATAGCATGATCAAAACATAACATATTTAACATGACCAAATGTGCATGCACACGTCAATACATGATCTAGAATGAGTAATGTTAAAGAAGCGGCAGAAAAGCAAATATAATGACTTATCACTAATCGTCTTATTTCAGTCAATCCACATAAGTAATTAAAAAGCAGAGAGGTTCTGAGTAATTTGAGTTCCGGTGTAAAAGTAAAAAAAATGTTTTTTTTTTAAAATAGACTCGAGTGCTCGAAATTTATTTAAAAAAATATGCAATCATAACAGAAAATTGGCCCTTATTAACCCTACGTAGAAAGATTTTCTCATCCCATAAAATGGGTAAAAATTGAAAATTGTAAGACAAACCAAATAACATTTGCTTAATTTTAGTATCTAAAGTAACATATTTGCTAATTGTTGGGCCTTTTTCTGTTTCAATTTGCACTATGAGGACTAATTAACAGTTACGTTAAACTAAAATGGTGAATGATGTTAAAAAAATATTTCTTGAGGTGCAGCACGTGCACGTGTGGTCCAAATCTTTAACCATTTTCACATTTTGGCCATTTACTTTAATATATCTTTCATATCAGTATAGCAAATTAACTATATAACATGGATAAACAAAAGGAATTTTTAGCCCCATTTTTTACACGGCCCAGTGCACATGCACTGTTGCGACAGACCCAAAACCGGCTCTGTTAGAAAGGGACTAGCCTTAATAAAGATTAGATTCTCGATAACAGTATTTAGATTAAAGATATTTTGACTCAAGACAAGTCGCACAAAGAAATAGTTGTTATTCATAAATCCGTTCACTTAAAACATTATCTTGTTAAGGATATAGTCGGAGAAGACATAATTATTTGATGAGAAAATGGTAATGGAAATTCTCTTTAAAGGCAGCTTGAGAGTTAATTAGAGAAAATTTTCAAAGAACTTGGACAAATGAATTCTCTGAAGGCAAAAACATACGTGCAAATATATCTTGTTTTGTTTGGAGATTCTTCAGCAATGTTGTTCCCCTTGGGCCTTGAATAGTATGGTTCAAAAAGTAGATACTAATTTAGCATCAAGGTGTGAATGATTAAAGAGAATATAAAATAAGTTTTAGTATTTAATCAAGTCTTTTTGAAGCACAACGTGAGTGCCAAAAACAATAGTCCTCTTTACTCTAAGAACTAATTTTATTTTTATCATGTGGTGGTCAAGTTTTATAAGAATTTCAGTGTTATAACTATATCTAAAAGTTAATTTAAAATTAAAATTATCCCAATTTTAATAATTTGGTGTGCCAGGAAAGGAGATGTAACCGTAAATTAAATAATAAAAGTATGGATGACAGAAATGTTTGCCTGAGAATTTCTTAACTGATAAACTGCATTCTATTGTAGACAATTGCATCCCAATTAAAAATTTAATTTTCAAAATATACTAGTCCTAAAGGTACAATAAGTTACGTATTCATTATTTTAGTGATGTTGGGCATTATACATCCATTTATTTTTGGTTCATGACATTCACATACGTTTATTTTAATGTAACACCATTAAATAATTGTACCAGTCTTCTACTATAAACTATTTTATGTTTCATCATTCTTTAATTTAGTCGGTACACGCCACACCTAGTCCACATGTAACGAAAAATTGGAAGTCTCTTGAAATATTTGATAGGAGTAAAATGGAAGCAATAGAAAACCAAAGGGAAACGTGAAACGTTGTAGAATCGAAACACAAAATAATATAAAATGGGAAACAAATACAGTAAAACCCCTCTATAAAAATACTCCCTATATGAATAAATTTTATATAGAAATAAAAAATTTATACATTATTTTAGTGATGTTGGGCATTATACATCCATTTATTTTTGGTTCATGAAGATAAAAGATTCAAATCCTGTCTTAGTCAAAGGTCGGATCGATCCGAAGGGACCGACCCATTGTTGTAGCTATTAATAGAACTGCCCGGTGGTTATTGTTTTTATTATAGAACGAATGGTCCATCGGGACGGTAGCGGTGGACGTGTATGACCAACCCGAATGTGGTTTTACGACCACCCGTCTCGGTGATTCCTCAAGTCGAAGTGTTTAAATATTTAGTGTTGGTGTTCGGTATTAGTGAGTTATTAATCAAGATCTTTGCTCGGGGCAGGCAACATATGTTCGGCTAAGGAAGAGCCGAACCCAATCAGGTAGCTTTATTATTCCTTTATCAGCAATGTATAATTAAGTAATTATTTATGGTTCATAAACCGATAAGCAAGTTATTAGTCAAATGAGTGATTGATATTTAGTATGCATTCATTCATGAGTATAAATTATAGTAGCAATAATAAGAGGGGTTTAGCCAAACCAAGCCGAAGTACGGCGTAAGGAGAGGCCAAATGGTTGATATACGAAGCCTGAATGGTGTAGACGGGATGCGGCTCATCGTTGCGCAAATGAGGAGACGACCCCGTAACTTTACATAAGTCATTTACACAGCAGTAATTTTAGAGGCATCAAACCACCATTAACCACCGATCCGACCGCATATCAAAGATCATTGAATTGCAAATGTATTGCACCATGAATTGCTCCAATTCAACAGTTGAAACTCTCGCACGAGCCGTTTTTGTGACAGACTGCAGGGCTGTCTCGAATTCTTTTTTGGAAGCTAGATATCTCTGCTTTTTATGTATATTTCTTAAGTATTCATGGTATATATGTATATATCCGAATTATCTATATATTATTTTGAGTGCATTTATGTGGAGTGGTGGAATTGAGATCTATTATTGTTGGGTGGGGGAGAGCCCTTTTCTTTGAGCTCCACTTGCCGTTATACAGGCAATGAAAAGTAAGGTTTCCCTAACGGGCTTTTAGTAAATGAGCCTCTAGTTGGAGTGAGGCTAGTTTAATTAAAATAAATATAGTAAATGAGTTTTATGTAGCCAAATTAATCGATAAAAATTATGGTTCCATGACCAAGTTGACTTGGTTTGGGAGCTAATCGCTCGACGATTTGAAATATTCTTCGGCCCCGAAGGGAAGGGAAATGGTTGTTTGCTAAGATATTAGAGGACTTGCTTGCTTTGGACTTTATTCGGTTGTTTTAGAAGGTCCGAAAGATTGTACTCTGTTATCGATTTGTATTAGAAATTTCTTTGGTTTAATTGTCGAAGTATTTTTAGAATTTTTGTAATTATTCAGTTAATCAATAAAATAACCGACCTGTTAGTTTCGAGGGATTATCGATATACCTCGAAGTAGATTGCTCGGCTTGAAGCCGATATGGTTTTGCATGGATTGACCGAACTCTCGTCCGACCTGTCTTATCACATTGTATTTTTATATTTAAAATTTATTTAACTTTGTAATGAATAGCCTTTCTTTTGTACCTGAGACCGAGCTTTCTTTGTTCGATGTATGCTTGCTGAGTCTGAACTCTTTTGATTGATTTCTTGCTTTAGTTGTTGGAAAAACCATGTTTAACATGATAGTTTCTGAATGGTCACGAGACCATCTTTGAGTCAAGATTCCAATTGACAGTCGTTGTCTTTTGACCCCATACTCAAGACGGTTTAGTAGATGGTATGACAAGGTTCGTAACGGTATGTCGCATGACCTATTCGGAGAATGGGAGTGAATGGAAATTGACGTCAAAGAATGGGGTTGAGAAAGAGGAAAACTCTTAATGCGGGAAAAGTGCTCCTGCTCGGGGAAAGTGCTCTCCTGCTCGGGAAAAGTGCTCTCCTACTCGGAAAAAGTACTCCTGTTCGGGAAAAGTGCTCTCCTATTCGGGAAAAGTGCTTCTGCTCGGGGAAAGTGCTCTCCTGTTCGGGAAAAGTGCTCTCCAGCTCGGGAAAAGCGCTCTTGCTCGGGAAAACGCGCATGTTCGGGAAAAGCTTCCAGCAAAGTTGTAACTGTTGCAATAAATATGAATTCATTGCAAAGTTAATACTGCAGTTTCGAATTTCGAAAACTGACAGTAGTAAAGTGACTTTAATGGGTGAGATACTCAGCAAGCCTATAAATAGGCAGAACCCCCACATGTCAAACATACAACATTCTGAAATCAAACACAACAACATATATCATCTCTCTAAACAGAAGCATTACATTTTAGTCAGAGAGAGCCATCCACCAAAAGCTTGACCTTGAGTCGTCGCCAGTTTCTGGCGAGTCATCCGAGACGTTGTACATTGTGATCGAAGCGCCAAACATAACCAGAAACCTCAAAGGTGGTTAGGCGAATATCGGTTAAGGGCAGACTGTTAAACAGTCGTCTCGTCTATTTATTTTCCTGCATTTTTTATTCCGTCTCTACATTTCTGCAATTTTATATTCTGTACATTTCAATTCTGTAATTTATTTTCCTGTTCTGTAATTTCATTTCAGTCTTTTTTTCCTTTTCTATAATTTTCTATTCTGTTTTGTAATTTACTTTTCAGTCATGTAATTTTATTTAATTCCAGAAACAGTCTAGAAGTTTAGTAATTATACTATTCTGTCTGGCAGTTTCTTTTAATTAACAAACAGTCCAGCAGTTTAGTTTCATACTATTCTGTCTGACAGTTTTGTTTAATTACAAACCAGTCTAGCAGTTTAATAACTTATATTATTTTCTCTGGAATTTTAATTAATTGCATTTACTTTCTGCAAGTGTCGGAATTTGTAATAGAGTCGCATTCCATTATAGAAATAAAATTGTTTATTTCTTTTTAGTCCTTGCACTTTAAATTATTGCTTTTACGTACACCAAAACCAACATTAGTTTTGCGTTGTATTCTTCCTTAGGGTTTGCCCGATCTGCCTGTTATGATACCTGTTAAGGGTCGGCTTTCTTACTCTTTTTATGTAGTGATAAATAGTGTCTGAGGTCGTAAGACCGAGCCATAATATATAGTGCAATAAAGAGTGCCATATCTCAAACAACATAAAATGTAATAGAGAAGCTCCCGATATGGGAGGTGTCATCCGATATACAAATTGGGTGCAGATAGAAATAAAGACTGAAGTATTGCCAGCGGGTATAAACCGATGTATCGAGTTATTAGCCGGATAAATAAGGTCATACGACCGAAGACTTTCTGTGGCCATAAGACCAAAATAGATCACGGGTCATGAGACCAATAGATAATCGTGAGGTCAAAAGTGGCGAGGGAATGTCGGTATCCCCTTGTCCGGGTCCATATCACCCCCAAAAGAGTATATCCGGGCCTCTGTCAGTCATGATTGGCGCGCTACCCCGGACCTTTACAGGCCGGGCCGTGTCTATGCCGGCCTTGAGAAGCGTATCGAGTACGCTTCTCCAATTAATGTTGCTGCTCCCTTGAAGAGCCACTCAGCGTTTCATCGACGTGGTCCAACCCCCTAGTGTCGCTACAATATCGAGTTTCACGGATATTGTAGCGACACTAGGGGGTTGATTTTAGTATACGATTACGTTTCGAATGGAACTTTATTTGAGCATTTGCATAAGAAGGCTTACAGGAAAGGGACGATGACGTGGCAGGTCCGTGTGGAGATCGCGTTACAGGTAGCGTTGGCGATAAAGTATTTGCATTTCTCGGTTTTGCCACCGATTGTACATAGGGATATAACTTCGTCGAATATATTTGTGGAAAAGGATATGAGGATTAAAGTGGGCGATTTCGGCCTTTCGAGGTTGTTGGTATTTTCGGAGAAAACTAAGGATTTGGGTTCAGAGGGGTGTGTTTGGACGGGCCCACAAGGGACCCCAGGGTACTTGGATCCTGATTATCATCGGTCATTCACGTTTGTGCTGTAGCCAGTTTTTTTCATGTTATTTTTTTTCTTACTAGGGAGCTGAAGTAGCGTAGTTGAAACTTTTCAGGTAAATTACAGGGTGAAAATATGATCTTTGTCGTTTTGTCAATCCAACTGTCATGCAAAGGCAAAACCAATTTTTTTTTGTAATTGATACATGGGTGCAAATATTCAATTTAAAAAAAGTTCAAGGAAGTGTATAATATAAAGAAGTGGATGGATCATTATGATTAACTGTAAATATACAACTTCAGTAGATTTTGTTTAGATCATTTAATTTTGGTTTTGCTTGCTATATTTTGGATAAAGGAGTACCATTATGCTAGATTCTGGTTTGGTTTAGTACAGATTAATTTTTGGTCCTATAGATTGGTTGTAGTTCAAAGTGTAGTTTGTTTTTTCTTTTCGAGATCCGCTAATGATTTGCAGCTTGATGCAAATCATATGCCTCGGTCCTCTGATGTATGCTTTTGTGTGACATTGATTTATAAAAGCTCTGTTCATAAAAAATTGGGAGTGTCGTGGCGTCATACTGCCACCACCTTATTACTTGGATGAATATATACGTGAAAACTTCGAAGGTAAAATACAAATTTGATATTCGTTGTTTTTGTCTATATAAATGGTATACATTAGCGAAACCAGAATTAATAACATGGGTGCAAAAATCTAGTTGAAACTAATTTCGGGAAGCAAAAAATTGCCAAGGGTTACAATATTATACTGGAAATTTGCTACGATAAATGACATTTTGTAACATTATGAAAGTGTCGGTATTGCCACCACCTAATTACTTGCGTGGTTTGTTCGATCAGGTTAACAGAGAAGAGCGATGTGTATAGTTTTGGCGTCATGCTCCTGGAGCTGGTAACAGGAATGATGGCAGTGGACCAGAGGAGAGAGAAGAGGGAGGTGGCGCTAGCGGAGATGGTGGTGGGGAGGATCCAGATGGGGCTATTGAACCAGGTTGTGGACCCCGCTTTAGTGGCAGAGGGCAGTGGTGGGGAGGCGGTAGAAGGGGTCGATGCAGTCGCTGAGCTGGCGTATCGATGTGTAGCGGTGGATAAAGATGATAGGCCCGATGCTCGGGAAGTTGTGGATGAGCTGAGACGTATATGCATACGTATACGTTGTGGAGGTGGGGTCTTGCGAGGTTCAAACTTGATGAACGTAGTTGTCCCCAATGACGGAGTCTCTGATAGCTATGATTTTTGGTTCTTTTTCCCATATTGTGCAGTCGATACTTACAACCTCATGTAAGTTATTGTACTTTTCATTTCAATGGATGTCCGATTAGTTTTCCGCAGCTTTGATAAGCTAGAATATTGTTTTAAGTTCCGCGCATAAATTGGATTAGTATTCTGTAGTGCTGTATCAAGATGTATATGTAGATACTTTACTTTTATACGTCAACACACACCGCGCATAAAGTAATACAATGGTCCTGCTTGAGCAATTAGCCAATAAGTATAGTTGTACCACCATCAGTCTCATCACATATGATCAACTTATAAAAAACATTGTTTATTTTTTATTTTAAAATGTTTCTCTACGTCGTAATGTTAATGTCATCTACAAGATACTATCTTTTTCTTGTGTTTAGACAGCTTGTTAAACGGACAATGTCCCACCAAGTAAAATATATCAAAATTAATAAAAATTATTAGTATTTTAATTAATATTTAAATTTAAGATATACTCAACTAGTGTTATATATTTATTTATTTGGTTTTTTATTATTTGGTAAAACTAGTTTTTAATTTACTATAGAAATAAAGAAAAGATATATATATATATAATTAGAATTAGAATTTAAATTAGCTAGTGGTATTAAGCAGTGGGGAACATTGCTACATGCGCTGCGGGTTTTGTAGCGGTACTGAGGTCGGCACACCTAGCGCTACTGGCCGTTACCAAGATACACAAAAAAAAGATTGCATTGATAGAAATTAGATGTAGTTCATCAATTCACAGCAACTCAAAACTAAAAAAGTTCCGCTTCTTACGGTTGTTAATTAAATAAAGCCACAAAAATGTTGAACCCCTTCGCACATAAACTAGGCTAAAAAATATGAACCATTCGTGACATTCAATGTATATGTACACAGGAAAATGATAATTTTATGCACCAACATATACACCAGTTATAAGATGTGTTCCAGCTGTGGTACCTTAAGATTGTTAACATTGTTGTAACCGATAATCTGCCAAGGCCGGGTGTGGTGGTGTTAACAGAGGTTGGCGAGGGAATATTAGTATTCCCTCATCCGGGATCTTTATTATCACCAAAACCCGTTTTACCTAACTCGCGAACAGAAAGGTCGGACTTGGTACCCTGGATTAAGACACGTCGGTCGGCCACAAGGCAGGCCGAACACACGTAAATAGCACATGTCTCTGAACGTGTGTCTCGCACGTGCGGGATGCCCTAATCCTTGGCGCCAAAATGGCTTGATCCTTTGCGCCATTTCTATAGAGCTTATTGTGGCCCAATCCGGGGCCGCCACGTGTTATCCGTACTGATTGTATGTACCGTTGTCAAATCATTAACTCCGTTTACACCGTTAGATTATAAATGAGCCGAACATCTATTATAGGGTTGTCATGCATTGAATGACACTGTAAATACCCCTCTAAAATCTTATTAGAACGGGTTGCATTCTCTCACTAGAAAAGTTTTACTACTGTCGAACAGATCCAGACCAAGCCACTTGTAACCAGACTGATAACATGATCCTAAACCGACACCTTACATATATCGTCATGTTTATCTTATACTTTACTAATCTACCATTTATCTCCACCATATACTGACTTGATCGTCGGAGAGGGAACGCTTGGGACAATCTCAGGCCCACTGTTTGTTTGCGTGTGCAGGACCACGAAGAAGGGAACACAGAAGAGACCGACCTGGACCGTGACCGAACTTGTTGTTCATCTAACACGGCATAGGCTAATGCAGATCATGTCTGATCAAAAGCTAAGCCGAGCCTAAGAATAAATATAGCCTCGTCAAATGGCGCCGTCTGTGAGAAACGACAGATAGGGCCCGCGCTACCTTTACCGCCGATTTACCTTACCACGCTCACTTTATTATCTGATCCGCCTCCAAGAAAAGCAGATGTCCGACCCAATCCTTGATGAAACACAGATGTACCCTCCTGGCCCAACCCACGAAATGCCTCGAACCCTATCTTTCGATATCATCCCACGAACCGATGTCATTAATAACACACCCGCACTGGTCGCATCGGCAACCCTGTCTGCTCACCGATCCAAAAAAGATCTAGCACAAATAATCTTGTTGAGTAGGAAATTGTGTTTTTGTATTCCGAGTGAATTGGTTGCTAATAAGTTTAAAGTTTGGGCACTTATCGAGTTTTAATTATTCGAGGTCGAAGTACTTTATTTTCTTTGTATCTGGTGTCTAATTTTTACAATTGTCAGGTTTTTATCTTAAAATTTTAAAGTACAAGGACTAAATTTTAACATAGAAATGATTTACATAAAAAAAAATGACGATATTTCACTAAAAAGATAATGTTGGTTAACTTAGTGCACTAAATTAAAGTTTTTAAAACTAATGTCACCAAGTTATAAACTGTGTAGGCTTCTTCTGAATTGATACTAATTTGTTAATCAAAAATCACAATATCTATGCATATAATTACTTCCTTGTAAACTATATGAAAACTTGTAAAATCGTATAGATTCATATTTAAGTTGGAAAAATTATGAATATTAATTCACCGCATAGGCTGATGATTTGACTGTATTGTTGTATATATTTAGTGTCAATATTGGCTATTTACCAATCTTAAAATGTGTGCTATTATATTTATTTTACGAATTTTAGCATTTTGAGTTATTTTATCGATTTTTTGATAATTTGACCATTTTTGGTCAACCTCATCAATATCCATATTGTTAGTGAAGAGTAGGCGTCGGCTATTAACTTCAAGAACTACCTGGATAGCTATGTCGCCAGCCAGGCCCACTACTTGAAGTCTAAAATATACATCGACGATCTAAAGGTCTCCGTTTATTTTATCAAATTTTAGGTCTAATGGTCTTCAACATACGTACGTGCTACATTTATGGAACAAACGGACCCCTACACTCATCCCTTAACAAAAAATAAATAAACACATTACACTATTTGAATTAATTTTAAATCTGATTGTATCTTTGTTTGGGACTTAGTTACATCAACGTATTTTTAGGTTGTTGAAACATATGATCCTATAAGTTTAATCAGACTTAATTTTGAACAACTAGGGGCAGAGCGAGAACTATTATTCTGAGTTTGTTAAAAATTAAAAATTATTTTTAGGGTTTGAAATGAGTCTGGATCCTCTGTTCCCTAATTGTGCCCAATTCTCTGTCCCAAGAATACTATTGGTTAAACTCATCAATACTAAATGCTGAAAATGTATGCTAGTATTATTTCCTAGTTTTTAAAAATGGTATGTGTATTATTGGGATAGTCTATTATTAAAGGAATTGTGAAAATATTCGTTTAATATAATCTTACAACTAATATTTTTATTGTTTATGGAATGCAAATAAATTTACATTAATCTATTATTATTATACTATCCAACAACTAATAAAGACAAAAGATTTAATATTATGTAATATACTCAAAAGTCATAACATACCAAATTAAGAGAAAATATTCTTCCCTTAGTTCGGCAAAAAAATAATCAAAAGAGTCTTGAACAAAATATTTTAAATGACAGACTACATTTAAATTAAAATAAACAAAAATGAATTAATGTTCATAGTTTCTTCACAACCAAACATATATGTTACCAACTCTTAATATAAACAGTCAATCCTGATAAAGTTAAAGTAATTTCTATTTAGTCAAAGAAAATATTTCTATAAGATTGCAAACAAAATTGAATACTAATATATGTAAATTTATTATCAGACTCATGAGAAAAATTCATGACTATTCATCTTTATCATTCGTTTTTGAGCTTGGTTTGACGCGTCTTTTTTTAGTCTTTTTTTCTAGAGCATTTTTTTTCTTAAAAGTATTGTCATTTATTTTTGTTTTTAGTTTCTTCAATCCTTTTGCCTTTTTTAGAGCAATTTTTTCCCTCTTAGAAATATTTTTTATTTTTGTTTGACACGTCTTTTTTTTGGTCACCTTTTAGCTTTTGTTATATTTGTTCTCATATAACCTGTTGAAGTTTGTACTGATGTATATATTTTACTAACTTATTAGTAGATAAATTGTTTCCTTTTCTATTTGTCTCGATAATAAATCTAGTGTCAATTAGTATTAGTAAACAATATATTTGACAATCTTTAAACTAGTAAATAGTATTAGCATACATTTTCAATATTTAATATTGATGAGTTGGACCAATACTATTTTTGTGACAGAGAAGGGCACAATTAGGGGACAGAAGATCCGGAATCGGTGGAAAGACATAAGTTTTCCAAAATATATTTTAAAAAACATAAATAAAAGATGAATTTCGTAAATTGTGGGGCTGTCGCGGCAAGCGAATCTTATAAAATTACTACTTCGCTATATAAAGTGAAATACTATTGTCTTTCATGATTCCAAAAGACTAGAAAATGGACTCACTAAACCAATAACTCACTTTGTAAAGACTTCTTTATTGCCAATTTGTATCTTACAGGTGCTCTTAAAGTGGATGCATATATGTACGAGTATGATCTCAAATTTCTCGATGTACTCTTTCAGTTCTAACTTCTAACCAATTTGTAAGCCAAAATGTAGTATAAGAAGTGTATAACAAGTCCTAAACGAGGACTTTAACAACACTAGCAAATTTCTCGTGGATGATGTATAAGTGTGATCTAACATTTAGAGAGAGTTACATAAATAGAGTAGTAGTCTCCATAGTTTCATTACCTACGGAGCCGGTTTAAAGAGTGCACCAATAGTCCGAGCAGATTCGGCATTCCACCCAAAGGAAAATAATTTTGGAAAAAATTATTATATTTAAACTATGTATTTTTCTAGGTTTTGTTTGAATGCACAAAATAGTGTTTTTTCCACTACGCAATCCACCAAAAATAGTTTTTTGGGGCCAGCTAATAATACGTATACTATTTGCTCCCCACCCATAGTTTCAAATGCACAGCTACATAGTCCCCAAATGCATCCAATTTTAAGAGACAAGTGACACCATTGACCACTTGTATCGATGGCCGAACGAGGACCTCAATGTGGGAGTTGATGAACATCGTGTGCCTACTTTTGTGTTAATGTGAGGGGATGAAACTATTTTTTATTTTAATACATGGTAAATATCGATTTTTCTCAATATTTGCAGTGATACAATCACCCAAAAATGTACCAATTGGATGAGTTGAATAATAAAAGTCGCAAAATAAAAGAATACAGAGTGAAAAGATTTTTGTTCCCACAAACCGAGGAGGTGAAGGCCCTAAACGAGGAGATTTCAGCCAAACTGCGAGTAGTCAAACGAGCTACAATTAATTAGTTATATTAATTAGTAAAAACAGAGTTTCAAAATTTAAAATTAGAGATATTCTTTATCTCTATCTTATAACACTTGTATCTCATGTAAACTGAGTCTAAATCCATTGTTCAGGAAAGAAAAAGCATAAGAGAGATAGAGAGCAAGTGAGATTGTAAACGTTTATGCGCAGTCTTGGAGTTCACGACGATTTTCGGTGAATTTACTGTTCTCTTTATTACTTTTTTTGTCGTTCTCTTTTTATTATTTAATTCATTATTACTTTCTTGAATCTGGTTAGTAGTAGGTTTAGACTAACTTACGGCTCTACAAGCATTGCTAGTTGCATATATATAAGCCTAATAACTTGGTCATGTTAGGATTAGTAGCTTCATAAAACCAACTTAGTTTCATGTTAGTCTTAATCAACCGTAGCAAGTAGTTTATTTATCAATTCTAATATCTTTAAAAACTATTACAACATTCTTATCACTTCTAAACTCTCTTAAAACTGCAAGCCTTGATTCTTCCCAAACTCAGCAAGCGAATCCGCACCTTTGTTTTCTTTTCGAAAAACATGATTGATCAGATAAGTTCTCTTCTTTAATAGATCCTTTATTATAAAAATAATATAAGATAAATTCCATGGATGTTTTGTTTTCTCTTGGATTATTTAGACCATTTGCAGAGAGTCACTTTCAATATATAATAAATCAAGAGGAGCTATTTTAATACCTAGATAAATGGCTTGCGCTTATATTTCTAAGACTATTTTTTGTCGGGGAATGTTGAGTTGTGGAGTCAAATGAGGTTTTGCCATGTTTTCTAATTATCCCACATCGCCTGGAATTGTAATATGATCCACTAAGGGTTCTATTTATATGCCCCAATATATTGTATTTTAATTATACTTACACAAACACCTCTATATTATAAAGAGAGAGTTCTATTTGCGAGAGAACCATAACTTTGTGTTTAGCTAGATTACGTTTGTAATCCTCTATATATATATTAAGTGCCACGTGTAGCGGCCTGGAGACGTAACCAATTTGGGTGAACTCCGTTATCAAAGTGTGTGTGTGCTCGGTTTCAGTTTCCTGTCTTTCCTTTTAGTTCGACTTGATCGGTCCTAGCAAGTGGTATCAGAGCCCGAGGTTCGCAGAACTAAGGCCGAAGACCGAGAGGAAGATCGATGACGAAAGAAGACAGGACCGCACACGGGATCGAGAAGTTCGATGGGAAGGACTTCGTATTATGGAGAATGCAGATAGAGGACTACCTCTACGGGAGGAAGATGCATCAGCCACTTCTCCTTGAGGAAAGGCCGACCACGACCACCGAGTAGGCATGGAAACTCTTAGACCGTCAAGTGTTGGGAGTGATCCGCCTAACACTATCTAGGAGTGTCGCACATAATGTCACAAGAGAGACGACGACGATGAGGATGATGAAGGTCCTCACCGACATGTATGAGAAACCATCCGCGAACAACAAGGTACATCTCATGCGTAAGTTGTTCAACCTACGCATGGCTGAGGGGACACCTATCGCAAGTCACGTGAACAAGTTCATCGACACCGTAAATCAGTTGGATGCGGTGGAGATAACTTTTGAAGACGAAGTGAGAGGCCTTATACTGCTAGCATCTCTACCGAACAGTTGGGAATTCATGCGAGCTGCTGTTAGCAACTCAATTGGAAAGGAGAAACTGACTTACAACGGCATCCGAGATCAAATACTCGTTGAGGAACTCAGGAGATTAGATATGGGTGAATGCTCAAATGATGGAGCAGCCTTGAACATGGGTTCAAGAGACTGGGGTAAAGCCAGGGTATGGGATGTTAGAGGACGTTCACAATCCTAAGGTAGAAGAGGGCTAAGTCGAGGAGGCAAAGATAGCGACCGAAGTAAGAAGAATCTTCGGTGCTATAACTACCAAGGTATGGGGCACTTCAGTCATGAGTGCAAACAGCCGAAGAAGAGTACCGACCGTGATCACGGGGCTAATATTGCGAGCGACGAGGATTCGGGTGACAGTCTAATGCTTGCCGTGCAGAGAGATATAGATTCGTGGATTCTAGACTCTGGGGCATCATTTCACACGACTGCTCAGAAGGATTTACTCGAAAATTACATTGCGGGTAATTTCGGTAAAGTGTATCTAGCCAACGGAGAAGCGTTGGATGTTGTTGGAATGGGTGATGTGAAAATTCGCATTCCAAACGGGTCGGTATGGAAGCTAACGAAAGTGAGGCATGTCCCGAGGTTGACCAAGAATCTGATTTCAGTAGGTCAACTCGATGCCGAAAGGCACTCCATTTCGTTTAGCTGTGGAGCTTGGAAAGTTTCATGATGAGCTATGGTGATATCCCGAGGGAGTAAGGTCGGTACATTGTACATGACAACCGACGAGGAGCGTACAATTGCGGCAGCTGTGTCGCAAAACTGCTCGGAATTGTGGCATCGACGGTTGGGTCACATGAGTGAGAAGGGGATGAAGGTGTTAGCGAAGGACAGTAAACTTCCAGGCTTGAAGTCTGTCAACCTCGACATGTGCGAAGGTTGCATCTTCGGGAAGCAGAAGAAAGTGAGCTTCCGGAAAGGTGGAAAAGCTCCAAAGGAGGAGAAGCTAACACTGGTCCACTCAGATGTATGTGGACCATCTCTAGTTACCTCACTGGGAGGATCTCAGTACTATGTGACCTTCATCGATGATTCGATGAGGAAAACATGGGTCTATTTCTTGAAACACAAGTCTGAGGTGTTTAAGAAATTCCAAGAATGGAAGGCCATGGTTGAGCTAGAGACCGGGAATAAACTCAAATGTTTGAGGTCCGATAACGGCGGAAAGTACATTGATGCGAAGTTCGTAGAGTTCTGTGCTCAGAGAGGCATTCGAATGGAGAAGACCATCTGAAGAACGCCACAGCAAAATGGCATGGCCGAGCGAATGAACCGAACAATCAATGAGCGTGCTAGGAGTATGAGACTGCAAAGTGGGTTGCCCAAAGCCTTGTGGGCACATGCAGTAAGGACGGCGGTTTACCTCATTAACCGCGGACCCTCAGTGCCAATAGAGAGGAGAATTTCCGAAGAAGAGTGGATAGGAAAGTCTATCTCTTATGAACACTTGTGAGTGTTCGGTTGTCTGTCATATATCCATGTCGACATAAACGAGCGTACCAAGCTTGACTCGAAGTCCAAAGTTTGTTACTTTGTGGGGTACGGTGGAGCTGAGTTCGGATATCGCTTCTGGGATGGTCAAAAGAAGATCATTCGCAGTAAGGATGTCATCTTCAACGAAGGCATTTTGTACAAAGATAGACAAAATGCAGTGGTGGAAGAAGATGCGCTCCCGTCCGAGGAAAGTGGTATGGTCGACATGAATGTGTTTCCAAGAGAGTTGGAAAATGACACTGAAGATGAGCCAGTGATGTTCGACAACCCTCCAGCAGATGCTAAAGAGGACGAGGAGCTGCCCCAAACTCCCTGACCTGAATTAGGCCGAGGTCATCGCGAGAGGAGACCTCCTGCCCGATACTCACCTTCCATGGATTACATATTGCTCAGTGATACAGGCGAGCCCGAAAGTAGAGAGGAAGCTCTGGAGCTGAAAGACTCGAGCAAGTGGGAGCTCGCGATGAAGGATGAGATGAAGTCACTTGAGAAGAGTGTGACTTGGCAGTTAGCCGAACTGCCCAAGGGGAAAAGGGCACTGAGCAACAAATGGGTGTTCCGACTAAAGGAGGAACAAGATGGCTCGAAACGGTATAAGGCACGATTAGTAGTCAAAGGGTTCCAGCAAAAGGCAGGAATTGACTACACCGAGATCTTTTCACCAGTCGTAAAGATGACGACTATTCGGCTATTGTTGAGCATTGTTGTAAATGCAAATCTTCATCTTGAGCAGTTAGATGTGAAAACTGCATTTCTCCATGGAGATATAGAAGAAGAAATTTACATGTTCTAACCTGAAGGGTTTGCCGAAAAGGGAAAAGAGAAACTGGTCTGCAAACTGAAGAAAATCTTGTACGGGTTAAAACAAGCACCACGGCAGTGGTATAAGAAGTTTGACAGTTTCATGGTGGATACCAGGTTCGAAAGAAGTGATAGCGATCACTGCTGTTTCATGAAGAGATTGGCGAACTCTTCGTATCTCATACTACTGTTGTATGTAGATGACATGTTGTTTGCCGGGACAAGCCTTGTGGAGATTAACAAGGTCAAGCAACAGTTGGCGAAACAGTTCGAGATGAAAGATTTGGGTGCCGCAAATCAGATCCTCGGTATGAGGATTTCCCGAGGAAGGGATGGGTCTTTGTTTCTGTCACAAGCCGAGTATGTGAAGAAAGTGTTGGCTCGGTTTAGCATGAGTGATGCCAAGGCTGTAGGCTCACCGCTAGCCGCACACTTTAGCTTGTCGAAGAAACAATCACCCTCGGACGAGGAAGGAAAGGATCGTATGTAGAACATACCCTACGCTTCAGCAATTGGTAGCCTGATGTACGGTATGGTGTGTACAAGACCGGACATTGCCCATGCAGTGGGAGTTGTCAGTCGTTACATGAGTAACCCGGGCAAGCACCATTGGGAAACTGTGAAGTGGATATTGAGATATCTCTCGGGTACTGTGAGTTCGGCATTATGTTTCCGAAAGACCTCAGAAGACCTGTAAGGCTATGTGGATGCTGACATGGCCGGTGATCTGAATAGCCGAAAGAGCACAACGGGATGTGTTTGTACCTACGGTGGTACTGCTGTGAGTTCGACATCTAAGTTGCAAAAGATTGTTGCACTGTCGACCACAGAGGCTGAGTACGTCGCGATGACGGAAGCAAGCAAAGAGATGATTTGGTTGCAAGGTTTCTTAGAGGAGCTCGGTCAGAAAACCGACAAGGGAGTTCTGCACTGTGATAGTCAAAGTGCAGTTCAGCTAGCTAAGAACCCTGTATTCCATTCACGCACAAAGCACATACAGATTCGTTACCATTTTATCCGGGATGTTCTAGAAGATGGAATCTTCACACTAGAAAATATTGAGGGCGCTAAGAACCCTGCCGATATGCTAACGAAGGCTGTTACAATCGACAAACTGAGGCTGTGTACAACCTCAGTAGGACTCCGAGCTTGAGACTCAGGGTCGCCGCTACATGAAGAATTGTGCAACTCTGAAGAGTAACAATTACTATACAAGGATACCGATGGGAGCATTCTGCTCGGTGGAGCACAGTGAGTTCAGTGGTCGGAGATAATCAGAATTCTTTTGAAACACTCGACATTTGACTCCAAGTGGGAGATTGTTGAGTTGTGGAGCCAAATGAGGTTTGGCCATGTTTTCTAATTATCCCACATCGCCTGGAATTGTAATATGATCCACTAAGGGTTCTATTTATATGCCCCAATATATTGTATTTTAATTACATCTACACAAACACCTCTATATTATAAAGAGAGAGTTCTATTTGCGAGAGAATCATAGGTTTGTGTTTAGCTAGATTATGTTTGTAATCCTCTATATATATATTAATTGTCACGTGTAGCGGCCCGGAGACGTAGCCAATTTGGGTGAACTCCGTTATCAAAGTGTGTGTGTGCTCGGTTTGAGTTTCCTGTCTTTTCTTTTAGTTCGACTTGATCGGTCCTAGCAGGGAACTCATCACAAAATCTCATAATAAAATTGCCTTTATCATCTCTACATAAACCACCAATACCTCATTTTTTTAGAGATAAACACCCATGTGTTTAATTTGATATAACTAGGAGGAGGAAATAACCATCGAACTACCTTGATTGGCTTGTGCTTAATATTCTCTAGCTTAATTCTCATATTAGTAAAATTAAAATCTCTAGGGAAGTTATAATCCTTTTTAACATATAGATCTATCCTTTTACGGGTATTGTAAATAATATCATGGCTTCTCATATCAAATTCTTCATAAATACACAAACATCTTGTTTTCCATACAAAACAGACTATAAAACATGGAATAATTTTGCATAGCTTCCAGAAGATTTTAGAGCTTGTAATACTAGTTGATTCCACCAAGTAATAATTTTGCCTCTGAGAAAATTATTGTTACCTTTAATACCCATAAAATCACTAAAGAACTTCCAAACATTATAAGCAATAGGACAAGTAGCTAAGGGATGATTTAATGTTTCTTCTTACTTTTGCAGCACCAGCAAACGGAGGTCCATTGTATACCGATCTTGTCCTAAGGGATGATTTAATGTTTCTTCTTACTTTTGCAGCACCAGCAAACGGAGGTCAATTGTATACCGATCTTCTTGATTTGGGAATCAATTGGAAGAGCTCCATTATTCATTCTACAAACAAAACATGAAACCTTCAAAGGTATGATCTTGTCCCAACTTAGACCACTAGACCAGCTGTAATTAGCTTTATCTCGAATTAATTCCCAAGTTGTGGTTAATTTGAAATCCCCTTTAGTAGTACTCTTCCAAATAGATTCATTATTATCACTAGTAAGTTCAATCTCATTAGAGAAATGGGACCTCACGTCGTTTAGAATATTAGCATTGATCTTGTTTCTATCCCATTTGTAATTAGAACATAAATCTTTAAATTTATAAATATATTTGATTATAGGATCGTTAATTGGACCTTGATATATCCAGGTATCCAGATTTAAAATGGATGCGACAGAATTTCTCATCTTTCGAGACAAAACATCATTGGAACCGGCCGGCCTTCCTATTTTCTTAGGAAGGGAGGCAGACTCTATGGCCGACGGCAGTGTCCTTTGTTCGGTGGGTACCACCGGAGCAACGTGTTCAATCGAAACACGGTGTCTTATAGGAACGTCTATCCTTGCAGGCATATTTGCAACAGGTATATGTGATCTCATGACATTTGCTAGGTCATTAAATGCGTCTGACATTTGATTTGCAACATTTTGCAGACCTATGATTCTTTCCACTTCCTTATCAGTTTGTGTAGTTGGGGGATTTAGATGAGACATAGTGGATACATGCCACATTAATTCACATCGTTCCTGATCAATGTTAACATGTATTTCTCCCCCTAACGACGGGAAGAGTGTCTCATTAAAGTCACAATCTGCATGTCTAAAGGTAAAAGGATCTCCTATCAAGGGCTCTAAACAGCGTATTATGGATGGGTATTCATAACCGACATATATGCCATATTGTTTATGAGGTCTAAATTTGGAACGCTTAGGTGGCTCAATTGGAATATTGACTAAGCACCCAAACACGCGTAAATGTGAGAGATCGGGCTCATATCCAGTTACCGGATGGTACGCGAATAGTGGTTTGGTGGTCATGGGCCTCAGAAGGACCAACGCAGTATCATGGAAAATAGCATAACCTCATGCACAAATGGGAAGTTTGGTTCACATAACCAAAGTTCTCGCAATCATTTGCAACTGCTTAATGAAAGCTTCTGCGAGGCCATTTTGGGTATGAACATACGTAGCTGGATATTCAAGCTTAATTCCTAAAATCATGCAATAGTCATCAAAAGTTTTCGATGTGAACTCCGTAACATTATCAAGTCTAATAGACTTTATTGGATAATCTGGATGATGAACCCTCAATTTAATGATTTGGGCTAGAAGTTTTAGAAACACTGCGTTTCTTGTGGACAACAAAGCTATGTGTGACCATTTTGTCGATGCATTAATCAAAACCATGAAATATTTAAATGGTCCACATGTTGGTTGGACAGGTCAACAAATATCCCCTTGAATTCTTTAAAGGAACTGGGAAACCAATCTCGTAGATTTCGCACAAATTGGTTTGAGATTTGTCTTTCCAATCGAGAATACTTGGGATAGGATTTTCAGATTAATCACAAAATTCTTTCCTCCAAGAGGATGCCCATGAGACGCGTTAATCGTTCGAAGCATCATATTTTGACCTAGGTGTCCTAGCCGGTCATGCCATAGTATAAAAGTTCTCTCATCAATTGGCATCCGCCGAATGATTAGATTGCTTTCAAAGTTTTGGATTGTGGTAACATACAAACCACTTGAAAGACATCTCAACTTCTCCAGAATACGCTTTTGATCATATTGAGTGAAGGTAATGTAAAGGTATTCAAGAGCATTTTCACGAGCGGTTTCAAGATGAAACTTGTTTTCTGAAATATCCTTAAAGCTCAACAAGATACGACTGGACCTTGGAGAATATGAGGCCTCGGATAGTTTAACAAGAGTACCATTTGACAACGTGAATTTGGCTTTACCAAAGCCTTCAACAAGGTCAACGAGCCCGAAATTGTTTTCACTGAGGATAATTTAGGAATAAAGTTGAAAAAAAAATATTTATATTCTAAGATAGTGTGTGTAGTGCTACTATCAAACAGACAGTCAACTGCCCCATAATAACTTCCAATATAAGATTGTTAGATATACATTCAGCTACGATATCGTAGCTGAATGTAAATTTTTTTCATGCATTTGTGCTTTATCCAAATAAGTGGTTGATTTAAGATTTTTATATATAAAAATTATCATGTACCACCATTTTGTTTATCTAGGCATTGTTTTCTACAATTTTGTGTTTATTTAATTTTTGGCATTGGTATTACATGTTTGCTCTAAATTTTGTGATTCAATCAATTATAACTATTAACCAATAATGAAATGATTGTTAAGCTCTTGAATCATATTTTCGGGAGAATCATTGATTAGTACATAAAAACATACTTCATTTTCAAAACCCCAAATTATCAAGTATTGTTTAAGATTTGGTACATATAATGTATCATCATGTAGCATCAAAGGTAAAAAGAAAGAATAAAAAGAAGTAGAATCATGTAAAATATGTAGTAACATCATATAACATATGTACTAATCTTTAAAAGTGTTTCAGGGTCCGGGTTTTTGATAATTACGTACCATTTATATGTATTTTTATATATTCTCCATATTTTGCTTTATGAAGACATTCTTAAACAAAACTTATGTGTATAGTTTTCTAGTTACGTACCAAAAGAGTTACACTTACAAAAATACTTCTTGATACTCATATTATAAATATTAAAAAAAAGTCGGCTTATGAATTAAATTTGTCCGTGCTGAACCAAAATCATGGCTCTGCCACCGGTCATGGTTGGATCTTTTCAGAACTATAATTTCCATTTGAAAACACATAAAAAAAGATGTCTGGCTTATGCATTCATTTGCTAAATCTCTCTCTCCCTTTTTTGTTGAGATTATATCACTACTAATCCGGAATTATACAGTTAAATGTTTCGATATTTGTTTGTTGTAGCAGGAACATAATATTTACATATTTTATTTCCTATTCTAGCTTGTATTAGTATTCTATAAATTGTATCATTATCATTCATTGGAATATATGAAAAATACAATTCTGTAAACCTACATGGTACTAGAGCCACCACAAAATCCTATCACACACACACACACATATATATATATATATATATAATATTTATTTTTTCTGAATCGAATTGAATCGGTCTCTCAATCATAATCATGCATGGGTATTTAAAAATCTGTTGTTAGTGAAAAGCTTATAGAATCATATGGGACAAAATCTGTCCCTGTTATTGTTCAATCGGAGAGTGTTTTTAATTTGGGAATCATGCTCAACGAATCGAATTATGATATTTGGTCTCAATTGGTGGAGATGCATATTGTTGAAAGGGAGAAACTAGCCTACATCCGTGGTAAGAAGAAGCAACCTGCAGAAACCGAAGATGGATAAGAAAAATGGTATGCCGAAAATCAAAAATTGAAGAGGTGGTTATTGATGTCGATGAGTCCAGAAATTATGAAGCGTTATTTATGCTTACCTACGCCCTACAAAATTTGGAGTGCTTTGTCAAAAGCATTCTATGACAGAAGTGATGAATTGCAAGTTTTTTCCTTGAACCAAAAGGCCTTCATTGCTAAACAAAATGGTAAACTCTATCTGACTATTATGGAGAATTAATAGAGCTTTTCTTGAGTTAGACCATCTAGATAAAGTGGTCATGAAAGACTAAAAAAATTGATGCATATTGAAAGTATATTGAGCGACTTAGGGTACACGTATTCCTTGCTGGATTAGACAGTGAATTCGAAAAAGTGTGTGGAGACATTCTACGCAAAGAAACAATTCCAGACTTAGATGAGTGTCATCTTTTGGTTTGAAGAGAAGCTGTTCGTAATGCAACTTTGAAATGCATCCATTGCAATCGAATTGGTCATACAAAGATGCATTGTTACAAAGTTGTTGGATATCCTGAATGGTGGGATCACCATCGCGATTCTCGAAAAAAGAACTACAAGACTAATTCCACTATCGCAGTAGTTGTAAAATCATTAAAAGTAGAAGGTAAAGCCATGGGAAAGGCTTCCGCGATGGTAAGGTTTTAAATACTTGTACACTTGTTTCTAATAGTGCATGTATAATTGATTCGGGTGCTACAAATCACATGACATTTGATTCTAGACAACCCATCATCACAAAGCTTTGTCTCTACTGCTAATGGTTCTCTAACCCAAGTTATTGATGAAGTCTCTTTAAATCTCATTAATACTTTAAGTTTAGACTCTGTTTTAGTTGTTCCATCTTTGTATTACAACCTTCTATCCGTTTCTCAAATAAGCAAAACTTTATCTTGTGTTGTAATATTCTGGCCTGAATTTTGTGTATTTAAAGACATCAAAACGAAGCACATGATTGGATTTGGTATTAGGCGTGGGAAGCTCTATTATTTGGATTTGTCGCCTAAGAGTTCTGTGAAGCTAGTTCAAGCCTTGAAAGTAGATGGTTCTAAGGAGGAGAACAATAAATCATAAATATGGATGTGTCATCGACGATTGGGGCATGCTTCTTTTAGTTATCTTAAAAAAAAAATCCTAGTTTATTTTCGAATTTTGAGGTTTCTAATTTCAGAAGTGATGTTTGTGAAATGGCAAATAGCCATCGTGTTTCATTTCCGTTATAATTGTATAAAAGTCAACTGCCTTTTATGATTATACACTCGGATGTTTGGGGACCGTCTAAAATTACAAATTTAAATAGATCACGCTGGTTCGTTATTTTTATTGATGATTGTACAAGGATGACCTGGTTATGCTTGATGAAGTCAAAAAGTGAAGTAAACCTGTTATTTCAAAAATTTCATAAAATGATTAAAACTCAATACAATACAGAGATTAAAATAACCAAACTTCGACATTATTTGGAAACACATGGAATGGTTTATCAAACAAAATGGGGTTGTTGAGCGGAAAAATCAACATTAATTGGAGGTTGTTCGTGCTTTACTTGCATATGTTGTTGACTTATTGGGGGAGAAGAACTTAACTCTACAACATGTTTAATCAATCGAGTTCCCTCTAGGTCTATCAATTTCCAGACAGCATTTCAAGCTTTGAGTGATGTAGTTGTAGCACCAACTGTCCCGAATTTTCATCCACGTGTGTTTGGTTGAGTAGCATATGTGCACCTCCATAAAAATTAGCGAACCAAGCTGTCACCTAGAGCACTGCGGTGTGTTTTTCTTGGTTATGTCACACATCAAAAAGGGTACGGATGCTATCACCCCCCAATCCGTCGAATAATTATTACAATGGATGTTGTTTTTCATGACGATACAATGTATTTTTTTTTAATTCTGAAACTCATGAGGAGCATCAAAAGGAAATTATACTTTAAATTATGAATTTCTAGAAACAATTTATCAGAATTCTGAGGGAGGCGGTTTTATTGGGGGTCAAGATAATCCAATAGAGAATAACATAGATCAAACTGATATAACTCCAGAGCTTAATGAAATGTTGGATAATAATGATAATCATGAAGCTGAACAGATTACTATGGAAATTGCAAATAAAGAACGGGCATCTCCGACACACAACTAATACTAAACCAATCACCTGCTTCAGATGTTCAAGATTTAGTGTTGGAACCGTCTATGAGGCAGTTACCTTAGCGCTACACGAGAGGTATTTCTAAGTCCACATATGAACTTGAACTGACTAGTAAAGCCAAATATCCTATGAGTAATTATGTTTCTAACCATCGCTTCTCAGGATCAAATATGTCATTTGTGAGTCAATTATCTGTTGTGTCTATTCCTAAAAATATGCAGGAGGCCTTAAATGACCAGAGATGGAAAGAAGGTATGAATGAGAAGATAAACTCCTTGTAGAAAAATGGAACATGGGAAGTCGTTGAACTTCAACCTGGTAAATAACCAGTTGTATGTCGATGGATTTACACCGTGGAATACAAAGATGATGGAGAAATTGAACATTTTAAAACAATCCTGGTAGCGAAAGGATACTCTCAAACCTACGGAATTGACTACACCGAAACGGTTGCACCAGTAGCAAAAATTAACACAGTCCGAGTTTTGTTATCTTTAGCTGCAAACTTGGACTGGCCATTACATCAATTGGATGTGAAGAATGCGTTTCTACATGGAGAATTGACTGAATACGTCTATATAGATCTCCCTCCTATATTAAAACCTCCAACTAATCGAAAAGTGTGAAGGCTTAAAAAGTCATTATATGGCTTGAAACAATCCCCAAGAGCGTGGTTTGGACGATTTACTCAATCTATAATAGCTTTTGGATACCATCAAAGGAATGCAGACCACACTTTATTTCTTAAGAAACATCAAAATAAGATTACTGCACTCATTATTTATGTTGATGATATGTTGGTCACATGAAATGATGATGGAGAGAGAAAAACTCTGCAAAATTACTTGTCCAAAGTATTTGAAATGAAAGACATGGGAAATTTGAAATACTTTCTTGGGACCGAATTGTCTCGTTCTACTAAAGGTATTTTCCTATCTCGAAAAAAATATACATTAGATCTATTGCGAGAAACTAGCATGTCAGATTGTCATCTGGCGGAAACACTCGTAGAAGAAGGTTTAAAGTTATGTGTGGAGTCTAACCAAGTACTGACCAATAAGGAAAGATATCAAAGGCTTGTAAGAAAATTGATGTAATTAGCGCACACTTGGCCAGACTTGGCATACGCATTGAGTATCGTTAGCCAGTTTATGCATAATCTTGGCGAGAAACACATGGATGCAGGTACTCGAATTCTGAGGTACCTTACCTGCTCCGGGAAAAGGAATTTTGTTTATGAAAACTGTAAGTCATCAAAACATAGATGCATATACTGATGCCGATTGGGCTGGAGCTATAGATAATAGACGTTCAACGCCTGGTTACTTTACCTTTGTGGGCGGTAACCTTGTTATGTGGAAAAGAAAGAAGCAAAACGTTGTTGCTCGTTCAAGTGCAAATTCTGAGTTCAGAGGTCTGGCCATTGGATTATACGAAATATTGTGGCTGCGACTTCTATTAATGACTTGGGTTATGAACCTCGATAACCAATTCAACTATATTGTGACAGTAAAGCAACATGTAATATCATCCGTAATCCAGTTCAACATGATTGAACAAAGCATGTAGAGATAGGCAGATTTTTCATTAAGGAGAAGTTGGATGAAAAATTTCTGGAGTTGCCTAAGATACGATCTTAGGACCAGTTGGCTGACATGTTCCGAGACAAGTTGGGTATGTGTGACATCTACGCCCCAATTTTTTTTTATATATTTTAATGGTTAAAGTAATCTTTATATTTAGGGACCATTTTTTTTATCGGCTTTGGGTCTCCAAAATGCTGGAGACGACACTATACTCAATCTAAAGTTATTTGTCGTAAATAATCTATATTTAGTAATGAACAAATTGATTTCATACTTGTTAAATACTTAAGTTAGTTTACTTTTCTCTGGTATTATAGCTAGATATATATTTCTTGTTATTGGGAATGATGGTGAAGGCAACAATAGATTGCTAATTTTAGTTTTAATTTCACTCACCAGTCTGTCAATACTTCTTTAGATAAATTAAACTTTTGGTACTATTTTGTCGTACCTTGTCAGCATCCTGCAATAAATATTTGCCTCTGTGTGATTTTTAAAACCAATCCAGCGTTTAATTGTGGTGGTGGAATAAATTTTTATTAGGAAAATAATAGTAGCGGATCTATCGTATGTACAGTCGTTAACTGTATGGATAATTAAAAGTGAGTTCATATATATTGTTAGACATGCAGGAGTTACACTTTATAGGCGAAAAAAGTTTCGGAATACGAGCTTTTTTAAGCTTATAAGTGTGTATGTATATATGTATATATATATATATATATATATATATATATATATATTAATTTTACACATTATTGACCTTTTCAGCTTATAGGGGGATGATCCATACATACATTAATTTTACACATTATTGACCTTTTCAGATTTGAAATGATCCATTTAAGGATTTGTCATTTTCGATATGACTGATCCATACATACATTTCGACACATGTCATTGACTCGGCATGAAAATCGAGTCCCGTAAAGAAAAAATTTGAGGCCATGATTCATACTATACCCAAAATGTGTTATGATACTTTAGCCGTAATGACGTTAAGCTATCATATTCTTCCATGATTGTTCGACCACTTGACATTGACATAGACACATTCCGTATCTGAAGTCATGCTGAAGTGACATTGAGGCATGATGTTTATATCTAGGTACCATAAGCGGTAAAGTTTTTTATAACTACTAGCCATACGATAACGACTTATGAGCTTCACAAGCTTACTGTGTGTCTGAGTGGATGAGCGAAAAATGCGAGAAAGTAAATAAGAAGAAATATAGGGAAAGTTAGAGCACCAACACGTATATGTATTTATAATGTATATATAATATATATATATATATATATATGTTCATACTGACATGTGTCATCTTGAAGGGCAAAAAATGTCACGCCCCAAAATCCATAGAACACGGATTTCGAGGCATGACCTTTTTAAAACAAAAGAAAATAGAACCTGTTGGTACGAAATTAAAAATTTTAAAAGAAATAAATTACGAGCTAAAGGAACAATTGACAAATAAATAAAAATGTTGCCAAACACGGCTACATGGCAAGTTTTATAAAACTAAGAAAATAACAAATGAAAGAATTTGCCCGTAGGCTACAACCTCAAAATATAATAAAAATGAAAAGTAAGCGGAAGCCCCAAACCCATGATGTTGCAATGCAACAGCTCTTATCCAAACATGCCAACCTAATTGGTACCTGAAATACAAAATTGTAACGGTGAGTCCCACGCACATAACTAGACGGGACGGCACCACAAATACCGTCACTCCATCCCTTAAATGCAAGAGCTCACAAATTCTACAGCTACGATAATCGACGTATAAAAAGAAATATAATGACATTATACAACTACGATAAATTAAATAAATTAAATACACATCAACAGCATACATGGACCTCTCACGCCAACTACCCCAGTCCGTAAGGTAGGTCATTCCCTATCCCTTCGGCCGTCTTCTGTCCCCGGAATTAGGGAGAGACAGAGACCATTGCAACATAAAAGTAGATTTATAGTGCGCACTTGGACCTCTCACGCCACTCGTCCCAGTCCGTAAGACGAGTCATTCCCTATCCCTTCGGCCGTCTTATGCCCCCGGAATTAGGGAGAGACATAGACCATTGCTAACATAAAAGTAAATATAGTGCACACTGGGACCTTTAACGCCACTCGCCCCGGTCCGTAAGACGAGTCATTCCCTATCCCCTCGGCCGTCTTCTGTCCCCGGAATTAGGGAGAGACAGAGACCATTGCCACTACAGCTAAATCACAAGGCCTCGGCCAATAATATAAAATCATTCAAATAACACCATCTCATACGTATAAATATTAAGGCCTCGGCCAATAATATTATACTATTCAACTAACATAACTCATATGTCACTTAACGTAATACAACATAAACCATAATCATAGATGCTAGATTCACAACTAGCAAATCACTTCAACAACATAAAAACCCATTCAGGCATTTGAACAAACACCTTATATGCGCAATATAAAACTCATCTTTATCCAATAATAATTTACCCAATTCTATCAACAACCATAATAATACATAATCAACGCATATAACACGCAACCCATTAATATTATCATTAATCCGAAATCAAATAAGCGAATTAAAAATATAGCAACTAACCCCAATTAACAATTTAACAACATAATTAATATAAAAGGCACAAACCCCAAATTTATACTAAACGGAAAACTTAATCCTAACATACACCCTCGTCTAGTCGCAATGGATAACCCCCGTTACCTTAGAGCGTAGTGGAGATGCTTTCGGTATGAGCCCGCTAATGGTGGTTTTTCTTCTTCTTCTTCTTCTCTCTTTTCTCTCTTTTTCTCTCTCTTGGCTGATTTTAGGTTTAAAGAATGAAAAGTGGCTGATTTTAGGTTTAGAAAAAACTGTTTTTACAAAGTTTGTGGAAGCGAACTATTTGGTCCCCAAAGTTCTAAAAGCTAACTCTTAATCCAAAAATATTGTTTTACTACTCAAAAATAACAAATCTTTAGAAACAAATCTATTGGGTCCTTTTTATTAGTAAAATTAGTAACATGTTTTAAAAATAAAGTTTTTCGGAAGAGTTTCGGTTTTTCGCTAAAAATTAGTCGAGTGACCGGTTTTTGGTAAAATTTGTATAAAACGTTTTTGGATAAATTAATTTCTAATTAAAAACACTTATAAAAATACGGGATGTTACAACTAACCCTCCTTAAAGGAATTTCGTCCCGAAATTTCCCTTCTAAACAACTATACCCAGAAATGATAAACTTATATAAACAAGGCCATAAAAATTCTAAACGTACAATAAGATCATAAGAATTTAAATGCACAATACGGGTCATAAATAAAATAAAATAAAATACGCAGGGTTCACAACCCGTAACAACTCCATAACTCAAATAAGATAAACTCCAGATAATGCACCATGTAAGAATAACCGCCTGTATACAATATCTAACAGAATAAAAGACAACAATGTAAAACAAGCGGCTGCAACATAAAAGTCAATAAAGTAAACTAAGCTGACATGCTTCTACCTCAACAACTCCATGCATCTACAAATCCCAAATATGGTAAACAGCTATATGCAATATCAAACATAATAAAAGACAACTCAACAATTCCGTAAACTCTAGGCGTTATAACAAAAATAAACTCCAAAATCTAGGCGTTACAACCCTTCCCCGATAAAGGAATTTCGTCCCGAAATTATAAAGCATCTAAAGAATAGTACCTAAAGAAAAGTCGAGATTAGGATATTTCCTCTTCATCTCATCCTCGCGTTCCCAAGTTGCCTCCTCGGCCCCGTGATGTTTCCAAACCACCTTTACCAGTCTAATAGTGTTTCCTCGAAGTTCCTTCTCTTGTACATCGATAATCTTCATAGGACCCACTTCGTAGGTCACATCCGCACTAACCTCAATGTCCTCAAAGTCCATCACGTGTGAAGGGTCATGATGATACTTTTTCAACATTGACACATGGAACACCGGGTGAACCCCCGCCAACTTTGGTGGCAAGTCCAACCGATATGCAACTTCTCCAACTCGGTCCACGATCTCAAATGGTCCGATAAATCTCGGGCTCAACTTTCCTTTAGAGCCAAACCTCATAATCCCCTTCCTGGGCGAAACTCGCAAAAATACGTGATCCCCCTTTTCGAACTCCAATGGTCTCCTCCTCTTATCCGCATAACTCTTTTGTCTACTTCGAGCCGTCTCAAGCCTTTGCCGAATTAACTTAATCTTTTCGGTCGTTTCTTGAATCAATTGCGGTCCTAGCATTTCCGCTTCTCCCACCTCGGTCCAACACACCGGAGACCTACACGGCCGCCCGTATAAAGCCTCGAAAGGTGCCATGCCAATACTAGTTTGAAAGCTATTATTATACGCAAACTCAACTAAGGGTAGATGGCTCTCCCAACCTCCCTTAAAGTCGTTCACACACGCACGCAACATATCCTCTAGCACTTGGATAGTCCGCTCCGATTGTCCATCCGTTTGGGGATGGAACGCCGTACTCATTGTCAACTTGGTCCCTAAGGCATTTTGTAATGCGCCCCAGAACCTCGACACAAACCTCGCGTCTCGATCCGATACTATCGAAATAGGCACCCCATGAAGTCTAACAATTTCTTTAATATACTTCCGTCCCAAGATTTCCACCGAATTCGTCATCTTAATCGCAATGAAGTGTGCGGATTTGGTCAAACGGTCGACCACAACCCACACAGCGTCATTCCCGCTTACCGACTTAGGTAAGTTGGTCACAAAATCCATTGCTATCCTTTCCCACTTCCATTCCGCTACCGGTAAAGGTTGGAGCATACCCGCCGGCCTTTGGTGTTCCGCCTTCACTTGTTGGCAAGTTAGGCACTTGCTAACATATGAAGCTACATCCCGTTTCATTCCGGGCCACCAAAACTGTCTTTTCGCATCATGATACATTTTCGTCCCGCCGGGATGAACGGCTAATCGGGAGTGGTGAAACTCCTTTAATACTTCGTTCCTCATGTTTTCTGTCACATAAGTCCTTCCCTTAAAGCGTAGTCCTCCATCGGTTCCTTTTGTCCAACCCTCTAATCCTTCGCTCGAACTTATCTGTTTCTCAAAGTTCTCCACTTTCTCATCCCCATCTTGTGCTTCCAGAACCTTACTCACAAGTTCCGGTTGTACCACTATTGTGTACAAAGTCCCCACATTAACATGTCCCAACTCCAAGTCGAACTCGTTCACATTTCCCATCATCCTCCATTCGTCGATCGCCACATGCGCTAAGGTCACATGAGACTTTCGACTCAAAGCATCCGCCACTACATTGGCCTTTCCCGGGTGGTAGTGCAAGTCGTAGTCGTACTGTTCCAGATATTCCATCCATCGTCGTTGTCGCATATTTAAATCCCGTTGGGTAAAAATATGCCCTAAGCTCTTGTGATCCGAGAACACTTCGAACTTTTCCCCGAACAGATAATGTCTCCATATCTTCAACGCATGAACTAGCGCCGCTAGCTCCAGGTCATGAGTCGGATAGTTCTTTTCGTGAATCTTTAGTTGTCGCGAAGCATATGCGATAACCTTTCCGTCTTGCATCAAGACGCAACCCAAACCTTCCTTCGAAGCATCGCAATACACTTGATAACCCTCCCCTTGCTCAGGAATAACTAGTATGGGAGAACTAGTCAACCGCTTCTTGAGCTCTAAGAAAGCTTTCTCGCAAGCCTCACTCCATACGAACTTCACCCCCTTCTTGGTAAGGTAAGTCATTGGAGTCGCCAACTTTGAGAAATCCTTGACGAACCGTCGATAGTATCCAGCTAAACCCAAGAAACTTCGAATCTCGAACACATTTTTCGGTTGTGTCCAATTCGAAACCGCCTCAATTTTCGTCGCGTCCACCTTTACCCCTTCTTCCGAGATCACATGTCCAAGAAATTTCACCTCATTTAGCCAAAACTCGCATTTGCTAAATTTCCCGTAAAGTTGGTGCTCCCTCAACGTGAGCAACGCTAAACGGAGATGCTCCTCGTGTTCCTCTCTTGAACTCGAGTAGATCAAGATATCGTCGACGAAGACTACCACAAACTTGTCGAGATACTCCTTAAAGATTCGGTTCATTGACTCCATAAATGCCGCCGGCGCATTAGTTAACCCAAACGGCATGACCACAAACTCATAGTGACCATACCGAGTCCTAAATGCCGTTTTCGAAATATCCTCATCCTTCACCCTCAATTGGTGATAGCCTGATCGCAAGTCGATTTTTGAAAAGAACGTCGCTCCTTTCAGTTGGTCAAACAAATCGTCAATACGAGGTAGTGGGTACTTATTCTTAATAGTCACCCTATTTAGCTTTCGATAGTCGATGCACATCCTCATCGATCCATCCTTCTTTTGCACAAATAAGGCCGGTGCCGCCCACGGTGACGTACTCCGCCTAATAAACCCCTTCTCTAGCAGTTCTTCTAACTGCTTACTTAACTCTTTCAACTCTGCTGGTGCCAAACGGTACGGGGAAATGGCTATTGGTGCCGTTCCCGGTACCAATTCGATAGAGAAATCTAACCCTCTTTTCGGTGGTAACCCCGGTAGATCCTTCGGAAACACATCTCTAAAGTCGTCCACTACGCGTGGCCATATTTCCACTTCCTCGTCGTTCTCCACTATCGAGAGACTAGCCAAAAGACAAGACAGGTTGCCCACAACCCGCTTGGAATAATAAGGAATAGAAGAAAGGGTAGTGTCCCTTTCCCCACGAAAGAACACCTCATCTCCGGATGAAGTTGTAAGGAAAATTTTTCGTCGAGCACAATCGATGAAAGAGTTGAAATGAACCAACCAGTCCATTCCAAGGATCACGTCGAATCCTGACATCTCGATGACAACTAAATCATATATAAACACGCGGTCCGCGACCACCATCTCACAAGATCGACACACTCGGTCCAACACAACTCGACCCCCAACAGGAGTCTCTACAACAATCGGGTTATCTAGAACCCCAATTTCTAACGACAAAGACTCAACTAGACTTCTAGATATAAAAGAACGCGACGCCCCCGTATCGAAAAGAACATGTGCCCAGGATGAGCACACGAGAACCATACCTTGTACATTTTCCGGATCTCCTTGGTTTGGCAATTGTGGCAAGGCAAATTGGCGAGCTTGAATTGGTGGGTTTCCTTGCGGTCCTCTATTTCCCCCATGATTCCCTCGGTTTCCCGGGCCCTGATAGCCTCCTCGGTAGTTCCCACGGTTTCCCCCTCCTTGGTGGTTACCTCGAAACCCTCCCCCTTGGTTCCCAGGTAATTGGTGTGGTGGTACGAATCCTGGTCCTCTTGGTGGTGGTGGTGGCAACCTAGGTTGGTTAAAAGGTCGGTTGGTGTCGATTCTTCCTTGTCCCCCGGGACAAACCCTTGCCGTATGTCCCATTCAGTTGCATGTCCTACATTGGACCCTAGGGCACTCGAATCGTCGATGGCTCGTGTCTCCACAGTGGAAACACGCTCCCCTTATCATGACGTTTGTCGGTGGTGGATTAAAAATCCTCTCTCCTCTTCCCGGTTGTTGAAATCGCGAATTATTCGCCATATCCCAAGTCCGCTTCTTCTCTTCCCTCGGAGCATTTCCGGTTTTCGATTTCTCCGAGATTCGCTTGTTATGGAGTAGAGCTCCTTCCACAGCTTGGGCTGATTTTACCAATTCATTATAGTTGACATGTCGAGCCGATGCCAATTGTAACGAGATGGTCGGATTCAACCCCTTCATGAATCTCCTACATCTTTCTGCACCCCCTATAACAGATTCTGGGGCATACCTCGAGAGTGAGGTAAACTTTAGCTGGTATGCTTGAACGGTCATACCCCCTTGATATAGTTCCTCAAAACGCCTCCTCATTTCATCCTTATAAGAATCAGGAAGAAACTGGCGATTAAACAATTCGATGAACTCATTCCATTCAAAGTTGCTTATGTCGTAAGTATCCACGATTCCCAGCCACCATTTCCGTGCTTCACCCTTTAGGTGAAACTGAGCCATATTCATTCGTTGCTCCCCATTTACTATCCCTGCAGCCGATAAATATTTCTCCATTTCGTCCACCCATCCCTCAGCTATGGATGGTTCACCTATCCCATCGAAAGTCGGAGCCCCCAATCGAGTGAAGTTAAGCAATCCATTGTTGCTTGAACTCCCAGCTTGTGCATTCTGCACCATCATTTGCACCACCTTCTGAAGGTCGGTCATCACTTGATTAGCATTGACCGTTTCCGGTTCAGGTGCAAAGGTCTCTTCTTCTTCCACATTCACCTCCTCATCTATATTCTCAACCTCTACCTCCTCGGGTTGCTCAGGTGGTGGGGCATTAGTGTTACCTCTCCCCCCACGATTTCTTGCAGTCCTTTTTCCACGATTTGCTCCCCTCCCCCTTAGGGCTCGTCCTGCTCTTCCGTTTGCTCCACCTCGGGTAGCCGCACCGCTTGTTGGTGGTGCGCCCCCGCGTGTAGCTGGTCCCCGTCTACTAGTCCTTGTGGTAATAACCATGACTACAAATAGGTTAAACCAACACTTTAGTTGTCTTTCTCAACACTCCTACTCATACATGAATACTTATACATGATAAAGCTCGTTTTACAACTCAATCACTTTATCAAGCTTTCTAAGGTTCAAAAACTGATTTTTACGAATTCTCAATTTCGACGGTATAACGCTTTAACTTTTCCAAAAATAGAAAATGAAAATTCTGAAACGCCAGAAAGTTAGAGTACGGAGAAACGAAGCCAACGCTTCAAGCGGAATCAGAATCGGAGTTAAAACGAAGAAGTTGTGAGCTTTCGAAGTATAGCAGAAAAATCGCAAAATTACCAGAATTCGACCGGTCGTTTTGACAGAAGACCGATCGTTTTTTGGTCCAGTAGCGTCTGAAAAAATTCTGAAAAATTTCGACCGATCGTTTTGACAGACGACCGATCGTTTTTTTTTTGGTCCAGTAGCGTCTGAAAAAATTCTGAAGAATTTCGACCGATCGTTTTGACAGACGACCGATCGTTTTTTGGTCCAGTAGCGTCTGAAAAAATTCTGAAGAATTTCGACCGATCGTTTTGACAGACGACCGATCGTTTTTTGGTCCAGTAGCGTCTGAAAAAATTCTGAAGAATTTCGACCGATCGTTTTGACAGACGACCGATCGTTTAACTGCAGAAAACTATCGACACAAAAACATAAAATTCCTCAATGATTATTTATTCTATTCATGGAACATATCACAACACATCATTCTAATCCATAACATTTATACGAACAACATCGATTCGCATATAATATTCATTAACACACAAGTTAATAATTTAGAAAACACATTACGTAAGACCATCGACTACACAATTCTCGCACTCTAATACTTCGCTACTACCAGACATGCAAACTTATACCTCATACACATCATATAAATCTACACACGCATACAATCAACACAAAAATGCGAGGGATAACCCATCACGATACGTTATCCTAAAGCACCCGAGCGTCCTCGCATACTCTAGAGTTCCACATCGCTAAGGTATTCCTTCACACATACCGACGAGAGGTCCACCCACTAGTTTGGCGAGCCGGGGTCAACAAGCGTCCTCATTGTCCCCAACTTGCCTCACATGTGGACTTTCCTTTCATCAACTACTACTAAATTATAGCTACATGTCTTAAGCTAAATGCAACCCCCCGTTTTTAGAAAAAGTTTTAAGTTTTTGGAAAAAGTTTTGTAAAAATGATACGATGGATCTTGGTCCAATGGTTACTCATCTTCCCGTCGTCCCAAAGTATACAAGAACCTAGTTAGCTCTGATACCAACTTGTCACGCCCCAAAATCCATAGAACACGGATTTCGAGGCATGACCTTTTTAAAACAAAAGAAAATAGAACCTGTTGGTACGAAATTAAAAATTTTAAAAGAAATAAATTACGAGCTAAAGGAACAATTGACAAATAAATAAAAATGTTGCCAAACACGGCTACATGGCAAGTTTTATAAAACTAAGAAAATAACAAATGAAAGAATTTGCCCGTAGGCTACAACCTCAAAATATAATAAAAATGAAAAGTAAGCGGAAGCCCCAAACCCATGATGTTGCAATGCAACAGCTCTTATCCAAACATGCCAACCTAATTGGTACCTGAAATACAAAATTGTAACGGTGAGTCCCACGCACATAACTAGACGGGACGGCACCACAAATACCGTCACTCCATCCCTTAAATGCAAGAGCTCACAAATTCTACAGCTACGATAATCGACGTATAAAAAGAAATATAATGACATTCTACAACTACGATAAATTAAATAAATTAAATACACATCAACAGCATACATGGACCTCTCACGCCACCTACCCCAGTCCGTAAGGTAGGTCATTCCCTATCCCTTCGGCCGTCTTCTGTCCCCGGAATTAGGGAGAGACAGAGACCATTGCAACATAAAAGTAGATTTATAGTGCGCACTTGGACCTCTCACGCCACTCGTCCCAGTCCGTAAGACGAGTCATTCCCTATCCCTTCGGCCGTCTTATGCCCCCGGAATTAGGGAGAGACATAGACCATTGCTAACATAAAAGTAAATATAGTGCACACTGGGACCTTTAACGCCACTCGCCCCGGTCCGTAAGACGAGTCATTCCCTATCCCCTCGGCCGTCTTCTTTCCCCGGAATTAGGGAGAGACAGAGACCATTGCCACTACAGCTAAATCACAAGGCCTCAGCCAATAATATAAAATCATTCAAATAACACCATCTCATACGTATAAATATTAAGGCCTCGGCCAATAATATTATACTATTCAACTAACATAACTCATATGTCACTTAACGTAATACAACATAAACCATAATCATAGATGCTAGATTCACAACTAGCAAATCACTTCAACAACATAAAAACCCATTCAGGCATTTGAACAAACACCTTATATGCGCAATATAAAACTCATCTTTATCCAATAATAATTTACCCAATTCTATCAACAACCATAATAATACATAATCAACGCATATAACACGCAACCCATTAATATTATCATTAATCCGAAATCAAATAAGCGAATTAAAAATATAGCAACTAACCCCAATTAACAATTTAACAACATAATTAATATAAAAGGCACAAACCCCAAATTTATACTAAACGGAAAACTTAATCCTAACATACACCCTCGTCTAGTCGCAATGGATAACCCCCGTTACCTTAGAGCGTAGTGGAGATGCTTTCGGTATGAGCCCGCTAATGGTGGTTTTTCTTCTTCTTCTTCTTCTCTCTTTTCTCTCTTTTTCTCTCTCTTGGCTGATTTTAGGTTTAAAGAATGAAAAGTGGCTGATTTTAGGTTTAGAAAAAACTGTTTTTACAAAGTTTGTGGAAGCGAACTATTTGGTCCCCAAAGTTCTAAAAGCTAACTCTTAATCCAAAAATATTGTTTTACTACTCAAAAATAACAAATCTTTAGAAACAAATCTATTGGGTCCTTTTTATTAGTAAAATTAGTAACATGTTTTAAAAATAAAGTTTTTCGGAAGAGTTTCGGTTTTTGGCTAAAAATTAGTCGAGTGACCGGTTTTTGGTAAAATTTGTATAAAACGTTTTTGGATAAATTAATTTCTAATTAAAAACACTTATAAAAATACGGGATGTTACAAAAAATGGATATATACATATATATTAGTTTACATAGCGCAAGGTGACAGATAAAAGTACTTATTGCTCTTTAGCTTGCTCAAGCTATTAGTAGTTCTGATTAGAACGAGAAAATATTTTCGATTAGTGGTCTGCTAAAATTATTTTTAAAGTGTTAAGTTAGCTCCTATATATTTGCGGATGAGAAAGGGAAAATGCGATTTATGAGAAATTGAGAACATAAAATGAGTTGTGTATTACGAGGACGTCCTTCCTGAAGGGTGAACAAATGGCTATCAGTATGTGAGTACCTATATGGTATATAAGATAGCAGTATCATTATTTTTATCACCAAAACCTTTTAAACTCATGCGGCCTAAGAAGCAATGACAAAATTGGGCCAAAGCAGACAATATTGTTTATAGAAAGCAGATGGTGGTGGTCCGATCGGAAGACCAAGTCGTTGTAGTTGGTATCAGAGCCGCTATCGAGCCGAAGGCGGCGTTTGAACCTCGGAAGTATGGCATGGCCGAAGAGAACGTCGTGCCTGAAGGGAAAAGACCGTAAGAACCCGGATTTCCGGAAGGAAATAACCTGCTAAAGAGAATAAAGTTATCCCAAGTCGTCTAGATGTGTGAGTACATATATGATATATAAGCTACGAGTATCCTCTTTCTTATCATCAAGATCTTTTAAAACCGTGCGGACCAAGAAACGATGACGAAATTTGGCCAAATTGGACAATATTGGTGGTAGAAAGCAGATGGTGGCGGTTCGGTGGAGGACCGGGTCATTACAAATTGCCTTTAAACAATTTTTTATTTTAATAGATAAAATTTATTTATTTATTAATTTGAATAATATGGAAATAAAATGAAAATCAAAAAAATCAAAGATTCTTAAATGAGACAAATTTTAAAGTATAAAGTTTATTATTTCAAATCAGTCACTGAATAGGGCAAATACTATTAATAATGATAACCGATGATAGTCAAAATATTTCATAACTCAAAATAATACCAACTCGACACGAGTTGGATACCAAACAAAAGACAAAAATGCAATATTTAATAGTGTTAACTATTATGGTTATTATATTTGTTGAGTATTAATAAGGAAATTTGATAATTGCAACAACACTATTAAAAGAACCAACCCAAGAAAACTTGAATATTACCACAGTTGGTTAAATGACAATAATTGATTTTTTTCAAAATATGAATATGGAGTATATATATGGCTTTTAATGTTTTTACCTTTCGTCATTTGATTTTCTTTATAAGTTATACATCATCCTATTTTTTTCCTCACATAAATTATCATTTAAGGGAAGGAAAGTTATATTTATTAATAATGTCACATTCCATTTTGGTTATATCTTTTTAATAAGAGTCTTTTTAGGGCTCATTGGTGGGAGGGTCACCTTTCAATAATATTTTTGTCCATAGGTCACTACTCTCATAAAAAATTTAAATGTAGGTTAACTTACAAATGAAAAAAAATATATTATTTGCGTAACGTTTTGTTATCTTTTTTTTTTACTTAATTATTCAAACAAACACTAAAAAAATTTAAAAGAAACTAAAAAAACAACTTTTAAGTTATTTTTTCACACTTTGATATCTTTCTCGTGTAGATTATAATATCTTTTTTTAAGCTTAAAAACAAATTTTAACCTCTTATTTATATTTTAATATCTTTTCCGTATAGATTATAAATTAGTTTTTAAGCTTAAAAAAAACTTTTAAGCTCTTTTTTATTGGGCCGAATGACTGGAACTTCAAAAAGTTTTGGTCCAGGATCTCCATTTAAAAAGTCTTGTAAAAGGTGACCTATAACTAATATTCTCGTCTTTTTATGGGTTCTTGATAACCCTATAGATCCACAAACCAAGCCATAGTCAAGTTGTTTAACCTAGAGAGCAATGTTTTAGTATATCTTTATACTCATTTTATTTCTCTTTCTCCCCCCTCTCTCTCTTTACTAATATATTTACGCACAAACACAAATACAAACACATGCACTTTTTATTAATTTATTGATATGTGTGTTAGAATTTGATTTTCATCAAACTATGTTGTTTCCATGTATAAACATGATGCTTAAATTCGATTTCTTTTCAGAAACCTAAAAACAATCCCCATATTGGATTTCTATGCGATTAAATTATAAGTTGTACTACTTTATTCAATGATGGTGAATATACATAAAATTGATCAGACGTATATCATGTATCTAATGTCTATTTTTAGTTTGATATATGGTTTAAAATGTAACAAAATTTATATATTAGTAATTGAAATAGCGTATTTGCCTTTACTAACGAGATTAACGAGCATTATTAGTAATTTATAATGATTTAATTTATGTTATTAACGAGTATAAATATTAAATCGATAAAGAACTATCTAAATTAATAAAATTTCATGGTCCCAACACTATTAATTTATAGAGGTTTTACTGTAGATTTATGTTGCTAAAAAAATATTAAAATGGGATGTGGGTTATGTTCCTAGATTTTCGTATTTTTTCTCCTTATGTATTTGTGATATCAAAAACATGCATTGCATCATTAGATATTCCCTTTTACACGGCGCAATCGGTGAATACTATAATTAATGAAAAATAAATTGAATCGTGATTTTTTATGTGCGATAATCCGATTACTTGCCTTCATAAGGAAAACGGAAAAATCCATTTATAATCAATTATAGTGAAAGAAAATTCTGAAATCTGATAGCTTCTCAGTCTTTCATTGTATTCTATTACAAAAAAAAAGTCTCTCATTATCTTCGCTCTATTCACCCTCAGATTCAGAACAATCTACAAGCAAAACTTTTGAACTCTCCAAATTTAATTTTTTTTAACTATTTTTCATTTGCTCGAACATCTTGTTTGTTTAATGGACAACCTCAAAAATGACCTATTGGCGATCGTCCTTCAACATCTCAATGACAACAAATATCATGAGACCCAACCATCATGAGTGTCTCTATTTTTTTTATTGTGTATATAAATATGTTTGCATGCATACGTACATCTTTCTAGCAATTAATGATATGTTATTCTTAGTACTTGTCAATTTTCAAGTGGAGTGCTTTTCAAAAAAGATTTGCAAAGTAAAAAAATAAAAAAACTTAAACATTGAAGCACTTTTTAATCATTATCAAAACGATAGATGTCCCCGAACGAGTATTGGAAAAATAAGAAATCTCTTATTTTTCGTTATTTTAAGCCAATATGATGAATCATGATATTTTTGAGAATATATTATTTAATCTAAAATCACCTTTTAAAAAGTTGTTTAAAAAATCTAATGAGAATCCAGAATTTTGTTTTCAAAATTTTTGTAGTCTTTTAGCCAAAAACATGTATAAAAGCTAAATAATATAACTTTCCAAACACTCTATGATTTTTAGATCCAAATTTTAGAAATCAGGGAAAAAATGTGTTACCAAACGGAGTTGGATTATGCCCAATCATAAGCGAAATCGTTTTATCATGGATTAAATAATTTGGATTAAAACCAAATATCTCATACTACTAATCCAAATTAATTAGATCAAATTTACACAAAAGTTATTTAGACTGGATAATACCAATAATAACTTTAATCGAATTCGGATTTAAATCAAGTTCGTCTTTATTTTTAGTTGTCATATATGTTCTGCAGATTCGTATACCGGAAAATACATTAGTTTTCTTTTTGACTTTGTTTTTGAAAAATGCATTAGATAATGTAGTTCATTTTATTTGGAATGGTTTTCCAAAAAAGAAAATAGTACTACTGCATACAACTTTTTTTTTTGGGCTGCTCGAGTTACAGGTGGAAAGAAAAAGTTGTTAACGGTTTGGTATTGTAGTAAAATATGTACCAATTAAAAACAATTGGTTTGTTTTGTTTGATTTGGTTTGGTTATGACTAAAATAATTGTCGTAACGGAACCAAACTAGACCAATCATAGTCGGTTTCGTTTGACCAGTTTGAACTCTAACAAAAAAAAATACAAAATGAGAATTAACACTAACAGGTTAGTTTCGGCTTTCAATTTATATATTTGTTTTTAATTTTGAGATAAAAATAAAAAAATAAGTAAATTAACTATAGATTGACAAAATATTATATATTGAATCAATAAATACAAATAACAATTAAATTAACATTTTATCTCAACTTATATATATATATATATATATATATATTAGTTTATAAATATTTATATAAAAAAAATCGGTTGGTTTGAAAACCACTAAAATCGTAAAATTAACCGATTCAATCGATTCATTCGATTTATCATAAATATTGTACTCAGTGTATGACTGTGTGTCTAATTGAACTGTTTATTAAAAAATTATAGGCACGTTTGAGATTAGTTTTATTGCTCAATACTCATTGTGGTGTTTGGCACCAGCTTAGTTTTTATCTTATTACTTGTTTAGTGACTTCTAACTTTTTTGTTTATCAATAAGTCAGTATTTCACTAATGTTGACTTACGAATTATTTGGAAATATACAAACATGTTTCTTTAAAAAAAAAATTATTTTTGATAATTTTTATGTGAAAAAGATAAGATAATCCGTAAATTTTTATCTTCTCTGCTTTTGAGCTTTTTTAGCCTTTTTGATCAAAAGTTAGCTAATAAAAGCTAACAAACAAAACATTCGTAGCTTCTATTAAGCAAAAGGCTAAAATGGCTGAGAAAAACAGTTGTTGCCAAACATGCACTATGTTAGATATAGTTTCATAGATATTTATTAGAATAAATTGGATAACTTTCCCGAAAATAGGGGGAATCACACTGATCGATAGTAAAACTTTGAGGGCTTGCTTATTTGGATGCATCTATTAAGAAAATAATCTGGCTTATTCAAGGACGAGAAAAAACCCGAGACCATTTGGGTTGAAACTTCTATCTTTAGGGGAAAGAAAACTAAAAAGTACGGACCTCCAAAGATTTATTCAAATTTAATTGAACTAACTGATTAGCCAAACTTAAAAGCTTGTCCTAAGAATAAAACTATCTGAATAAAGATTCCATTAATTGGGTTACTAGTTGTTGGATGGTACTTTTCTAATAACTAAACTATCTGAATCAACTTATTAGAATCAAATAAGTATTGCTCATATGTTTGGGTGAATTATATTGGCTTGAGCAAGAATCTGGAATCTTTTTAAATCTAAAGCACTTTGAAGAGAAAGTAATAGCTGGTGAATGGGAAGACCTTGAAAAATACCTCCTTGGCTTTACCAAGATGGATGAAAATAGATTTTCGATGAAAATTTTCTCGGAGTTAAGGACGCTGAAATATCTGGAAGCCTTTGATCGGTATTTTTTTTTATCCGTTTCGTTTTGTAGCTCCGTTTCTATCATATATAGTTATTTGACATTATTTGTTTCCTACGTATGTTTATAGAAATGAGAGAGACAGAGCTTTTGGTATATTAAGAGATGATCAGGAGGTGTTCTCTTTATATGACGATGGCATGTATAAGGAGTTGTCCCATCTCATGAGCCTGGAGAATTTCAGGTAAAATAGTAAATAATATAATGCGTATTTCCCTAATCTGAGAGTGATGGCAGTACACTGCTTAACGTAGTACCAGAGTAGGCACATATTCTTGGTTCAAATCTCACCGCTACCTTACTAAAAAGATTGGTTGAAACTTTGTTGCCTAAACTTAATAAGTAATACCATGTTTTTCACTCTAATAATATATGCATTTAAGTAAAATGATAACACATCACTTGATAATCAGTTTGACATTATTTAAGTGCTTGGAAGTCATTTTCCTTTAATTCAAGATTCGGAAAAGAAAGATGGTCGGTATACACGGTAGAATCATGTATCCACGTGCACGAGTTGTTTTTTAAAAAGTGTGCACTTTCTATAATGCTTTTATTTTTTCCTGAGACTTTTATATAGTTATATTGTTAGTTTTAAGTCCAAATGGAGCCGCTTGCTATAAAAAGATATCCACTGCTATTAGATTTGGAGGATAACAACTGAACTATATAATGTTTTGTTTCTTGATGTTTAATCATTTTAATAAATTTCAGAGAACATGCACCTCTACGAAACTATGGTGATGCGCAAACATCTCGGATTAAATTGTTTATTTCTCTCAATGGGCTTATAGAGGCAAACCCCAGTTTTCACCAAAATCTTGATTTCCCTTCTTTTGGTTCTGCAAGACTTATGAACATGCTCAATCAAAGTTGATTTTTTTTCCAAAGATAGTAAATTATGTTGGGACTAAGAAGGCGGATATTGTTTAGTTATGTATTTCTTGTTAATGGTTTTATATCTTAATCCACATACCTTTTCTTATCCATGCAGGGAAATAACAAATGTCTAGATAAATAACAAAACATATTGCATAAAACACAACATTTTATTATTTCAACAATAAAATTATTGGCTTTTCTTCTACTCTATTATTTTAACTAGTGTTGCTAAATTGCTTTGACTTCCTTCATAAAAAAATATTTTCTCCATATTATCAAAACTCAAGCTGCTAAAGGAATGTTGTACTTGTTTAGCAATTCTCTATGAACTTTGCAGCAAATTGGTGATGTCCCTCAACATAATCCTAGTGATGTTAATTTTTGCATATATCATCTGCCAACAACGTTTTAACTTCTGGAAACCCCCTCCAGTTCTCACATAAGAGATGTTGCATGTTAGCACTGGATCAATACCAAGAGAGCATATTTATTAACCCAATAAAATGGCAACATAGCATAGTAAAGATGATATGTGCAAAAATTAACATCACTAGAATTATGTTGAGGGACATCACCAATTTGCTGAAAAGTTCATAGAGAATTGCTAAACAAGTACAACATTCCTTTAGCAGCTTGAGTTTTGATAATATGGAAGAAATATTTTTTTATGAAGGAAGTCAAAGCACTTTAGCAACATTAGTTAAAATAATAGAGTAGAAGAAAACCCAATGATTTTATTATTGAAAGAAACATTTAAACTCAAAACACCAAAATGTTGTGTTTTATCCAATATGTTTCCTTATTTATCTAGGCATTTGTTATTTCCCTGTATGGATAAGAAAAGTTATGTGGATTAAGATATAAAACCATTAACAAGAAATACATAACTAAACAATATCCGCCTTCTTAGTCCCAAAATAGTTTACTATCTTTGGAAAAAGAAAATCAACTTTGGTTGAGCATGTTCATAAGTCTTGCAGAACCAAAAGAAGGGAAATCAAGATTTTGGTGAAAACTGGGGTTTGCCTCTATAAGCCCCTTGAGAGAAATAAACAATTTAATCCGAGGTGTTTGCGCATCACCATAGTTTCGTAGAGGTGCATGTTCTCTGAAATTTATTAAAATGATTAAACATCAAGAAACAAAACATTCTATAGTTCAATTGTTAGCCTCCAAATCTAATTACAGTGGATATCTTTTTATAGCAAGCGGCTCCATTTGGACTTAAAACTAACAATATAACTATATAAAAGTCTCAGGAAAAAACAAAAGCATTATAGAAAGCGCACAATTGTTTTTAAAAAACTCATGCACATGGATTCATGATTCTACCGTGTATACCGACAATCTTTCTTTTTCGAATCTTGAATTATAAATCTTCGTTATATTTCCATCAAATAAAAAGGTACTATGGGAAAGGAAAATGACTTCCAAGCACTTAAATAATGTCAAACTTATTATCAAGTGATGTGTTATCATTTTACTTAAATGCATATATTGTTATAGTGAAATACATGGCATCACTTATTAAGTTTAGGCAACAAAGTTTCAACCAATCTTTTTAGTAAGGTAGCGGTGAGATTTGAACCAAGAATATGTTCCTATTCTGGTACTACGTTAAGCAGTATACTGCTATCAATCTCAAATTAGGGAAAGACGCATTATATTATTTACTATTTTACCTGAAATTTTCCAAGCTCATGAGATGGGACAACTCCTTATACATGCCATCGTCATATAAAGAAAACACCTCCTCATCACCTCTTAATATACCAAAACCTCTGTCTCTCTCATTAATATAAACATACGTAAGAAACAAATAATGTCAAATAACTATATATGATCGAAACAGAGCTAAAACACGAAACGGATAACAAAAAATACAGATCAAGGGCTTCCAGATACTTCAGCGTCCTCAACTCCAGAAAATTTTCAGAAAATCTATTTTCATCCATCTTGGTAAAGCCAAGGAGGTATTTTTCAAGGTCCTCCCATTCACCGGCTATTACTTTCTCTTCAAAGTGCTTTATATTTAAAAAGATTCCGGATTCTTGCTCAAGCCTATATAATTCACCCAAACATATGAGAAATACTTATTTGATTCTAATCAGTTGGTTCAGATAGTTTAGTTATTAGAAAAGTACCATCCAACAACTAGTAACCCAATTAATGGAATCTTTATTCAGATAATTTTATTCTTAGGACAAGCTTTTAAGTTTGGCTAATCACTTAGTTCAATTAAATTTGAATAAAGCTTTAGAGGTCCGTACTTTTTAGTTTTCTTTCCCCTAAAGATAGAAGTTTCAACCCAAATGGTCTCGGGGTTTTTTCTCATCCTTGAATAAGCTAGATTATTTTCTTAATAGATTCATCCAAACAAGCAAGCCCTCAAAGTTTTACAATCGATCAGTGTGATTCCCCCTATTTTTGGGAAAGTTATCCAATTTATTCTAATAAATATCTATGAAACTATATCTAACATAGTGCATGTTTGGCAACAACTGTTTTTCTCAGCCATTTTAGCTTTTTGCTTAAAAGAAGCTACGAATGTTTTGTTTGTTAGCTTTTATAAGCTTGTTTTTGGTCAAAAAGCCTAAAAAAGGTCAAAAATCAGAGAAGATAAAAATTTGCGGATTATCTTATCTTTTTCACATAAAAATTATCAAAAATATATATTTTTTTAAAGAAACATTTTTGTATATTTACAAATAATTTGTATGTCAACATTAATGAAATACTGACTTATTGATAAACAAAAAAGTTAGAAATCACTAAACAAGTAATAAGATAAAAACTAAGCTGGTGCCAAACACCACAATGAGTATTGAGCAATTTTTCTTCTTTTAAGGAGCTTTTTGACCAATAAAACTAATCTCAAACGTGCCTATAATAATTTAATAAACAGTTCAATTAGACGCACGGTCACACAGTGAGTACAATATGGTGAAAAATTAAGACCTAAGCATAAGAAAGATGATATATAATGGCTATATATATTTTTTGTAATGAATATATAATGGCCAAGTAGCATGCATACCATGCAAATATTTAGCCCTTATCGTGATCGACCCTATATATGTGTAGATACATATATATAATATAATCATCGCCATGGGTGGGAGGGAGGGAGGGAGGGAAGGAGAGAGAGAGAGAGTTTTACTATCAGACCGTTTAACTCCATGGGACAATTATGATTAATTTATTGGGTACATAAACATAAACCAAACCAATTGAACCAATCAAAACCCGTTTGGTTAGAAATTTGATAAATCGAATGAATCGGTTAATTTTACGATTTTAGTGGTTTTCAAACAGGCCGATTATATATATATATATATATTTGTATATATATATATATAAGTTGAGATAAAATGTTAATTTAATTTTTATTTGTATTTATTGATTCAATATATAATATTTTGTTAATCTATAGTTAATTGACTTGTTTTTTTATTTTTATTTCAAAATTAAAAACAAATATATAAATTGAAAGCCGAAACTAACCTGTTAGTGTTATTCTCATTTTGTGTTTTTTTTTTGTGGGAGTTCAAACTGGTCAAACGAAACCGACTATGATTGGTCTAGTTTGGTTCCATTACGACAGTTATTTTAGTCATAACCTAACCAAATGAAAGAAAGACAAACCAATTGTTTTTAATTGGTACATATTTTACTACAATACAAAACCGTCAACAACTTTTTCTTCCCACCTGTAACTCAAGCAACCCAAAAAAAAAAGTTGTATGCAGTAGTACTATTTTCTTTTTGGGAAAACCATTCCAAATAAAATGAACTACATTATCTAATGCATTTTCCAAAAACAAAGTCAAAAAGAAAACTAATGTATTTTCCGGTATACGAATCTAAAGAACATATATGACAACTAAAAATAAAGACGAACTTGATTTAAATCCGAATTCAATTAAAGTTATTATTGGTATTACCCAGTCTAAATAACTTTTGTGTAAATTTGATCTAATTAATTTGGATTAGTAGTATGAGATATTTGGTTTTAATACAAATTGTTTAATCCATGCTAAAACGATTTCGCTTATGATTGGGCATAATCCAACTCCGTTTGGTAACACATTTTTTGCCCGATTTCTAAAATTTTGATCTAAAAATCATAGTGTGTTTGGAAAGTTATATTATTTTGCTTTTATACATGTTTTTTGGCTAAAAGACTACAAAAATTTTGAAAACAAAATTCTGGATTCTCATTAGATTTTTTAAACAACTTTTTAAAAGGTGATTTTAGATTAAATAATATATTCTCAAAAATATCACGATTCATCATATTAGCTCAAAATAACGTAAGAATTGCATACATCCTTGCAACTTTGGATATCTTGTTTAGTTGCACATTACTTTTGTATCCATGGAGAGGTTATTTACATCTCATATGATACGCATAATGTAATCATGTTAAGATGACAATTGGCAACCATTCCACATCAATAAGATATAAATCAAACGGGGTTGGCATCAAATGTCGGATTGGATGCGCTTTTATAAAACATCAAGAAGGGTCGTAACACAAAATAAGAGATTTCTTATTTTCCAATACTTGTTCGGCGACATCTATCGTTTTGATAATGATTAAAAAGTGCTTCAATGATTAAGCTTTTTTTAATTTTTTTACTTTGCAAATCTTTGTTGAGAAGCACTCCACTTGCAAATTGAAAAGTACTAAGCGTAACATATCATTAATTGCTACAAAGATATGTGTATGCATGCAAACATATTTATATACACAATATAAAAAAGTAGAGACACTCACGATCATTTCGTCTCATGATATTTGTTGTCATTGAGATATTGAAGGACGATCGCCAATAGGTCATTCTTGAGGTTGTCCATTAAACAAACAAGATGTTCGAGCAAATGAAAAATAGTTAAAAAAAATTAAATTTGGAGAGTTCAAAAGTTTTTCTTGAAGATTATTGTGAATCTGAGGGTGAATAGAGCGAAGATAATGAGTGACTTTTTTTTTGTAATAGAATACAATGAAAGACTGAGAAGCTATCAGATTTCAGAATTTTCTTTCACTATAATTGATTATAAATTGATTTTTCTGTTTTCCTTATGAAGGCACGTAATCTGATGATTGCACATAAAAAATCACGATTCGATTTATTTTTCATTAATTATAGTATTCACCGATTATGCGATGTAAAGGGGAATATTTAATGATGCAATACATGTTTTAGAGATCACAAATACATAAGGAGAAAAAAGACGAAAATCTAGGAACATAACCCACATTCCATTTTAAGATTTTTTTAGCAACATAAATCTACAGTAAAACCTCTATAAATTAATAATGTTGGGACCACGAAATTTTATTAATTTACATAGTTATTAATTAACCGATAAATTAATAGTTATTATTTTAGTGAGGTTTTTATTGATTTAATATTTATTCTCGTTCAAAACATAAATTAAATCATTATATTTTTTTGAATTAATTTGTGGGGAAAACCCACATTTTATTAATGAAAAACGTGGGTGAAAAACCCCATATAAATAAAACCAAGTAGCAATACAGAAAAGATCTCAAACGACGAGACCCAAAAGAAATAATAGAAAACTATTACATCCAATTGAAATTAATGAAAAAGGAAACTCCAAAATCTGCTAAAGCAGAATTCAATAGACTGGCGAACGAAACTTGAAGGAGTGAGACTGTAATATAGAAGTAATAATTCAATAGCTGTCCTCTTCCACCTCTTCATTTCCCCTGAGAATTGAACGAAGAGAGAGAATCTCTCCTTTTACCACCGTTCTCCATTATCACCGAAATCTTAGGTTAGAAAAACCTTTAGCTTTAGTGAGAATGATCCCTTTCAGAACATGAGGAAAATCATCCAAACAAGAAGAGGCGATGTTACCCTCCCAATTTGCAAGAAGATCAGCAGCCCTGTTGCCTTCTCGCGCCACGTGTTTGAACAGGTACTCACCATTCTTTAACAGATCTTTAATAAGGTTTAACAGGTCTATAACCTTCCAAGGGCATGTTTGTTTACCTTCTACAATTTTAATTAATAGCAATGAATCACTCTCAATAATAAGTTGTTTTTTTGGTGAAATTAGAAGACCATAATAGAGAGCTTTGAACTCTGAATAGAGAGCTGAAATACTGGCAATAGATCTAGAAAACCCTTTAACAAAAGTGCCATTTTCATCCCTAATTAAACCTCCAATACCATTAATGGCCTCTGTTTGTTTATAACAACCATCTATATTAAGTTTCATAAACCCAGTTGGAGGATGAAGCCACTTAATAATAGTGACCTTATCAATTTTCTTCTTACCACTGAAATTAGAATAAGAGAAACATTTCTCCTTATAACCAGACAGAATAATCAACTCTTCAGTTTTTTGAATAATATTACAGGACCTCATTTTCATATTCTCAAATTTGCATGAGCATCTGGAATTCCAAATTAACCAAATAATGAGAGAATGTAGAACCTGACAAATTTTTTTTCCAGAGAAATGCTTTTTCTTAGTGATATGAGACCACAAACTGTTAATTCTTCCATATAAAGAATTATTCTGAATAAATATCCCCCATTTTCTTTCAAAGAATTTCCATACTTCATTGGCTACTATACCAGTACTAAAAAGATGATCAAATGTTTCTTCTGATGTTTTACAACAACCACACATAGAAGCCATACTAATGCCAAATTTATGCAGATTGCAATCCAAGGAGACTACTTGATTAAATAATTTCCACATGAAGCAAGAGACTTTTAAAGGTACCATTCTATTCCAAATAAATGAACTTCTCCAATTTACAGTGCCTACCTCTAGAAATCTCCCAAGCTGAATTTATAGTAAAATTCCCTAGATTAGTATGTTTCCATATAGGTTTAACCCCATTTCCAGCTATAATAGAATTACTATCAGTCAATTCTCTAGCTTGAAGCATTCTACACCAAGTAGTAGTTCCTCCTTTAATAGGGATGTCTTCTGCTTGTTTATTCCTACAGTATTTTGCTTTCAAGGATTTGGTCCACAAAGATTCTTTTGTTTTGAACTTCCACCAGAGTTTCATTGCAAAAGCTTTTGATATATCATGAAAACTTTTAACATTCAAGCCCCCTTCTTTCATAGGAGTATAAATTTTGCTCCACCTAACCCAATGGTACTTATTTTTACCATTTTTGTTACCCCATAAAAAGTTTGACAGCAATTGGTCTATTCTTTTAATCACTTGTAGTGGAGGATTCATAGCAGCCAATGTATAAATAGGTATAGATTGAAGAACATGCCTAATTAGTATTAATTTCCCACCCAAATTTAGCCAGTTACCCTTCCAAGTAGACAGCTTACTTCTCACTTTTAGAATAAGTTCATGAAAAAGAATACACTTTTTGTGCCCAGAATATAATTTGCAGCCAAGGTAGGAGAAAGGAGGTCTCTTACTAGTGATATTAAGCTCTTTGCAGATATTTTCTTTTTGTATTGCACTCACACTTTTTGAGAAATAGACAAAGCTCTTGTCTAAGCTGATTTCTTGACCAGAATCTTGATTATAACATTGCAGGGTGTTGCTTATCTTTCTGATAGAATGAAGGTCTGCTGAACTAAAAATAAGTAAATCATCAGCAAAAGCAAGGTGAGTGATAGTAGGGCTTCCAATAGGAGATTTAAATGCTGACCATCTTTTGTTATCAATCAAGCCATTTAAATTTCTACTTAAAACTTCAGAACATAATATAAATAGACAAGAGGAAAGAGGATCCCCCTGTCTCAGGCCATTTTGGGGAGTAAAAAGCTCAGTTGGGCTGCCATTCACCAAAATAAAAGTTTGATTTCCAGAAATAACCCTCCATACTAAGTCAATAGTCTTCTCAGAAAAACCCATTTTTCTTAGTGTAGAAGTAAGAAAATGCCAAGAAATACGATCATAAGCTTTTTTCATGTCTAGCTTTAAAGCTATGTTTTTACCACTTGTCTTTTTATTGAGAGTTGAGATAAACTCCTGAGCAAGAAGAATATTGTCCACAATGTCTCTAGATTTAACAAATCCACTTTGATTCTCATAAATAATTTAGGAAGTATAGTAGCAAATCTAGAAGACATAATTTTTGAAATGATCTTACTGCAGAAAGTACATAAGCTGATAGGTCTGAATTCAACAAACTTCTTTGGCTTGATCTTCTTTGATATTAGAGCAATAACAGTAGTGGATAGAGATCTAGGAAGTAAATTTCCCATGAAAAAAAGATTAATATCTTTGATAATGTTTTCTCCAATAAAATCCCAACAGGATACAAAAAACTGACATGTAAAACCATCTATTCCAGGAGCACTAGATTTGCTTAGATAAAAAACAGCTTCTTTTACCTCTTCTATAGTAGGGTCTTTGTCGAAGAAGTTATTAACCTCTGTAGAAATAAGTTTAGGAATATTATTCAAACTATTATATACATAAGAATGAGGATGATCTGCTGCTAATAGGCTTTGGAAATAATCCATAGCCTCCTTTTTAATAACCACTGGGTCTCTAGTGCAAGTACCATCTTCTTTTTCTATTTCACCAATGGCACACTTTAGTCTTCTTTTCTTTACTATATTGTGATAAAATTTTGTATTAGCATCCCCTAGTAAAGCCCATTTCAGAATAGCTTTTTGAGCCCAAAATTTTTCTTCTATGCTGAGATTAGCTTTTAGAGTAGCTTCCACCTTATTGAGCTCAATTCTGTTGACAGGTGTTGGGTTCATTTCAAACTGCTGGTATTCTCTCAGAAGATTGTCTTAAGCTTTTGTTATTTCTTGAAATATATTCCCAAAAGTATTATAATTCCATTCTTTCAATCTCTTTCTAGTTGCCTTTAAATTAGCAGCAAGGTTATCCAATGCATTAGAATTAGAACTAGAAACCCATACTTCTTTCACTGCATTAGAAAAGCCTTCATGATCTACCCAGAAATTTTGAAATATAAACCTTTTAGGACTGTTGACTGGAACCAACTGTAATTTTAACAACAAGGGACTGTGGTCTGAAGTAGCTTTACTCAAATGATCAAGATAAATATTGCAGAATAAATTTGCAAACTCTTGATTAAATAATATCTTATTTATTCTTTCAAAAATAGCATCCACCCCACTACGCTTGTTCCACCAAGTATATTTAGAGCCACTATAGATAGTTTCTGAGACACCCAAATTGTTAATACAAGACAGGAAATCATTAGCTGAATTAATATTAATAGGCAAATCCCCAATTTTATCTTCCTCAGTTGAAACAGTATTAAAATCCCCTCCAACCAACCAATGATTAATAGTGAAAGAATTTTCTAAGAAATTCCAAAGAACTTCTCTTTCAGCTGCTGTGCACTTGGCATAGACCACTGTAATTTGTAACTGTAGACCCAAATAATCAATAGAAACTGCCATATTTACAGCTTGATTCATTTGATTAATAATAGAAATGTTAGTCTCTTGCATATAAAAGACCCAAATCTTATTGTCTTCATGTACCAGAAGTTCATCAAACCCAAACTTCCTTTTATAAAACTCCACTTTATCTTGATTTTTCTTTGGTTCTAAACAAACTAAAAACATAATATGATGTAATTTACATAGCTTATTGATACGCCTAGTAGTAGATTTAGTACCCACTCCTCTGATATTCCAAAAGAGTGTATTAATCATTTAAAACTTTTTTTAACCCCTACTTTAGAGGATCTAAGAACCATAACATCTTTAGCAACAACAATTGAAAGTTTCCCCAATTTTCATTTATTTTTTGGTGTTTTCCATTCTCCTTCTTCTAATATATTGGGAATTTCCCTAGGGGAGAGACCCAGATCAATTCTAAGGTCTTTAGATATATCTGGAGCATCAATGAGATTAGAATCTCTCATTTTCACATTTTCATCAAAATATGGTGTGATATTTAAAGGCCTTAGAACTGGTTCACCTGTAAATAGTACCATATCAGTGTTATGATTATACTCTTCTCCCTTGTCATCCTCCATTAATAAAACTTTTTTGGCATTTTCAGGAAATTCTGCAGCTGGTATCTTAGTTGCTGCTTCTTCACCATTTCTTGCAATTTCTTTATTAAAGCTTTTAGTAACCCATTCTTTTGTGCCTATTTTCTCTTGGTTGTAATAATTGGCCTTTTTTTTTTTGTTTAGCTTGCTTTTCGCAATTTTCTTCTATGTCCTTTGCTGCATCTTTCCCTTTGCTAGTATTTTCTTCTTTGCTTCCCTCTTCTATATTTTCTAGATTAGTGAACTTACAGGCCTCTATAGAATGACCTAGTTTAAAACATTGAGAACAGTATTTTCGTACATCTTCGTATTTGCAATGTTGCCAGAATCCTTCACTTTCTCCATAATTTATTCTAATTCTTTTTATCAGAACTTTTTTTAAGTCAATTTCAACACAGATTCGGGCTAGACCTGGTCTAGTCAATTTCGCTGTTGGTTCATCTACTTTAAGTGGTTTTCCAAAAGCTGAAGCAATACTAAATATGCTACATTTATTGTAAAGATGGATAGGCAGTTTTGATAGAGAAATCCAAACAGGGGTAACTGGGGATTATTTTTCTGGACTAAAATCGTAGGACCATTTAAAGGTTCTCATTGGGATATTGTCAATGTACCAAATTTTGCGCATCCAAATTCGTAGAAAATCTTCTTCATAATAACAACGAATTAGAATATGTTTTGAATTAATGACTCCAATATGATAGTTAGCTTTCAAATCCATAGAACTAAACGTTTTACGAATTATAGCTATATGAGGCTTACCGTGTGAGAATTTTCCTGCAATAGTATATTTGAATGGTTCTGAAAGAGTGTTTAGATCTTCGATTGTATAATGAATCATTGGCTCTCGTTCATAAGATTTGATTTCTTTAACTGGAACTTTAGATGTCACAGTTTGGATTTTTAATATGGATGCGAAAGATTTAGATGTAGGTGGGTCCGGGGAAAGGGTTTGGTTGGGGTCAGGTGGCTGAAGAGCGGTCATTTTTCCGGCGGCTAGGGCTTTTCACCCTAGTCGTCTCTCTTTCTCTAGGGTTTCAGTTTAATGATTATGATTATTATGATTTAATATATAAATTAAATCATTATAAATTACTAATAATGCTCGTTAAACTCATTAGTAGAGGCAAATACACTATTTCAATTACTAATATATAAATTTTGTTACATTTTAAACCATATATCAAGCTAAAAATAGATATTAGATACATGATATACGTCTGATCAATTTTATGTATATTCATCATCATTGAATAAAGTAGTACAACTCATTGTTTAATCGCATATAGAACTTAATAATTTTTTGGTGCAAACCGCAAACACAACACAAGATATCTTACCTTGGTTGGTACATCACTAGAACCTCTTGATATGGGAAATATTTTATTAAAATGTCATAAAAAACGATCAGTATGATTTGACTCTCACCATAACCTTCTTTGATCACCCGACAGTTTAAATTTTCTTCATTTCCAACAGCAAGCTCAAGGATAGAAATAATTTATCACCTCCTTTCAAATTATATCGTTCCTCGAAAAGGGAAATGTTATAGAAATCCAATATGGGGATTGTTTTTAGGTTTCTGAAAAGAAATCGAATTTAAGCATCATGTTTATACATGGAAACAACATAGTTTGATGAAAATCAAAATTCTAACACACATATCAATAAATTAATAAAAAGTGCATGTGTTTGTATTTGTGTTTGTGCGTAAATATATTAGTAAAGAGAGAGATGGGGGAGAAAGAGAAATAAAAAGAGTATAAAGATATACTAAAACATTGCTCTCTAGGTTAGACAACTTGACTATGGCTTGGTTTGTGGATATATAGGTTTATCAAGAACCCATAAAAAGACGAGAATATTAGTTATAGGTCACCTTTTACAAGATTGTTTAAATGGAGATCCTGGGCCAAAACTTTTTGAAGTTCCAGTTATTCGGCCTAATAAAAAAGAAATATAATAACTATAATAGTGTGGTTGCAATTATCAAATTTTCTTATTAATACTCAAAAAGAAATATAATAACTATAATAGTTAACACTATTAAATATAGCTTCATGATTGCATTTTTGTCTTGTGTTTGCTATCCAACTCGTGTCGAGTTGGTATTATTTTGAGATATGAAATATTTTGACTATCATCAGTTATCATTATTAATAGTATTTGCCTTATTCAGTGCCTGATTTGAAATAATACACATTATACTTTAAAATTTGTCTCATTTAAGAATCTTTGATTTTTTTGATTTTCATTTTATTTCCATATTATTCAAATTAAAATATAAATAAATTTTATTTTTTAAAATAAAAAATTGTTTAAAGGCAATATGTAATGAACCAATCCTCCGCCGAACCGCCACCATCTACTTTCTACCACCAATATTGTCCATTTTGGCCAAATTTCGTCATCGTTTTTTGGGCTGTACGGTTTTAAAAGATCTTGATGATAAGAAAGAGGATACTCATAGCTTATATATCATATATGTACTCACATATATATGGGATTTGGGATAGCTTTCGTCGCTTTAGCAGGTTATTTCCCTCTAGAAATCCAGGTTCTTACGGTATTCCCCCTTCCGACACGCCAGGTTATTTCTCTTCGGCCACGCCATTCTTTCGCGGTTCAAATGCCTCCTTCGGCTCGATAGCGGCTCTGATACCAACTACAACGACTCGGTCTTCCGACCGGACCACCACCATCTGCTTCCTATAACCAATATTGGCTGCTTTGGTCCAATTTCATCATTGTTTCTTAGGCCGCATGAGTTTAAAAGGTTTTGGTGATAAAAAGGATGATACTGCTATCTTATATACCATATAGGTACTCACATATCTAGGCGATGTGGGATAGCCATTTCTTCTCTTTACCATGGTAATTTTCCATGAAAATCCGGGTTTTTACACTGTTACCTCTTCAGGCATGACGTCTTCGTAATATACAACTCATTTTATGTTCTCAATTTCTCATAACTCGTATTTTCCCTTTCTCATCGTCAAATATATAGAAGGAGCTAACTTAACACTTTAAAAATAATTTTAGCAGACCACTAATCGAAAAACTTTTCTCGTTCAAATCAGAACTACTAATAACTTGAGCAAGCTAAAGAGCAATAAGTACTTTTATCTGTCACCTTGCACTCTGTAAACTAATATATATGTATATATCCATTTTTTTCCATTCAAGATGACACATGTCAGTATGAAATATATATATACATTGTAAATACATATACTTGTTGGTGCTCTAACTTTCCCTATATTTCCTCTCATTCACTTTCTCGCATTTTCTGCTTATCCACTCAGACACACAGTAAGCTTGTGAAGCTCATAAGTCGTTATCGTATGGCTAGTAATTATAAAAAACTTTACCGCTTATTGTACCTAGATATAAACATCATGCTTCGATGTCACTGCAGCATAACTTCAGATACGGAATGTGTCTATGTCAATGTCAAGTGGTCGAACAATTATGGAAGAATATGATAGTTTAATGTCATTATGGCTAAAGTATCATAACACATTTTGGGTGTAGTATGAATCATGACCTCAAATTTTTTCTTTACGGGACTCAATTTTCATGCCGAGTCAATGACATGTGTCGAAATGCATGAATGGATCCATCATATCGAAAATGACAAATCCTTAATTGGATCGTTTCAAATCTGAAAAGGTCAATAATGTGTAAAATTAATGTATGTATGGATCCTCCCCTTATGTGTATATATGTGTATGAATATATATATACACACACGCACTTATAAGCTTAACAAAGCTCGTATTCCGAAACTTTTTTCCCCTATAAAGTGTAACTCCTGCATGTCTAAAAATATCTATGAACTCACTTTTAATTATAAATACAGTTAACGATTGTACAAACGATAAATCCGCTACTATTATTTTCCTAATAAAAATTTATTCCACCACCGCAATTAAACGCTGGATTGGTTTTAAAAATCACACAGAGGCAAATATTTATTGCAGAATGCTGACAAGGTACGACAAAATAGTACCAGAAGTTTAATTTATGTAAAGAAGTATTGACAGACTGGTGAGTGAAATTAAAACTAAAATTATCAATCTATTGTTGCCTTCATCATCATTCCCAATAACAAGAAATATATATCTAGCTATAATACCAGAGAAAAGTAAACTAACTTAAGTATTTAACAAGTATGAAATCATTTTGTTCATTACTAAATATAGATTATTTACGACAAATAACTTTAGATTGACTCCAGTGCCGTCTCCAGCATTTTCGAGACCTAAAGCCGATCAAAAAAATGGGCCCTAAATAATAAAGATTACTTTAACCATTAAAATAAATAAAAAAACACCCGAATTGATAATTTATTCTTTTTCCCACCATGTTTTAAGTAAATAATATGGCACAACCGCACCTGATAAATTATCAGAATAAATTACTAAATCAATCATTTACACAAAATTGAGAATAAATATACCAAATTAAAATATTAATTTAAAATCACCAAATTTAGTTATCTAAATCATCCCAAAAAGTTCATGAGTCATAGGCCATATGAATAAAGTAGATTTATTTTTGCTGTACTATTTTTTTTAGGTTAGCCTAACCTAGTTTTTTTGGGCTATTCGATCAAAAAAAATCTCTTCCAAGATTTAACAAAAATTGTGGAAACATTACTACGTTGAATTGCCTACATACACTCCTCGGTAACACGAGTAGTTAAAAAAGTAAAAAAAAATTCAATGCGATTACGGTACGTTATTTTAGAGTAACACTATCATAAACCCGGTAAATATGTGTCAGCCACGAAAAACCCAACACCTATTAATGAACCTAAAATAACTACTAGCCTAAAATTAATTTTAAATTAAAATTAAATTCATAAATAAATAAAAAAAATGTGCCGCTATAATTTTGGTGGCCCCAATTTTATGCTTTTTAAATTTGGCTCTCCAGCCGATCATGATTGAGTAAGTTGAGCTGTGCAAGTGGTTGTGACATTAGTAAATCCTGCATGTGATCATAATTCAATCATTTCCACTATTGAGGGTGATTATTATCAAATATAACTTTAGATTTTTCATGTTCTATTTTAATATCAGTTATTTATTCATGTTTATTACTAAGGGAAAAACAAGTATCTTGTTGTAATTTTTTCTGGTAAATCACTTATTAGCCAATGATCGCATGTAGCTTGCTTTATGTTTCCCCTTACCATATCATATTCGTCTTCATTGTCTTCATCTACTTCCTCCATTTTTCTCATAGCTACATAAAAATTGTAAATTTACTTACTATTTTTGAATTTCTTCTAATGAAAAGAACTCAGGTTTAAAGTTGTGAGGAAAAAAATGAGGATATGTTCCTTTATATAGAGAAATGTGTCATGAAGTCTAGGGTTGGAAAGGACAATAATTTTTTTTTTAAAGATGCGGCGCCATTGTCCGTATAAAATGTTTACTTTTAGGGTTATAATAACAAGAATTACAACGGGGCCCATTGGTAATGTTACCTGACCCGGGTTGGTCCTTGAATTAATGTAACGCTCTATTATTTAGTTGGTGAATCACATGATATTGAACCATATTAATTTGATATATATATATATATATATATATTTATCTGCAATCAATGTTGTTATTGCCTTATTTGGGATAATATCACTTTAGTGTCCTGAGTTTTGGGTCATATTTACTTCAGTGACCTGACTTTCAAAAATATTGAATTGGTGACCCATGTTTCACATATACTTTGATTTAATGACCTCCTGAACTTCGCAAGTTTTAAACAATTGCAATATACATCCCACTTAGTTTAAAAATTAATAAAATAGACACCGATTTGTTGAAAATGACAAAATTAACTCTTTAATTTTATAATTTTTATAAAACACACGTTTTACAATAAGCAAACTTTTCTTTATAATAAGTGCAATTTTAGACATACTTTTTGTTCTTTTCAAAAAGGTTTTAATCTGTAAAAAAATTGTTTTAATCATTAAAAATTACACTACATCCGTAAATATTTTTTGATAATTAAAGAAAAGTGTACGGATTAATATTAAAAATTGTCTGATAAATTACAGAAAATTATTAAAGAAAATTACACGGAGTTATCGCACATAAAATTTTACGTTTCCATGACTTCAGCATGAAGTTATACTATTTTTTTCGTAACAAAAAGGTTCACAAAAAGACAAATTGGCAAACCAGACTATCAAATATTCAAATACGCGTAATGTAATTTTCTTTAATATAAATCAGTAAACTTTTCTTTAATTACAAAATGTAGTGTTTATTTTGTTGGAAAAAATTGTATTCAAAGTCGTTTTTTTTTTCAAAAATTATGTATAAAATTGTATTTATTATAAAAAAAAGTTTGCTTATTGAAAAACGTGTGTTTTACAAAAATTGTAAAATTAAAAAGTTAATTGTCATTTTCCACAAATCGGTGTCTATTTTATTAATTTTTAAACTAAGCGTGTTGTATTGCAATTGTTTAAAACTTGTGAAGTTTAGGAGGTCACTAAATCAAAGTATATGTGAAATCTGGGTTACCAATTCAACATTTTTGAAAGTCAGGTCACTGAAGTAAATATGACCCAAAACTCAGGACACTAAAGTGATATTCTTTAGTCTAAATAACATTTGTGCGGGCAGTTTTGAGAGCTTGATTTTGTAAAATTTTATCAAGGATCATAACTAATCGCGAGAAATGGCCGGGGTTTTTATTCAATAAACACTTCATACTAAGTGAACTACCTGAATTGGATTGTTTCTACAAAGAACATCATAATTGGTGGTTTATGTGCACAACCTTATGCACCTTATCATACTATTGAAACATGCGGTGATATCAAATTAAATAATTGAATAAGATTTGTCAGCAAAGAAATAAACCATTCACATAAATAACATTTAAAAATGACCGAATCACGGGTAAAAGAAAATTAAAAAGTTTTCGATATGAAGGAATATATATCAACCGATTAAGATCGATATAAAAATCTGCCTCAAGAAATAAGCAGAAATCAAACGAAAGAAGATAAAATAATTTTAAATTTTTTTCAAGCATGAAAGGAATCCCAACATATTATTACATTTTCAAATTAACAAAAAAGAAAAAAAGAAGAAAATGCTGATACGAGTAGAGCCTACATTATTGAGGGAAATTGCAATATCCTAGAATTGGAAGGAAATAGTATATTAGTAGAAAATTTTAGGTTTACAGAATTGTATTTTTCATATATTCCAATGAATGATAATGATACAATTTATAGAATACTATACAAGCTAGAATAGGAAATGAAATATGTAAATATTGTCTTCCTAATTAGAGAAAACATATATAGAAACATTGAAGTGTACAATACCAGATTAGTAGGGATATAATCTCAACACTCTTCGTCAAGTTGGGGCGTAGATGTCACACATACCCAACTTATCTCGGAACTTTTAGAACACTCGATTTGAAACAACTTTCGTTAACATGTCAGCCAACTGGTCCTAAGATCGTATCTTAGGCAACTCCAGAAATTTTTCATTCAACTTCTCCTTAATGAAAAATCTGCCTACCTCTATATGCTTTGTTCGATCATGTTGAACTGGATTACGGGCGATATCACATGCTGCTTTACTGTCACAATATAGTCGAATTGGTTGTCAAGGTTCATAACCCAAGTCATTAATAGAAGTCGCAGCTACAATATTTTGCATAATCCAATGGACAGACCTCTTAACTCGGCATATGCACTTGAACGAGCAACAACGCTTTGCTTCTTGCTTTTCCACATAACAAGGTTACCGCCAACAAAGGTAAAGTAACTAGACGTTGATCGTCTATCATCTATAGCTCTAGCCCAATCGGCATCAGTGTATGCATCTATGTTTTGATGACTTACATTTTTCGTAAAAAAAATTCCTTTTCCCAGAGCAGGTTTTAGGTACCTCAGAATTCGAGTAACTGCATCCATGTGTTTCTCGCCAGGATTATGCATAAACTGGCTAACGATACTCAATACGTATGCCAAGTCTGGCCATGTGTGCGCTAAGTACATCAATTTTCTTACAAACCTTTGATATCTTTCCTTATTGGTCGGTACTTGGTTAGACTCTACACATAACTTTAAACCTTCTTCTATGGGTGTTTCCGTCAGATGACAATCTGACATGCCAGTTTCTCGCAATAGATCTAATGTATATTTTTTTTAAGATAGGAAAATACTTTAGTAGAACGAGACACTTCGATCCCAAGAAAGTATTTCGAATTTCCCATGTATTTCATTTCAAATATTGTGGACAAGTAATTTTGCAGAGCTTTTCTCTCTCCATCATCATTTCCTATGACCATCATATCATCAACATAAATAATGAGTGCAATAATCTATTTTGATGTTTCTTAAGAAATAAAGTGTGGTCTGCATTCCTCTGATGGTATCCAAAGGCTATTATAGATTTAGTAAATCGTCCAAACCACGCTCTTGGGGATTGTTTCAAGCCATATAATGACTTTTTAAGCCTTCACACTTTTTGATTAGTTGGAGGTTTTAATATAGGCGGGAGATCCATATAGACTTATTCAGTCAATTCTCCATATAGAAACGCATTTTTCACATCCAATTGATGTAATGGCCATCCAAGTTTCCAGCTAAAGATAACAAAACTCAGAATGTGTTAATTTTTGCTACTGGTGCAACCGTTTCGGTGTAGTTGATTCCATAGGTTTGAGAGGATCCTTTCGCTACCGGTCTTGCTCTAAAATGTTCAATTTCTCCATCAGTTTTGTATTCCACGGTGTAAATCCATCGACATACAACTGGTTATTTTCCAGGTGGAAGTTCAATGAGTTCCCATGTTCTATTTTTCTACAAGGAGTTTATCTCCGCATTCATACCTTCTTTCCATCTCCGATCATTTAAGGCCTCCTGCACATTTTTAGGAATAGATACAACAGATAATTGACTCACAAATAACATATTTGATCCTGACAAGCGATGGTTGGAAACATAATTACTCATAGGATATTTGGCTTTACTAGTCAGTTCAAGTTCATATGTGGGCTTAGAAATATTCTCGTATCGCACTGAAGTAACTGCCTCTTAGACGGTTCCAACACTAAATCGTGAACATCTTAAGCAGGTGATTGGTTTGGTATTAGTTCTGTGTCGGAGATGCTCGTTCTTTATTTGCAATTTCCATAGTAATCTGTTCAGCTTCATGATTATCATTATTATCCAACATTTCATTAAACTCTGGAGTTATATCAGTTTGATCTATGTTGTTCTCTATTGGATTATCTTGACACCCAATAAAACCACCTCCCTCAGAATTCTGATCAATTGTTTCTAGAAAATCATAATTTAAAGTTGGATTTCCTTTTGATGTTCCTCATGAGTTTCAGAATTAAAAGAAAAATACATTGTATCGTCATGAAAAACAACATCCATTGTAATAATTATTCGACAGATTGGCGGGTGATAGCATTTGTACCCTTTTTGACGTGTGACATAACCAAAAAAAGCACACCGCACTGCTCTAGGTGACAGCTTGGTTCGCTAATTTTTATGGAGGTGCACATATGCTATGAAACCAAACACACGCGGATAAAAATTCGGGACAGTTGGTGCTACAACTACATCACTCAAAGCTTGGAATGCTATATGGAAATTGATAGACCTAGAGGGAACTCGATTGATTAAACATGTTGCAGAGTTAAGTGCTTCTCCCCAATAAGTCAATGACATATGCAAGTAAAGCACGAACAACCTCCAATTAATGTTGATTTTTCCGCTCAGCAACCCCATTTTGTTGGGTTGTATTGGAGAAACTAATTTGAAGAACCATTCCATGTGTTTTCAAATAATGTCGAAGTTCGGTTATTTGATATTCTCTACCATTGTCACTACGAAGAACTTTAATCTCTGTATTGTATTGAGTTTTAATCATTTTATGAAAATTTTGAAATAACAGGTTTACTTCACTATTTGACTTCATCAAGCATAACCAGGTCATCCTTGTACAATCATCAATAAAGGTAACGAACCAGCGTGATCCATTTAAATTTGTAATTTTAGACGGTCCCCAAACATCCGAGTGTATAATCATAAAAGGCAGTTGACTTTTATTCAATTATAACGGAAATGAAACACGATGGCTATTTGCCATTTCACAAACATCACATCTGAAATTAGAAACCTCAAAATTCGAAAATAAACTAGGACTTTTTTTTAAGATAACTAAAAGAAGCATGCCCCAATCGTCGATGACATTACCATATTTGTGATTTATTGTTCTCCTCCTTAGAACCATCTACTTTCAAGGCTTGAGCTAGCTTCACAGAACTCTTAAGCGATAAATCCAAGTAATAGAGCTTCCCACGCCTGATTCCAAATCCAATCATGTTATTCGTTTTGATGTCCTTAAATACACAAATATCAGGCCAGAATATTACAACACAAGATAAATTTTTGGTTATTTGAGAAACGAATAGAAGGTTGTAATCCAGTGATGGAACAACTAAAACGGAGTCTAAACTTAAAGTATTAGCGAGAGTTAAAGAGCCTTCACCAATAACTTGGGTTAGAGAACCATTAGCAGGAGAGACAAAGTTTTGTGATGATGGGTTAAGGGGTAAGACCTGTCTAGAATCAAATGTCATGTGATTTGTAGCACCCGAATCAATTATCCATGCACTATTAGAAACAAGTGTACAAGTATTTAAAACCTTACCATCGCAGAAGCCTTTCCCATTACTTTACCTTCTACTTTTGATGATTTTACAACTACTGTGATAGTGGTATTAGTCTTGTAGTTCTTTTTTCGAGGTTACCACCATTCAGGATATCCAACAACTTTGTAACAACGCATCTTTATATGACCAATTCGATTGCAATGGATGCATTTCAAAGTTGTATTATGAACAACTTCTCTTCGAACCAAAAGATGACACCCATCTAAGTCTGGAATTGTTTCTTTGCGTAGAATGTCTCCGCACAATTTTTCGAATTCACTATCTAATCCAGCTAGGAATATGTGTACCCTAAGTCGCTCAATAGACTTTCAATATGCATCAATGTCGTCAGAGTCTTTCATGACCACTTTATCACGATGGTCTAACTCTAGGAAAACCTCCACTAATTCTCCATAATAGTCAGATAGAGTTTACCATTTTGTTTAGCAATGAAGGCCTTTTGGTTCAAGGAAAAAACTTGCAATTCATCACTTCCGGCATAGAATGCTTTTGACAAAGCACTCCAAATTTCGTAGGCCGTAGGTAAGCATAAATAACGCTTCATAATTTCTGGACTCATCGACATCAATAACCACCTTTTCAAATTTTGATTTTTGGCATACCCTTTTTTGATATCCATCTTCGGTTTCTGCAGGTTGCTTCTTCTTACCACGGACGTAGGCTAGTTTTTCTCTTTCAACAATATCCATCTCCACTAATTGAGACCAAATATCATAATTCGATTCGTTGAGCATGATTCCCGAATTAAAAACACTCTCCGATTGAAAAACAACAGGGACAGATTTTGTCCCACATGATTCAACAAGCTTTTCACTACCAACAGATTTTTAAATGCCCATGCATGATTATGATTGAGAGACCGATTCAATTCTATTCAGAAAAAATAAATAAATAAATGTATATGTATATATATATATATATATATATATTTCTATGATAGGATTTTGTGGTGGCTCTAGTACCATGTAGGTTTACAGAATAGGAAATAAAATATGTAAATATTATGTTCCTGCTACAACAAACATATATCCAAACATTTAACTGTATAATCCCAGATTAGTAGTGATATAATCTCAACAAAAAAGGGAGAGAGAGATTTAGCAAATGAATGCATAAACCAGACATCTTTTTTTGTCTGTTTTCAAATGGCAATTATAGTTCTAAAAATATCCAACCATGACCGTGGCCGACCCATGATTTTGGTTCAACAGGGCACAATTTAATTCATAAGCCGACATTTTTTTAATATTTATAATATGAGTATCAAGAAGTATTTTTGTAAGTGTAACTCTTTTTGTACGTAACTAGAAAACTATACACATAAGTTTTGTTTAAGAATGTCTTCATAAAGCAAAATATGGAGAATATATAAAAATACATATAAATGGTACGTAATTATCAAAAACCCGGACCCTGAAACACTTTTAAAGATTAGTACATATGTTATATGATGTTACTACATATTTTACATGATTCTACTTCTTTTTATTCTTTCTTTTTACCTTTGATGCTACATGATGATACATTATATGTACCAAATCTTAAACAATAATTGATAATTCAGGGTTTTGAAAATTAAGTATGTTTTTATGTACTAATAAATGATTCTCCCGAAAATATGCTTCAAGAGCTTAACAATAATTTCATTATTGGTTAATAGTTATAATTGATTGAATCACAAAATTTAGAGCAAACATGTAATACCAATGCCAAAAATTAAATAAACACAAAATTGTAAAAAACAATGCCTAGATAAACAAAATGGTGGTACATGATAATTTTTATATATAGAAATCTTAAATCAACCACTTATTTGGATAATGCACAAATGCATGAAAAAAAATTACATTCAGCTGCGATATCGTAGCTGAATGTATATCTAACAATCTTATATTGGAAGTTATTAAACATTATTAAATTTTTCATCGTAGTTTGGAAACTAACAGCTACGGGTTTCATATTACTGTTCCAATCATATCTTGTTGTTTTTATGAACTAATTTCCAAAGAGCAAATAGTAGGTGAACTTGGCCCTTTGCCTTCTTCCTTCTTGTCGTAAACTAAATAAGATTAATTATCATATTATGATGATACAATTAATATATGACCTCAAATTTAATTATACATACAGTTAACGACCTACGTGAGTAAACTCTTTTCTTTTTTTACTTGTCCAGTATTTGCATTTTCACTTGGTAATTTGCAACATTGAAAGTTTAACAGTATATCAACTTCCTTATGTGCTTTATCCCCTTCAGTTTTTTTTAAAAAAACAAAATTGCATCTGATCAGAGGAGTACGTACTATCATTTTGTTAGCAAGAGACAGAAAAAAATTGCCTGCCTGCAGTTTATAAAAAAAAGAATTGAGGTTTTAGCTGCAAGTTATACATATATAAATGAAACAAGTTGAGATTAAAACGTGCAATAAAAAATTCCTGCATTGGACATTTAAGAACTTGAGTAAGAGCTAGAATAAAATGCAATAGTCGAAGACTCCAAGGGTGTATAATATGAGTACCCTGATTAAAAATATTCTGTTACCTTATATATCTCTTGACATTGTTAAGTGCGCGTACCAAGTAGACTGTTTTACTGATAATCAATCATATGCATAAAGTGTATCATATGAACTAGTTCGATCCAATTTTTCGGTATTGAAATAGCAAGTTTGATATGAAACATGTAGTGTAATTAAAACATGGTGGGGAAAATAATAAATTATCAATTCGGATTTTTTTTTTAATATATTTTAATGGTTAAAGTAATGTTAGTATTTAAGGCCCATTTTTTTTATCTGTTTTGGGTCTCCAAAATACTGAATACGGCACTGAAAAAAGAGAGAGGGTAATTTATGTATTCACTTTCTTTGTCGGCTTAGATGTCTCAGGGCCGACACATTTTGGTTTTCTCGGCACAGTTTTGTCGGGTGAGAAAGTTTTTGTTGTAGTAACGTGTAGTTAATATAAGTAAATAATTCGGCAAAAGCACACCTGATAAAAAATAAATTACTGAATCAATCGTATACACAAAATTGAGAATAAATATACCCAATTAAAATATTAATTTAGAGCCCCCAAATTTAGTTGTATAAATCATCATAAAAAATCTCATGAGTCATAGGCCTATATGAATAAACCGGATCCATTTTTGGTGTCCTATATGTTTTAGGTTAGCCTATCCTACTTTTTTTGGGTCATTCAATAAAAATCAATTTCATTCAAGATTCAATAAAAATTATGAAAATATTAATATGTAGGATTGCCTACAAACACTGCTCGATAAAATGAGTAGTTAAAAAAAAATTCTCAATGCGATTACGATACGTTATTTTATATTTTATAGTAACACTATCATAAAGCCGGTAAAAATGTGTCACCCACTAAAAATCCAACACCTATTAATGAACCTAAAATTAATTAAAACTAAAATATTCTATTGGTTGACACACCCTAAATTATAGTGCATCGTATGAAGAAAAAAATAAAAATCAAATTTATCAACCGTACTGAAAAAATATCGGATGCATTGCAAATACGTTACGTAAAAAATCAAAATCAAATTTATCAATCGTACCGAAAAAGTATCGGATATGTAATCATGTCAACCTTTTTTTAATTACTTTTTTTCATAGTTTATGTTAACCATTAGATTTGATTGTTTATTCTAAAAAAATTAGCATAGCAAAAATGGATCCGAATAAACCCCCAAATCTATTAGAATTCTAGAGCAAAGTAATTTTGTTTAACCTATTTTGTTCATCAAATCAAAATTAACTTATAAGTAGTGATTTAAAAACTTTATTTACCTGTAAGAGTAGAAAATCAAATAACTTTGTTACGTTTTGTGAGAGACGGATACTGTAATGAGTTTTTTTTTTTTTAATAAACTTAGATTTTTTGTGTGGACAGTTGCATATTAGTAATAAAATGAAATAATATTATTTCTTAGGTATAAAACAGCCGTGGCCCCAGTTTTATGCTTTTGGCTGTGGAGCCGTTCATGTCTTTCTCTTACTCCACCCGTGCGATTAATTTCATCTCAGCTTAGAAGGCATCTCCGTCTCTTTTTGGTTAGTTTATTTCAACTTTTGGCTCACTTAATTATTATTAAAGGTCAGATCTTTAGATTATATATCTAACCACTAAACTTATATACATATCATTTGATTAGTCTAAATAGAATAGAATTAAGGGAATTTGTCTCCTATTTGATTCAATTCGTGACTTTGATGGATATAGTTTCAACATGTTTATTTTCGATTCAAACTACATGTTTCTCAAATAAGTATGTAGGTATGCAGGCCAGGTATTCGTTTAAATGACCGACTTATAATTTATGTATTTTGGAAATGCACAAACATGGTTAACTGAGTTTTTTTAATCACTTCAATACTCTTCTCATCCTCTAGAATATCTCTAACTTTCCTCTTTTCATTTGGAAATAATTTGACTACATTTTCTAGTCTTCAAAAACACGTATGTGGACTTTCCATAACACTATATCTAACCGGTTAGAATAAATTCTAATCGATTAAAATTGTCTGTTTAGATGTGAACAATTTAATTGTTCCAATTAACTTATTAGTCCTTTGGTTATTCTTGTTTGACAATTGTAGTTCATTTATCTGATTGTATTCCTTTTATTAACTCTTTAACATTCTACTTTATTAACTGTAATTATCAGAAATTCACTCATTGGAAAGTTAGTACTACGCCACGTTACTACGCCACGTGTTGTGTACCTAAAATTCCATTTTGGTACCATCAAAACATAATTCAATATCATAGAATTGAATATTAGTTCAACAATCTCCCCATTTTTTATGATGACAAAAATGTAAGAATTTTGGTATACACAAGATCGGGTGAAATATAAATACTTCTACGTAGATAAAGACTTGAGTTTTAAAAACTTGTTGAATTAATAGTGTTGTGTTCTTGAGGATAGAAATAGTTAAAGTACCAACATAATTACCCAAGTCTTGTTTAAAACATTTTTAGTCCAGAAATATCTTTTTGAAACATTTTAATCAATGTAATAATGAAAGGTTTTCAATTATTATGACCGCTTTTGACATAGTTTCCTTCGTAAAAAGGAGTAAAGTATGTTTTTGAGAAACGTATATAAGTTATAATATTTCTCCCCCTGAAAGTGTGAACCATTTTAATGATTACCCATTCAATAAATTGAACTTTCTTCCCTATTTGAGTAAAATGCTTTACATAATTTCTCCCATTTTTTGTCATCAACAAAAAGAGTTGGGTTTGATTTTTCAGGGTTCAGAGAAAAATTTGATTGTATCTGCCCGCAGACTATTTCCCAACATACATTATATATATAATTCAGAAACATATTTATTCAACAATGTACATAAGTAAAAATTACCTAAATAGGCTCAACAGTGATCAACACCTTTCAGAGATACATTAGAATCACATAACTCCACAAAATATCAAATATACTCATTCATTCATTTGCACGCTTCTTTTTTAGTAAGCATAGATTAGATTTCGCTTATCATAAGCGTTATGCACATTTAACGTAGGTACCAACTTAGCAAATAAAAAGAATTCAAATACGCATAAGCATAAGCTATCAATCATTATCTATGATTTATTCAGGTTTATTAGTAGTGATTTAAAAAAAGTTCATACATAACCTGAGAGAGAGAAAGAGTGAGACTACTTGGGTGAATAACCATATCCGTCGTTGACATGGTGGACACTCTGTCGCCAGAGAGAGATAACCCCCCACCCCCCTACCCCAAATAATAATAAAGGTTAGCTCATAAAATTAGATGCTCCCCCAAAAAAAACTTTCGCTTCAGTCGTTAGTTCACAAAACCCAAAAACTTAAATTGATCTCAAAGAAATATTATCGGACAACGGAGAGCAACTCATTTACTTTACATCGGAGAATGTTAAAATACTATCGGAGCCATTTAAGTATACCGTGATTGGTAAATTCTCGCACGTTAAGACGAATATCGCTACTAATAGAAAGGTGTTTTATACGCGCGTTTGATCTCAAAGTTTCTTATAATACCGATGTTCTGCATTATAAACATATTATTACTCGTTGTTTTCGCGAGGAAGATTTCTTAGGTCTTTGGATAAGGAAAAAATGGTTTATTGAAGGGAAGCCTATGACAACCTTTAAGTGGACATATGATTTTGAGATGGATTTTGAGTCTACAATCTGCCCTGTATGGATTTCATTGCCGAAACTCCATATTCATCTGTACAATACGTCCAATATATTTTCGATTGCAAAAGCTTTTGGTGAACCTTTGCTGGTGGATAATACTATAGATAGTCTGACTAAACCAGGTTTGGCACGTATTTGCGTAAAAAATGATTTTAAAAAACTCATATTGAGAGAGTTTGTATAGGAAACGATGATTCGGAAGGATTCTGGCAATATTGTGAGTATGAGGATTTACCACATTAATGCTCATTTTTTAAAAAGATGGGTCACGAAGAAAGGAGCTTCTTAATTGTTAAAAAAGGTAAAGAGCAATAGAATGAAGATACCTCTGCACCTAAAACAGACCTTGCGATTGCTAGAAAGCCAGAAAATAGCCAAAAAAAAGTCCAAAAAAACAAACCAACCAAACATTAAAAAGCACAATAATAAGAGAGAACCACATGCCACAAATTAAACAATAATAATGAGAAAATTAAAACATCTCAAACTCACATCTTAAGAACCGGAGAAAACAAAGAATCTACAAAGGATTGAGTGAATAGAGAGTTTCATGTCAAGCAAAAAGAGGATCGTTTAAGTTGGGCGGAAGTTAATAAATTAATTCAAGGAAATTCTGGTAATGATGAGAAGCTACAAAAGCATAATATAAGCTCTACTGTGGAGATAGAAGAAGGTGAAATTCTAAAAAATTATGATGGTAACAAAAGTAATGAAAATTCTGACTGAGGAAACTGTAAAGGAAAATAAGGGGATATAAATGATAATTTTAGGGAAAAGGAGAATATCCCTGAGATAAATAATGAATTAAAGGAGCAAAAACCAGTCGTTAATCATTTTTCAGATTTTTATGTTTAGTTGGATTGATTGGGATTTCTGCAGGGATGGTCAATTATTCATAGATGTTGTTTTTGATATGTGGGGAAATCAAATTTGATATTAATGGAACATTTTGTCTTAAAAGATAACGTGAACAATCGCGTTTTGGATATGGGGATTTCTGAGAAGCTATGGCCTCTCGTGTTACCACCTATTTACTCCATGAGTGCATTTATTTAGTTTCCACCAAAGTGAATGTGGCTAAATTGTTGTTAACAAGAGTCATTTGTTACCAAAATTTCTAACAAAATAGTTAATTTATCTTGTTTTAATATTTTTCTTTTACAAAGCTATAATGTATTTGATAGCAAGTGTGAAATTTGGATTTTTTCTTTTTCGGACTGCCAAAAAATGAATAGTTGAGCCAATACAACCTGATTTTTTTTGTCAGTGTCAAATATATAGGCCAGCTTATTTTCTTAGTAGCTGCAGCCAATCACGTATTTTATTAGCAATACTTTGAATAGCCTTTTCATCAGCATGCAGTCTACCGAAACATGTTGATCCATCATCCATGCCTCCTTATTTACACCAAGAACATTTGATGATTTATGTGTATATTTATGTATCTGTGACTCATCTACTAGTTTTTTATTGGTACATATTATATAACTATAGATCAAATATATACCTAATCTAAGGCTTGCTTGACTGCTATGTTTATATCGTGGACAAACCAAGTCGAATTTTTTAAGCGTTGTAAGGATTTAGAACTAAGAATTGCGGACTGAAATTAAGCTTCTTTTGGGGTTGAAATAGACCTCGATTCGGGCTAAAATTGGAGCCCGTTTGTGGATGAAACGGAGCTCCGTTTTTGGTTGAACTTAAGCTCCATTTGGGACTGATGTAAGAGCGTTTCCAACTAGGCTATATGCACTTTCGACTGAACTATATACCTCCGTAAGTTCAAAATGGTAAGAGCGCTTGTACCAACACCGATGTTCAAGAGTTTGGTAGTTTGAATCCATCCGGATTTGTGTTTTTTTTAATTTGAATTAAATTATAGTTCTATCAAAAGTGCATCTGCTTCAGTTGAAAGTGCATCTGGTTCAGCTGAAAGTGTATCTGGTTCAACTGAAAGTGCATCTAGTTCATCACAAAATGCATTTAGTTCAGTCAAAAGTGTATAAAGTCCAGTTGAAATTGCATATAGTTCAGTCGAAAGTGCATAATGTTTAATATAAACACAATATAATTCACAAAATAATAAAGTGCATATACTTTACTTTGAATTAAAAAAAGCAAATTCGGATGAATTCGAACCACCAATCTCTTGAACATTATGCATTTTCAACTGGACTATATGCACTTTCGACTGAACTAGATGCATTTTGAGATGAACAACATGCACTTTGATCTGAACCAGATACAATTTCAGCTGAACCATATGCATTTTTGGCTGAACCAGATGCACTTTCAGCTGAACCAGATGCACTTTTGACAGAGCTATATGCACTTTTATTAAACTATATACACTTTTGACTGAAACATATGCATTTTTGACTGGACTATATTCCTTTTCGAATGGACTATATGCACTTTTAACTTCACTATATGTACTTTTGACTAAATTAGATGCACTTTCAGTTGAAACAGATGCACTTTTAACTGAACTATATGCTGAATTGTATGCACTTTCGACGGAACTAGATATACTTTCAGCTGAATTGAATGCACTTTTGACTAGATTATATGCACTTTTATTGAACTATATACGCTTTTGACCGAATTATATGCAATTTCTGAATTATATGTACTTTCAACAGTACTTGATGCACTTTCAGCTCATTTAGAATTTTAAAAAAAAGCCACTTTTCATGAATAAATCACTTTCTGGTGAAAAAAAATCCACTTTTTGATGAAAAAGCCCTTTTTTGGTGAAAAATTCACTTTTTAATGAAAAGAACACTTTTTAGTGAAAAAACTAGTTGTTGATGAAAAACAACTTTTTCGATGTAAAAAATCATATATTGACAAAAAAGATGATTTTTAAAATTTTTTTAATTTTTTTAATTTTTGTGATTTTTTATTATTTTTGTGATTTTTTATTATTTTTGGTGATTTTTTTTCTCTTTTTGTGTTTTTTTTTGAAAAGTCCATTTTTTATGATTTATTTTATAAAAATACATTTTTTTCTGATTTTTTATTTTTTTTTATAATTTTTATATATTTTTATAATTTTTGTGATTTTTTCGGTTTGGTAGAATTTTATTCTAATCCAAAACTAGTTTTTTTTTCGGTTTTGTAGAGAGAAAGTATGTATATTATGTTTTGGATTGTATAATGTCATTTTGGTAATTAAAGTGAATAATAAAAAAGTGTTACCTATAGAGAATGTGAACTTATATCTAAGAGTAATATAAGTTGTTATATGAGTTAACTATATGGAATTACCCCTTATAGAAACAATCAAATTTTGTCTCAAAATAGTAATTTTTAGGAACAAAAATAATATTTTAGACACAAAAATAATTTATTTGTCCCCAAATATAACTTTTATGCATATTATTTGATTTTTTGTCTCCAAATAAAATCTCATACGAATATAAAGAGACAATTATTAAAATTTGTCTCTAAATACTTTTTGATACGAAATTAAATTATCTGCTTATGTCTGTATGACATTGTTTTTTAAGAAAAAAAATTTCAATTTTTGTCTCTAAAAGTTAGATATGGGGACAAAAAAATTATTTTTGTCTAAAATTTACCATTTAGATACATATTTTGATTGTCTTTAAAGAAAATTGTTTTTAATACTTAAGTTTGTTGTAGTGATCGTATATATAATCTCAAAAAGAAAAAGTATCGGCACCTGCATCTTATTGATCAGAATTTGGTTAGGGTTTAAAATACTTGGTGTAGGCAGAAGCTGCAATATTTATAGGCCTCATTTGTTTGCACGGGGATTGGACTGAGGTTGGACATTGAATCAAATGGTCCCACTAGCTATTTCATTGGTTGTAATGAAACTATGGTAGGATAAGATTATAAATACTGTCTGGCCCATAAGTATCGTGTTTGGTACGAAAAGCAGAGGCGGGACTATTAGTAACGTGTGATTATAAATGATGAGAAATAGAGTTATTTAGAACAACAAGTGGGTATGGTATTGAAAAATGGGGATATTTGGAGTAAAGGGGTGTGGTATATATATATATTAAAATTATATATATATATATATTAGTAATCGTGCCCCACACGTTGCGTGTGCGGCGCATAACCCAATAAAAACATTAAAAAATATGTATAGTTATGATAAAATTAAATATGTGGATAGTAAAAAAAATATATAGTTTAAGATTTAAAAAAAATTGTTTGTTAAAGAGGGATAAATATATAATTTTATTAGTTTTTACTTTTTATATTTTTATGGGAGTATGGTATTATTGTAATTAATATAAAGGTGTATGAGTATTTTTGGAAAAAAAAATGGTTAAATTGGGCAGGCTCATTTGACTTGTCTCATTTGACTTGGGTTGGCAAAAAAAATTGTTTGTTAAAGAGGGATAAAGATATAGTTTTATTACTTTTTACTTTTTATATTTTTATGTGAGTATAATATTATTTTAATTAATATAAAGGTATAGGGGTATTTTTAAAAAAAAATGGCTAAATTAGGCCGACTCATTTGATTTGATTTGTCTTATTATAATAGAATAGTAAAGAAGGATAAATATATAGTTTTATTAGTTTTTACTTTTTATATTTTTATGCGAGTATAGTATTATTGTAATTAATATAAAGGTGTAGGAGTGTTTTTGGAAAAAAAGTGGCTAAATTGGACAGCCTCATTTGACTTGTGTTGACTTATTATAATAAAATGATATATACTACACACTCTTTACTCCAAATACCCCCATTTTCTAATACCACACTCCCCCTATTACTCAAAATACTTTCATTTCTCATCATTTCTAATCTCATGTTACTAATAGTGCCGCCTCCACTTTTCGTACCAAGCGCGGTACTTGTGTGCCCGATGGTATTTCTAATACCATCCCACCATAATATCACTTTAATCCCATCCTACCAATAAAAAGCAAACAATTTCTAATATTTTTTATTGAGGTTGTAAAATAGTACAACCCCAATAAAAAGTAAACAAACACGTACTATTAATCTCACATTCATTTGTTATCCCGTTATAGTCCGTTATAGTTCGAAAGCATTCATAATTCCGTTACTACTAATACTCCAATCAAAAGAAAAAGTATGAGCACCTCCATCTTATTTATCAGAATTTGGTTAAGGTTTAAAATAGCAGAAGCTGCAATATATATAGTCTTCTGCCAAGTAGATAATGCACACGTATAAATAGATGCTGATGTATAGTGATGTGCATAGTCCATGTATAACTCAATTTCGGTTTCCTACTTTTAGGACATAGGGTTTGTGATTTATTATCTTTGGTTTTCTAGAATTACTAGTTTTCTAGGAGGTTTAAAATTAATAGTCTCCTACTACTAACCAAGGGTGCAGCCAGAAGCTACGTCCCATTACCTCGCATGATTTTTAATTATTTGTTACAACTTGCATCTTCTGAGTTCAAATGTAATTAAACTACCCAGAAATATTCCCCCTTTTCTGCTGTAGTATATTATAATCTTCTTTTTCATAAACCACTTGATAAGTACGTAATAGTACTAACATTTCCACTGTTGCTCTTCGACTACTTTCATTGGTCATATTGCACATTTAGATTGTTTCCGGTAGAGCACGTATTTCAAAATATATATTCCCATGGATATTTGACTTGATTACATTATATTTGAAGGAGAAAAAGTTCATACTTTGTTCCTCAACACTCAAAAAAGAATGTTCCACAGGAAAAAAAAAAAGGAACATAATCTTTGGCTGTCCATTTAAGTTGACATTTGTTGGTCGACATAGCTTGTTCTCAGTTTTGATTCATTAATTTAATCTTGGCAAAGATCCTAATGTCAGTAAAGTTACACACAAAAGGTCTACTTTTGGCAAGAACATATGCTTAATTTGTGTTAGTGGAAAAGTTAGAGAAGTTAATGGTGATAGAACGAAAGTAATTATGTAGTGATCATAACGAGATCTACCACACAACTTTGATATCATGTATCCATTACTGTTCTATTATACCGTGTGTTTTTTTTGCAACTGCTATGGAACACCTAAAAGATGACACGTCAGACTCACGTCAGACTTAACTGCCATATGCTTAGTTTACATCTATTAATCGTATTGATATGTAAATTTGAAACTCCCAGATTCGTATTTGGACTTAAAAAATGGAATTAAGATTTGGGAATTAAAAAAATTGAATTCCGATGAAGGAACAAGTACCCAAACAAGCTCGAAGATAAGGAAAAGCAAGTGTTACTTTAGGTCTTGATTTCTTTTAGATATTGTTGTGTTCGAGATCTTTGATTGTATAACAACCCAGTTTGAGTTTATCAATTGATTATTTAACATTGATTACAATAACAACTGAATTTTCGTTGCTAATTACGAGATTTTTATTGATTAATTCAATTTAACAATTTTTATTGAGTTTTAACATCCTTATATAAATAGTTCTCTTAGAAAATCCTTTTGACGAACAAGATTTTCTTTGTTTTGGACAAAATCCATAGTGGTTTAATATAAATTTAATGGATTGTTTTCGACATAATTCATAGTTGTTTTATATGAATTTTATGGAGAGGAAGTGGTTATGACGGAGGAGAAGCGTGAGTTTTTCAAACTTAGTGGGTGGTTTTAACCAGAATTTTTATATGGAAGGAATTTGAATTTGAAGATAGCTATGTTTCAAACGTGGAGTGGTCTTAAATTTTTGGTGCTTATTTCTGTATGAGTCTGTGCTAATAGCATTACTGTGTTGTATTTGCGTGAGAACTTCTGGATCAAAATGCATATATACAATTTTTACTCATATGGTCCATGTCTTTTCACTAGAGATAACTCGGGGTAGGGGTGGATTTTTTGTAACGATTTGTACCAACCGATCGTTTTTCGAACCCAACCAATCAAGTCGGTATCAAAAGTTTGGTATACCGACATTAAGGTACGGTACAACCGAACCAATCTTTGAAAGTCGGTTCGGTTTCGGTATTCGTTTTGTGAGTTCGGTATGGTACCGATTCAAACCGAAATATTAAAATATACTATATATACAAATAAACTAAAAGACTTATATAAACTTAATTATTAACATTGTTATAATATACTTATATTACTTTTTGTAGTGAATACTTATAACATTTTTTTTATAATCTTTACTAGAAAGGTCTATTAGTATTTCTTGTTTTATTCAAACAAACAAGAAATATAACAATAAGATAAATAAATATATATTTTTAATATAGTACTTTTAAAATTTTATACTATATTTTTTTTTCCAATACGCATTATTTTTCTATCATCACTTGTAAAATCTATGTTTGCTATAAAAATGAAAACAAACCGAACCAACCGAATAGTTTGGTATATCGAAAGTTCGGTATACCGAATTTTTTGGTTCGGTAATATTATAAAAATTGTTAAACCAAACTAGTTTGGTATACTAACGGTATGTAGTCAAAAAGTTCGGTACTAAACCGATAGCACCCCTAACGGGGGTGTATATATAAAAGCATTCTTAACACTTAATTTGATTCTTCATCTCTGCATGTAAATATGTGGAGCAATTTGGTTACATATCAGCATATTTATACTCCTCTTTGTCTTTAATTTTTTTTCAAAATCTAAATATATTTAGATTTGTTATTCAGAGAATCACCTGAAGTCAATGCTCACTACAATTTTCATTAATGCTCTAATCCTAGATCAAAAATTATTTGTCATTCTTTTTCATTTCACTTTTTGGTTTTTTTCTTTCTCTTTCTAGACGAGGGTGATTTTTTCCCTCAGATTCTATTTCTCTCTTTCTGTGATCTCGTTTCCTTCTTCATTGAAGAACTCATGTATGGGATCTTCCTGGATCCATCTTTAAACATTAAACCCATTTGTTAATATTTTTTTAGTTATGATTCTTTATGAATATTCCATGGTTTGTTCTCTTAGGTAAAACTTATAACTAGAGAGAGAGATATTAACATGGATTGACCCTTGCCTACCCTTACACTAATTAGCTGGATTCTCCATTCAGAGAAAATATAAAAGGTCAAAAATCTTAAACTTAAAGACTACAAGTACATAAATACTAAGTATAGCACTATGGACAATCCATCATTTATGTATCACAATAGTGGTTAAATTGTTAATAAATTTTAGTAAAACTCATTTTATTAACAGTTTTCAAAAAACCGTTGTTATTTTGACATTTCTTGTAGGAAAAACAATTATATGAACTCGGTCCATTATTTTATTAGGTGTGCCAACCAATAAATTTTTTTAGTATTTTGTATTAATTTTAGAATAGTTATTTTGCGGTTCATTAATAGCTATTGAGTTTTTATTGGATGATACACCCTTAATTTTAGTAGACTGGTTTTACGTTAGTTTTTTATTCTCTTGTAGTGAATATCAATTTATGTTTTTTATAAGTTGTGCTAATCTACATGAATTTTCAAAACCCTACACTTTTGACATTTTAACTTTACACATCCGTTTTTAAGACTTCACTCGTGTACCCGTGCTTTTGATGGAATTGGGTATTGTAACTACTCAAATTTAGTGGTTTGGAGGTAGCTAGTGTTCGTTTTTTTAATTAATTATTAAATGAATATTTTGTTGATTTGATGTTGTAGTTATGTTTAAAACAATTATAACAAAATATCGACACCTAAAAAAATAAAAAAAATAGAAAACATTATCTTAGTAATTATCATTGAAAAATATATAAAAATTTCCATAAACAACACATTTGTGTACAAATATGGGGTCCCGCTCTAGAATTATTTTGTAAAACACATTGAAATTGGTATCATTGTCATTGGAGTTGGAATCGAAGATGTTTATTGGATGAGACATTTCGAATAGATTATAGAAAGATTATTTAAAATTGTTTGCTTTCAATGGTAGTAGAGAAGTGTTTTATTTATATAAGTAGCAATTGAAACTAAATTTTATTTTTAAAAATGGGATGGACCTGGAATTATGGTCTTATTTATTGTTTTTAAAAGTGATACACGCCATTTTTTATTTTTAATATTAAAAAATCCATGGACAAAAAAATTAAATTAAAATATTCGTTACAAGGACTATGTTTGTAATCTTTAAAAAAACCAAATTTTAAAAAAAAGGGAAAAACTGAGGGGCATTAAACATGTTTAACATGCTTAGAAAGCCTTGGATAAACATTTTTATCGAATGAAAAGCCTATAAACGCGGGAAAAAAAATCATTGAAAAACATGATTTTAGTGTTAGAATGATATAATAAAATAAATGATTTATTATCAGTTTTAGTATTTACTTATTAACAATGAATGATTTATTTGAGAATAATGTGAGCAATATTGTACATATTAATTATCTATACATATGTCTTTATTTTGTTTATTAAGTAATTTGGTCTCTAGAGTACGACTTACACACGCAATATCAAATCATTGTTTCTTATAGAATATATATTTTATCGTTCACAAATTTAGATGGAGTGGACAACCATCGGTATAGTTATACTATAAAGTTTTAGTAGTTTTGTCTTGACTACAAAGAACGGTTGAGTTTCAACTTTTTATTCCAGTATACTTAGAGTATATTTAACAGGAAAAAGTGATATTATTTTATGGTAATAACTGGAATAAAATAATTATAGCTAAGTAATTATTATGATTACTTATACTCTTAATCTCTATATTATTTTTGATACACATATTTATAATGTATACTATTTTGATTTGCAATGGGTGATATTTGTTGTGGTTAACAAACTCGTACGTTGAGTAGTAATATTATTTATATAGTGTATGTCTATGATCGACGGAATTCACGTCATTTAATAAGGATTGAAGATTTCCTCTCGAGAAGATTATAAGTTTTGTTTGTGTCAAATATTGCAAGTAGATTTTTATATCCGACACAACAAATAAGTTAAGTGGTAAGGTCGAGAAAATAATATGCCGAGTAAAAAAATTATCAATAATTTATTTACTCGATGGATATCTGTAATGTTAACGTAAGGATATATTTAAATATTTAATAATTTGCTCTCAAATATTATTTGGAGAAGGAATAACAGTGCAATTTTATTATTTTATGGAAATAAATATAATTTACTGATATATTATCCTATGATTATAAAAATATTAATTAAATAATATTATATCAGTCTAATTAATTAAGACTATATAACATTTATTAATTAAGTTATAATATAAGTAGGATTAGAGATATGCGTTAATTAGAAGTGTTATTATTCTTTTGCATTAGTTCTCTACTATAGCCTATAAATACTCTCATATGATTTGTAAAAGAAATGACACTCTCAGAAAACAGTTTTCTAGGGTTTCTAGCATCTCTCTAATGAGTAAGCAGTATTATAGGAATACAATAGAAAATCAAATGTCATCGAGCACTAACCTATGAGTTATTTCTGTATCGTTTTTGTTTAATTCATATACACTATAATGAGAATGTAAGTCCAATTTTCTGCTGTAAAATAAAACGTATTTTCAACAATTGGTATCATAGCCACGATAATACTGTTTATGGATTAATTTCATATGATTGATTAGATTTAATCTCTGTTAGTTAAATTTTCAATCGGGGTTGACTGTACGTTCACCTATGTTATGCTAATATCCATGTTTACTTGTTCGCATCCGTGGATATTTGATTATATTTTATATGTGAATATATATGGATAAGATATTTAATCTATGTTTTGTTCCATTAAAATTTTCAATATATGATATAGTAGCTTTTGTTCTATGTACGTATGTGTTACTGTCACTACAAAATAATATTTGATTTAGTGAGAGTCAAAACCTGTCACAAACATGTTGCTAATTTAAAAATCTGTCACAAATCTGTCACAAATTGACTAAAATGTAAACAAAAAATACCGTCAGTAATCCCGTCGCTATTTGAGTATTTTTTTTATAATGTGTATAGGTTATACAATTAGTTTATTACGTATGCATGTGGGCCATAACTGTGTAATGTAATACTATACAAGTTTGCATGTATTTGAACATCAACGTATATGTGGAAGTGATATGACTAAAAATAAGTTTAGTTTGTGCTATATGTATATTGATCTGTTATTGATCAATAAGGTATTTGTTATTAAAATTGTTCATTGGAATTGAAATATGCTGGTGTATATATGTTTGTATATATATATGGATAGTTCTGGTGTTAAAGGTCAAGATTGACTCAAGCCAAGGGCTCTCCGTGGAAGTAATAGCCGGCATCGGTGGGCCAGTGTGAGACGAAGGCTTATGGCGGTGGCTGGGGTTGTTTCAAACCCTAGCTGCTGTGTTTTAGATGAGGAACCGCTCCTTGTAAATTTAAAGAAAGGAGGGTCTGCCCTTGTTATTTCTTTAATTTGCTATAATTTCAGAGTGGTCATCTGAGTTTTCATGTTTTTCCATTAGACCCTAGTGTTTGTGAAAGAATCTATATTGATTGAAAACAGTTTTAGAAAATTATTATTTGACCCACAAGTTACAGATTTCGACAGATATAATATTACATATTATATATAATCTGAAATCTGCATATAATTAATTAATAACTATTTAGATTTAATTAATTTTTGTTATTGATTAATAATAGTTAACATGTAATTAATTAGAAACTATTTAGATTAAATTGATAATTTTAGTTTATCAATTTATAATAGTTTAAATTTGAATAACTGGATTAATTAATATTGTTTTGAATTAATTAGTTTGCTTAATTAATAACAATTATATTTAAATTAATGGTTAATTGAAAAGACAGAAAAAAATTATAAGTTATGTATTTAATTTTCACGCGTTGAATAAAGTGTCTTCCTCCATATCAGATGGAATTAATTAGGATCACTAAGTTATAATTTGTATCCCTAAAAAAGTATAAATAACTAAGAGGGAGAGTGAATTTATTTCGTTTAAATGTCACGGTGTCCATCGCTACTTTATAGATGAAGTAATTATTTTACGCGTTGGCTATATTGCATTCCTCCCCATCGGATGAAATAATTACGGAAGAATCAAGTATAAAGTATAATATTTTGTTAGTATCTAATCATCTCTCCATCTGAGAGATTATATACTGGAACAATGGACTTATAATGGGTGATGGTATTCACTTAGATATAAATATTATCATCACTCTCCATCTGAGGCTATGTTAATATTTATAGGACCAAAGTTATACCAAATATTTAATTTTTAGTTTGGCATTTGTCTAGACAGTAAAATTAAATTACTAAACTAACATATCGAATGTTAAATAATAGACGTTCTCCCGTTGAGACATATTATTTATGTTGATTAGGCTGGTGGTGGATTAGACTTTTAAATATTTGATTATGCACCATGTTTATTAAAATCCACAATAATTTTTTGTTGCTCATTTAATATTTTATTTCTAATAGTTTTCTCATGATAATAAATAGCATTTGTGCCAGTAGTTAGTATACTTAAAAGCAAAATTGTTGATTTGAATTATTATGAATGTAAAATAAAAATTAGTATATTTTTATTTGACTTTTAATAAGCAAAGTTTTGTGTTTTGAGTTATGTTCACCAGCTCTGAATGAGCGGATAACTGATTAGTTGACCCAGCATTATCAGAGGTGTATTGAATAGAATAGGATGAGATGTAGCGGTTTGCATGTTATCATTTATGTCAAATGTATTGCAACATCAGCATCAATAAATGTTATATTTCTATGATTTCACAATATATCTAAAACGTATGTTTAAGATTCGGATTGTGATGATAGAGAAAATAACATGTGAAACTTGTTAAACACAATAATGTCGAAAAAGACACATTTTAAGGATCGTGTTCTTGAACTAGAGATCCTTAATGGTGAAACCAATGGCGAAAGCCAAGTTGATATTTAAGGCACCAAAACGTTTTATGAAAAGTCAATTGATGCTTAGATTAATGAAAAGGTTTCTGTTTCTAAATCGAAAGTTATAAAAAAAATAAAAAGATCTCATGAACAGCTAGCAAGTCATTTAAAGTAAAAAAATTTGATAAATTCAACTTAAATATTAAGCTATAGGTTATATCTTTTTCACTTGTTGCTGAAAATGTTTAGTGATTGTATATACCCAAAGCTGGTGTGAAGATATTGGAATCAATAATCATGGTTGCAATTTTTGCAAGGGTTCCACCAAACCTGACAGTTTAGTGATGGCGATATTTATATTTTTTGGGAGATGGCACGAGCTACCCGGAGTTGCAGTAGAAAATATTAGAATTTAATTTAGTAGACCTTCTATATAAACATTCCATTAGAAGAACTCTGTTTTAGTTTCTAAGAAAATGTATATAGATATTTTGTTTATTTTAATAACTCTTCGGTTATTGGATAACATAAACAATATATCGAATATGGTAGATAAGTGAATGGTCTTTACATTATTAGTAATCTCTAATTCTACATCATAATTAAATTTTGTTGAATAATATTGTTAACATACCATGTAAGGAAAAGTAACCTTCAAGATAATGAACTATACATAATTTTGGCACGTACACCTATGGTATTTTAATATAAAAAGGATTTCAAGAATGGTTTAAAATGATCAATTTGGATCATTGAAAGTAGAGGCACTATCAATTCTTGAATCATGTTTAGATAGTAAAATGACCAAGTGGTCTTTCACGACCAAATGTTATATGAGCTAAAAAGGTGTAAGGATTGGTTCATTCTGATTTGTCTAATCCTATGAGATTCGTGATACATGAGTTTTGAATAGACAGACATATTAATATGTGATTATTCAAAGTAAATGTATATTCATTTGATGCATCATACATTTAAGTGCTTTGAAGTATTCAATGCATTTAAGACGGAGACAGATAATCATTTTGGAAATGTATATCGACACTTCGATATGATCAAGGTGGCGAGTAACTCTTTGAAAAGCTAGTGGACTACTTATCAGATGTAGGGATTACATCACAATTAACTTCACTTAGTATATAATCATAGAACGGTGTAGTAAAAGGAAGGTAAAAGATTCTTATGCATACATCCTACCCTCGATTCCATCTTACTTTGTACCTAGTACTTCCATAGAACTTTAGATTTGCTGTAAGCTTAGTCTTAGGAAGTTCTATTATATGGAAGTCCAACACACGTGTTGAAGGGAAATGCAAAGAAGTAGGAATCAAATATTGATGTTTGTTTTTTGTTGGTTGAAACGAAAGGTGGTTACACATTTTTTCCTAAGAATAGTCACTGTTAGCATACATGACTGATTCTAGAAAAGGGATTAAATGTTAACCACAAAACCAAAATAAAGTTAGCATGATAGAAGTTACTAGAAGTTAGGGAGACATTTTTACTATATACCTATAGTTCAAAATAAAACATCGCATGATAGACTCACATATACGTTTTCTCAGTGGAAGAAATCACGTGATTCATACAGACGATGTTGGTGTATAACACCAGTTTAAAAGTTCCTAATTCTTAGTACTTAAAGGGAGGTTCATCGTAGTGGGAGGGTCTTGAAATGAACTAGACATTTCTTATACTTAGAATAATCTTGCGAGATGATCCTTGATAAGTTGGAAAATGAACCACTAGATACAATGAATCTCAATGAGATATAGATGCGGATCATTGACAAGCGGCTAGAATTCTGGTCAAGACAATTTACATTAATGGAAGTCTTTGGCAGTACTTTTATGATACAACCAGATGTCATTCAAGAAAATGGTCAGTAGTACATGTTGTGCAAGCTTGAGAAGTCTCTAGATTTAAGCAAGCATCTAGGTCTTGGAGTATCCGTTTTGATCGGGCAATAAAGTCTCATGACTTTAATCAATGGTCGGATAAATAGTATTAATACTGGAAGCGTGATAGATACATTTTGATGTTTTTCGTACTATATGTAAATTAACTTGGTCATTGAAAACGATGTGGGATAGTTATTTACAATAAATGTATGGTTATCCACATAGTTAGATATAAAAGGATTTGGATAAGTCAGTCACATTATTTGATGTTGGACTTTTCACAAAGCAAGTTATATCGGTTCTGATTCTAGCCGAATTTAGCATAGTAATTTCCAAGAAAGGATGACTCCTTTCGGATTTGGAATGTTTTATAGACGGTACCATATGATTTGTTAATTGAATGTCTCATGTATGTTATGAAATTCGTTAGATATTATATTTATTTTTCCTTTGGCATTGTTATTAGATTTAAATGTAGCACATGGCAAGATTATTTAAATATGGTAAAATATTTAATGAATTATCTTAAATGATTAAGGATTAAATGTAATTTTACCAAGAAGTTAGTCTTTAATCATTTTTGATTAGTAGACTTGAATTTTCAGTCAAGTAGCAATTATAGAAAATCAACACAAGTAGAGTTAAAAGTGAAAATGACTAGATCCTAACTTTCTATTAGACCCTTTGTTAAGATGGGGATGGGAGTTTTGATGTAGTGCATCATGACTTTAAGTATAAGTGGGAAATTGTTAGAATGGTATACTAAAATAAATGATTTATTGTCGGTTTTATTACTTACTTATTAACAATGAATGATTTATTTGAGAATAAATATGAGTAATGTTGTACATATTACTTTACACACGGAAGATCAAATCATTGGTTCTTAAAGAATATAGATTTTAGTAGGAAAAAGCATGGATTTAACTTTAGACGGAGTGGACAACCATCGGTATAGTTATAGAACAAAGTTTTAGTAGGTTTGTCTTCACTACAGGGAACGGTAGAGTTCCGACTCTTTGTTCTAGTATACTGATTGGACCACAAAATGGTCATTTTTAGGTATTAATATGATATGAATTAGCATACTTTTGTTCATAATTAGTCTTGTATATGCTATGTTATGTGTTTTTCTGTGTTTTTTCGGTTAAGTTGCAATCGTTTGCATATTTATAGGAAAAAGCATGGATTTAACGCACAAACAAGACAAGGATGCAAGAAGACCAAAAAAGGACTAAAAGAGAAGATTTCAGAAGACAAAATACCTCAAAGTCAATCCCAACAAATTATAAAACGTACTAAATTCAAGATAAGATCAAAAAAAGATTCTAGAAGCTGACTTGACCGGTCAGGTTTCGTTATATTTTAAATTTTGGATAAGATAGAATTTGTTATGGGTTCATAAATGATTCAACCTATAATATATCATTTTCACGTATTAATTATAGAATTAAATCAACATTTACATTGCGTAAATAGGTGTTTTATGCCAATTTAATATCTTTATGTGTTTTAGGGTCGGTTATCTATTTATATGTGAAAATTGCCCTTTTTAGGTGCAAATATGTGAAGAAATAAAATGAAATCACTCAATACGCAAGTTGAACGAGCTAAATTACCTAAAAGTAGACAATATCAGACTTATATTTGGTTAAATATGCTATTATTGGGGAGGAAGTAATAAATCTAAGCTCACTGCTTGTATAAATACCCAAGACCGGTTTTATTAACGAGAGCCATATTTTTCGCTTTGTTTTTCTTTCTTCTTCGCTCTAAAAATAGTTCCTTCTAATAAATTATACTTTTATAATTTATTTACCATTTTGGGCTGATCATTAGTATTCCTCCATTGTCACTTTGCTGAGTTCATACCTCCTTCTAGTTGCAATTTCTTTTACAAGTAAATTCTACCCTTTATCTTTTATTTATTTTTACGTTTTAAATTGCATGTTTCTTAGTTCATCGTTTGAATAATGATTGACAACCCTTGCTTCAATATATTGATTATCCTTGCAGGTTAGTTTAGGTTTAGTTAAAGTAAGAACAAAGGCACAAGCCATAGCTTAAATTAAAAAACCATAAAAAGCATATCCTAAATAATCTTTAGAAAATTTTAACATTGTCTCCGTGGAACAAATCTTACTTATCACATTAAAACTACGGTCGACCCTAGTACTTTTTCTAGGTAAAAAGGATTTGTTTTTATAACACTTTTTAAGTCCGGCCAAGTTTTTGGCGCCGTTGCCGAGGACAACATTTTAATTGTTTAGGGTATAAAAAAAAAGTAGTTTTAGTATTTTTATATCCCTGGAATATTGTTTAGCTTGTTTAGTTGCTCTCGCTTGATTAATTTTGGTGTTTAATTGCTTAAGAATTAAAAAACAAAAACTAAAAACCTGGATTCTGTCTGACCTTAATCAAATCAGACGAGCATAATTGAAGAACCCTTATGCGAATAAGAAGAGCTGATTCGAATCAGTCTGTCCAAAATTGAATTAATTCGAAAAAAAAAGATAAATTTATTAATTCTTCACTTTAATTAATTAAAACTAAGTTTGACTAAGTTAATTAAATTCTAGAATAAAAAAAAGATAAAAAAAGATATTCTTTTAATTTCGATTAATTGTTTAATTAATTTTAGATATATTAATTAATTATTTTAATTTTAAAGAAAAAAAAGGAAGAAAAAGAAAAAAACAAACCTTAATTAAAATTTATTAATTCAATAAGTTTTTCAATCTTACCCCGTTTGAAAACGTGAACTTAAAAACTTAGACATAAATTTTAGTTTAAAAAACCAGTCCTCTCTGTTGTGTAATCAGACGCAACAGAGGCTTTTCTAGTATCAATCATGAAAATCCGAGCTACCTCTAAACCCGTATCAGCTGAACCTCCAAGATATATCACGCGCTCTGTCTATCCCTTCCGAGACTAGTACATCTAGCATAGTACCCATGGACCACATAGAAGAAGAAACTCATTCGCAGACGAAATACCTAATAATAATAATGCTAACGGAGAAAATAATAATAATGAAAATAATCAACCTACGTTAGGTTCCTACATCTACCTCACCATGGCGAATCACGCTTCACCATTGGTCTTCCCAACTAGCGTTGGACCAAATCCTGTGTTAAAGGGAAATCTCTTAAACCGCGTCACTCCTTCGAGGGGAGTCGATACGACAATCCGTATAGACACCTTTCCAATTTTGAGGCTGCCTGTAGTCTAAATTCTGACGAAGGACTGTCAGTTGAGACCATTTGTACGAGGCTCTTTCCTTTTTGATTAAGGGGAAGAACTAAGAATTGGTTTAACAGCTTAGCTCCTCGCTCAATCAACTCTTGGGATAACCTTGCTCAATCGTTTCTCAAAAAGTTTTTTCCTGTTGACCGTACTATGTCGTTGCAATTGCAACTTTAGAACTTCAATGTTAAGTGAGGGCATAATTTCTGTCATACTTGGGAGCATTCAAAGACCTTAAAATGGCGTGCCCCCATCATGGGTTCACACCAAATCTTTTAATTCGCTTTTTTTACTTTGCCTTATCTATACACATGAAACAATTGGTCAGTTCCCATTATCAAGGAGACGTCATCAACTATTCAGCAGCTGAATACATCGCCTATTGGAACATATTCCTGCCATATACCCAATTCTTCAAGTGTATTCCATCTTTCAAAAGAACAGTTCACTAACATTCGCCAATCGCTTGCGCCTAACCCGCTTGAACCAATATACCCAGTTGAAGATGTGATATATACTCAATATCAATCCAGAGGAAACTTCCATCATCCTGGGCAAAACTTCAGTCAACCATGGGAGAAAAAGTCATACATACCGGGTAATCATGATCACCCTAGTTTCAGTTATGGTAACCGAAAGGCCACCGCGAATGCACATATATTACCACCGCAACATCAACCAGCCATGCCTTCTAACTCTAATTATGATCGTAATGTTTCACATTCTAATACATATAATGTTTCTACACATGTGATACGAGAGGATTTTCTTACGTTGGAGGAGCGCATTACGAGGAGCATTGCAAATTTGTTCAGCAAAATGAGTATTGAGCAGTTGCAAGTGGGCCGACTGCTAGGTAGCCAGTTACAAATCCGAAAATTCAGGTTAAGAAGTTGGTTATCAAGGAGGTTAAGCCAAATGGGAGTGATTATGTGTGAAAACTAAGTGAGGTGATGAAATCGAAATCGACAAATCCGAATGAGTTGGAAAAGGTTCAGTTGGATGAGTTGGATCGAGAGAGGGAAGAGTTGGATGCATACTATGTGGCATTTGAGAGAGGTGACGATCACCCCGAGGTGACTATTTGGGCTACTAGGGGCGATTATGTGAGAGTTTTGGGAGAGGCTTTATATGATGATAATGACCTCGAGGAGGAGGAAAATCTGGAGGGAATCTGAATGATCCATTCTTCCAAGGTATTACGATGGAGGATTTTCCGGAAATGATCATAGAGGAGGATCATGGCCAAAATGCGGGTGTAGAAGAGGAGTTGGTCAAAGATGTTATGAGTCCTGAAGATGGAGAGATTATAGATGTTATGACCGTGGATGATTCCGACTCAAGCGACATGAGCGAGGATGAGATTCTATACGAACACCTTAATAGAGTTTGGGAGATTTGACAAAATAGGAAAATTCGACATTAGAAACAAAACGACATGATCCTGGAGGAGTTGAGAGATTATGTTTTCCAACGAACTAGGGCTAGTTTAATTTGTAGCGATATCGACGGACTTCTATTACCTTATGAGTGAGAAAATATAAAAAAATGCTTTGAAATACAAAAATTTACGATTTGGTTTACCCCTTGAGGAGCCCGATTATTTGAGGAGATTCTTAGCCTTACCTTCTGTGGAGATTAGAGCACCTCTATGGCCACGGCTTATCGACATTACTATTCGTTCGAAGGTCTTGACACAGTTTTTGCTTGATTCAGGTTTGATGCTGAACTTGATGCCTCTCTCGATTTTCAATGTGATAGGTCTAGGAGGATTTGAGGTCTTGGCACCTTATCAAAGTCGATTGTTGCTTGTCGAGGCTCGAGACGCACGACAACCTTTACAGATTGCACGAAAGGTGGAGATTCGAGTAGGAGATTTTAGGTACTCTGTGGATTTCTTAGTGATGGATTCTCCATTATGCGTTTAGGGCGATATCCTATTATTTTAGGTACCCCTTTCCTTGCAACATCCCGAGCCAACATTGACTAGGATCTAGATGAAGTTATTCGAAAAACTGGTAATGTAAGATTGCGTGTCCCGATATATTCGTATGATAGTAAGAGATTAGATCGACTAGCGATGGTTCATGGTAATAAGGATCGAGTGGCTATGGTTTATGATAAGGATTTTAAGAAGAGACTGTGGAGGTATAGGGAATCTCAATTGCAAAGTGAGAAAGAGACTATAGTAGACAAAAGTGAGGAAGATATGAATTCGTTGAATAGCGAGATGGATAGTTGTTCTGATGACGAAATGGATGATACTCATGAGGTGAGTAATTTGTATGAGATGTTAGTGCCTAAGGAGATGGAGTTGCAACACCCTGCTCCAAAACATAAGTTAATCGAGGGTATACATGTCCACTTTGTTCTTGAGATAAGGGCGATTGGTGATTTCGACCCAATTGATTTGGCAACTATGGTGGATACTGGTGGTTTGGTAAAGTTATGCCTTTGTTTGTATATGTAAAAAAGGGATTGGGAGGGATGGTTGGTAGCAAGCATGACTTCCAATTAGCCAATCAATCGGGTAAGGGGGCTACCGGTGAGCTTATCGATGTTGTCATTCGTATTGGGGACTTGCGTTATATTGTGGATTTTGTGGTTCTTGATATGGAGATGCCTCGAGTAGATAAGCAGAGACTTCAATTTTACTTGGGAAACCTTTTATATCTATGGCTGGGTTGATAATCGACTTTAGAAATAGAGTTCTAATGTACCATAATGAGGATAGATACCTTCAAAGAGCTCTATATCCGGAGATAGCTGATCCAAGTGTCTTTATGAGGACGAGTTTTGGGACAAAACCGAGGAAGAACCTTTGGGGACAAGTTGATTTCGTGATTGGAGGATCATCATTCTTGCACAAAGGGGAGATAAATCAAGATGCTGCTAGGAGGAAATGGAAGGAAGAGCCACTCAAAAATTGAGTGAGTATTAATTTTCAAATTTGCAATTGAGATCGAGCTACTATTTTTATTTTATTTTTTGCACTTTATTAGTTTTGTTTATGTCGTGTTTAGTAGATTTGGATTCTTTCACTTTATTAATTATGGATTATCATGTTTTCATTTATGAAATGGTGATTTGTTTTGATAATTTGTTAGCAGCCATGAGTTTCTAGAATGTCTTAAAAATTTCTATTTTTTATTTTATTTTATTTTAGTTTTTGTGAAAGCGCATATCAAATTTTATTTGAATCTGCATCGCATATTTCACCACTTTTTATCCCAGTTTATTTTTAACAGCTAAACTGTGAGGATTAACAGTGGGGACACTGCTGAGTTTAGTTGGGGGTGATAATCTATGAAAGTGTTGACCAATGGGGAGTATGTTTACATAAAATTTTCAAAATTTTGAGTTGTTTTTACATGCATTTAAAATATTATTGAAAAATCTATAGTTGTTGCATAATAAAACCCCCACTATTTCTTGTTATATTTATTTGTATCTCTCATTTGAGAGTGTTTTTACGGAGTTGCGAAATCATATACAATACTTTCCTAACAACCACATATATTTTGTACAATTGATCAGGTAGTATGTTAGTGGAGGAAATGAATCGAGTTCGTTGAAAGGAAGACAACTAAGAGATATGAGGAGATGATGTGGCGTTGGCCAGTTACATTATCTGATTAAAGCATGACTCCCATTACGACATTGCACTGTCAAGTGTATTCAATCTAAAACTCTGAAATCTTTGCATTTAGTTATAGATTAATTTGGTATATATGTGTTAATTAGGATTGAATTTGTTACATTCTTGCATGTTTGAAAGAAATAAAAAAATAGGAAACCTATTCTTATACGTGAATATGTGGCGAGAATTTGAAAACCAGAAAAATACTCATATCATTTTATTGTTTTAAATCTTTAGATACGTCTGGTTTGATATTAATTATTCCGTTCGCACTAATTTAGAGAGTTTCAATATTGTATAAGTTGCATGCTAAATATATTCTAGAAGTTTATTAGTGATTATCCATTTTCATGCGATAGTCCCTAAAAATTGCAAATAAGATTTGTTTTATAGAACATAATTATTACTTGCTTAATTATAAAGTGAGTCTGGCTTGGTTATACTTGCCCTGCGACTCTCTTTAGGGAGTGGATCATCCTGTTTAAACGACCACAAAACCTTCAGGCATATATTAGAAATATTTGTAAGAATCTGTAAGCAATGCCCAATAAGTCTTCATTTGCACATAGGTGTGAATAGGGATTGAGAGAACATTGTCTCTAAGGGGAGATAAAGGCAGAAAAGTTGTCTGGAGCTATAAATGAGGAACGGTGTAGTTAAATTGTGGGAGGATAAAAGAAGTCAAAGTGCTCAAATAAAAGCCAAGGGGCTAATATATATATATATAAATAAGTCTAAGAGCTCAAAGGCCAAAGTGCCTATGCATTCGAGAGCATAAAAAATAGAAGCTTATAAGCAAAGTAGCATGGAGGTATGCATATTATGTTAAAAAGCAAGTAATAGTCAAGTTTAATAGAATGGTGATTTGCAAATGTTTTCTAAAACTGACTGTCGAACTACGAATAGAGAATATACACATGACGGTAATGGACCACCGGCATATGTAATGTTATCCAAGCTATTTTGTGTCGAGAGACATTTTTAACAACAAACCCTAAGTATCTTTAGAGGTCTTACCATGATTTGATATAACTATGAATAGTTTTGCATTTCTCGTTTTCATGTAATCATGTAAGACTGGAGAGGGCTATGTTAGTATTGGGGAAATTTTTATCTGTTTGTGCGTGTCGTTTTAGTATACCCTCACAAGACTATAACTCGTCCTTTTATGTTTTAAAGGTTTAAAGGCTTGCTGCACAAGCTAAGTGCAACCGTGATTCCTACAAAAGTGAGTTAGGATTGTATTTTTACTATTTTAGTATTTAGATACTCAGTTTAATTCCGCCTAGTTACCGCTTGCGACACTCGAGGGTGAGTATCGAGCTAGTTGGGGGTGTGATTCGACCTAAAATATGCCATTTTCAGGTATTAATTATAGCATTAAATCCAATTTTACAATGCGTAAATAGGTTTTTTATGCCAATTTACTATCTTTATGTGTTTTAGGGTCGGTTATCTATTTATATGTGAAAATTGCCCTTTTTAGATGCAAATATGTGAAGAAATGAAATGAAAGGACTCAAGAAGCAAGTTGGAGGAGCTAAATGACCCAAAATAAGATAATATCAGACTTATATTCGGTCAAATATGTTATAAGTGGGGAGCAAGGAATAAATCTAAACAAAAAGCAAAGAAATTCACTTCTCCGCCAGATGATTCGAATAAAGCCTGCTTATTTGAATAAGAAGATCTTCAGCTGCCACAAATCTATGACGTGTCAGAATTTTCTTGAATATTATAATGCCTTATTCGAATAACTGAATTTTAGGTTTTAGGGTCTGGAATTTTCTGAGCTGACTTGGATAAATACCCAAGACCTACAATATTTTTGTAGGTTGTTTTTATTAACAGGCGCCATATTTTTTGTTTTTCTTTCTTTGTTCCTTCTCTCTAAAAATAGTTCCTTCTAATAAATTACTCCCTCCATCCCTTTTTAAGCGCCCCCCTTATAAATTGCTACTTTTTAAGAATATTAAATTTTGATACATAAATTACCAATATTGTCCTTGTAAATATCATAATTAAAGTTAATGCGGGTAACTTTATCCTAAAAATTGTTGTTGTTGTAGTTATAAATAGTAAGTATATAAAGGGTAAAAGAGTAAATTTGTTGCATTAGAATTACCATATTGAAAACGTGGACACTTATTTTGGGACAACCCAATATGGAATAGTGGGCAGTTAATTAGAGATGAAGAGATTATATTTTTATAATTTATTTACCATTGTGGGCTGATCATTGGTGTTCCTCCATTGTCACTTTTCTGAGTTCATACCTCCTTCTACTTGAAATTTATTTTACAAGTAAATTCTACCCTTTATCTTTTATTCGTCTTTTATTTATTTTTACGTTATAAATTGCATGCTTGTTAGTTCATCGCTTGAATAAGGATTGACAACCCTTGTTTCAGTATATTGATTATCCTTGCAAGTTGGTTTAGGTTTAGTTGAAGTAAGAACAATGGAGCGAGCAATATCTTGAATTGACAAACCATAAAAAGCGTATCCTAAATAATCTTTACAACAATTTAACATTGTCTCCATGAAACGAAACTTACTTATCACATTAAAACTACGGTCGACCCTAGTGCTCTTGCTAGGTAAAAAGGATTTGTTTTTATATCACGTTTTAAGTCCGACCAATATATCATCCCCAATTCCGAAAACAAGTATCACACTATAATTCATTCACTTTTCAATCAGTTTTATATAACATATTCGTTCTCTAGAAAGAGAGGAAAGAAAAATGCATTAAAATTGAGTGTTTGTGCATGAATTCTCCGTTTTATCATAATATCGTCTCTTGTTCTTACTTTTTACGTTGTTTTTTAGTATTTCCTTTGATTATACTGCATGTTTACGTATTCTTGCATGTTTTAAATCATTAATCTTATCTCTCACATTTAAAACTAGTTAAAACAAATCAGTACAATCGTATAAGCTAGTTATTGATTAATTAACGCTGCATGTTAAAGAACGTATATTGGTAATAATCTGAAAATTCCTTAAACAACCTTTAATAATCAGATTTTAATTGTTTAAAACCCTCGAGGAATGAGCCGTTGGATTGACAACCGAACCGATAACGCTCTCCTCAGTACTAATTAATTGACGCCTAATTAGTAAACCCCTGTAAAACTATATAGGATAACAACCAAATGGATTCACAGATGATAACCTTGTTGTGCTTCCCAAGAAAAATACTACTGCTATTTTAGTATATAGGGAAAAACTACGTACCGAAAGGGCAGAGTAGTTCTATAAAACCAGTGGAAAGTCGTACCAACCATGAGCATGAGAATGAGCATGAGATCTATAAAACCAAAGAAAAGTCGTACCAACCATGCAAAAGTAGTTCTCATGGAGCCGGGCAAGTCTGAAGAGACACTCATAAAGGAGGCAAATGATAAGCTTACAAAGAAAAAAAAGGCTTATTGGAGAAGTAATAAGAAAACTGTAGAAATGGTGCTTGAAGAAGCTAAGGAAAAAGGAGAAAAGTTCAAAGAAGTACCCCAAAAGAAACCCACAAAAGTTTGGAACTTTAGGGATAGAAGAGTTGTCAAGGACAACAATCCTGTAAGAAGAGCTCTCTTCATAGAGGAAGAGGATGCGTGACTCCGAACTTATGTGGCAAAGCTCGTACGAGACAAGATGTCAAGTTTGATTGGTAATGAAAATTTTGACAAGCCAATACTCATAGAAATTGAGGAATATGGAGAGGCTTGTATTGGAGATCTTGCACTAGAGACACCATTGTGTTTTCCAGTGGAGCATGTACTCAAAACCAACGATATGGATGAATTGTTCCCATTCGTAAGGAGAGGGACTGAGGAAGAAATCATTAAGAGTACTATGATTGGAGAAGTGTTGAAAAGACACCCTCATTACATGCATGTTGATGTATCGCGAGGTTTACACCCTCATGGATTACCATTCCACCTGTCAAATTATATGGGAAAGTTTCTCAAGCTGCCACGCAATCGATCCACATGAGGAATTGATTATCCAACTGTAACCATTGTCATAGGCGACTTCCCCATAGACAGATTCTTGATAGATATGAGGGCATTTGCAAATGAAATGCCCGCTAACATCTTCTATGGACTTGGCCTCACTAAGCTACATCCCTACAACAAAAGGATAATGATGGCCAACGGTCAAAGGTTAGAGAAGGCTCGGGGTATAGCCAAGGAGTTGATTTGTCAAATTTGCGACTTTTTATATATCTTAGACTTTATTGTCTATGATATACCGTCTGAAAAATCTCACCACCGACTTAACAAAGTCATATTAGGAGCGCCATTCTTAAAGGCATCACAAGCCATCATCAACTACAAGGAGCAGGACGTGACTATACATTGTGGAAATAAGTACTTGACTTTAGGGATTCCATCTTTTATGGGAGGAATTCAATGTTTTCTTGACACATCATCCGGGAAGCACTCAAGGAGTACCGTCGCACTATTCGCATCAAACTTCTTCAACATTTCAAGCAAGGCGAGTAAGTTTCTTTTCCTAGACTTGCCTCTTTCAAGTATGAAATTCAACATGGACGATATTAACGAGGAAGATCCTGAAGAAGATCTCAGGGGGGATCAGACATTAGTCACGAAGAGTGACGAGGTAGGAGAGGACGAAGGTCCTCCTGCTTTCATCTAATTCCACCACCAATCCATCATCACTTCCATCTGTAAATAACCACCTTTTATTTTTGTATATATATCGTCTTGTATTTATTCCACATGCAGTCTTTTTGGGTTAACCAACTCCGATGTGGTTTACTTCTCCCAACAGTGAGGACACTGTCAGTTTTAGTTGGGGGGTGTGGATACATCTTCATTGGTTACTCACGGAAATGGGGAGAATTTTTGAAAATTTGTGTACACATGTTTTTTTCTTAGTTATTTAAAAACCCCATTTGTTTTTTATATATATATATACGAAAAAAATCCAAAAAAATAGAAAAACCGAAAAAAATACAAAAATATTTTGAGTGTTTCTTTTTATCTCCTACTTTGGAGAATTTGTAGGAGTTTTAGAATTTTATAGACATTTTATGTGACCCTTGCATTCTATATGGTTCGTTAGTGTTTGTGTTGGACAACCACAAGGATTTTTGGAAGAGTTGATCATAATTGAGTCATTGCGGACCTGACCGATCAACCTCTTGCAGATTTGGATCAGAGTTGATTTTCTTGAAATTCAGCCATTCACTCCGCCTCATTACCGCACAAAAGGTGTATCTACTGTATAACTCATCTTTTTGTTAATTTTGTCAATAGTTTGCGTGTTTCATTCATGAATTGTGAATATCGTGTTAGGATTGTATGAGAAAAGAAAAAAAAAATTAAAAAAAATTATTTAGGTTTATCTGTTAGGAAACCCGCTCTTATACCAGAACATGTGGCAATAATTTGAAAGTGAAAAAAATATTTGTATTATTCTAGGTTGTTAAATCTTTAGATAAGTTTGGTTTATCCTTGATCATTTCACTCAAGCCAATTTAGGGTGAGATAATATTGTACAAGTTGCATGATATTTTTTTTTTTTTTTTAAATAGATGGTGGGGAGAACCCACTTTTATTGATGAAATGTAGGTAAAATACCTTACAAAATTAAAACTTAGTATTCATGCTGAAAGAAACGCAAATAAAAGGATCAAATAGGAAAAACATAAAACTATTACATCCAATAGAAATTAATGAAACATAATACTCTTTAATCTGAATAGCCAATAGATTGATGACGAGAACTTGAGGGACTAGGACTGTGAATAGCTGTAATAACTTCACAGGTGTCGTTTGCACCTCTTCATTTCCAGTGAGTAATTGAGTCCAGAGAGAGAAAACCCTATCTCCATTTTCATCGCCTTCTTAGGTTAGAAAGACCTTTCGCCTCTGTTAAAATAACCCCTTTTAAAATATGAGGAAAATCATCCAAACAATTAGAAGAGATGTTACCCTCCCAGTTTGCCAGAAGATCAGCAGCCTTATTACCTTCTCTGGCCACGTAATTGAACAGGTAATCACCATCTTTTAACAAGATTTTAATAAGGTTAAACAGTTCTATAATCTTCCAAGGACACTTTTGTTTACCCTCTATGATTTTAATTAATACCTGTGAATCACTCTCAATAATAATCTGTTTATTAGGGGAAATAAGTAGACCATAGTATAGGGCTTGAAACTCTGAGAAGATAGCTGAAGAACTGATTATAGTTCTAGAATAACCTTTAATAAAAGCCCCTTTTTCATCTCTTATAAGACCTCCAATACCATTTCTGATATTTGATTGTTTAAAGCAACCATCTATATTAAGCTTTAGAACCCCAATAGGAGGATGAAGCCACTTAATAATAGTGGTCTTATCAGTATACTTCTTAACACTGAAATTGGAATAAGAAAAGCCCTTCTCCTTGTAGCCAGATAGAATAATCAACTCTTCAGTTTTCCTGATGATATAACTTGATTTCATTTTGACATTATCAAATTTGAAAGAACATCTTGATTTCCAAATGTGCCAAATAAGGATAGAAGGAAGAACCTGACAAATCTTCCTCTCAGAGAAATAATTTTTCTTATTAATATAAGACCACCAGCTGTTAATTCTCCCCAATAAGGAGTTGTTTTGAATAAATATCCCCCATTTCCTCTCAAAAAATTCCCAAACTTCATTTGCTATTAACCCAGTACTAAAGAGATGATTGAATATTTCTTCTGATGCTTTACAGCAACCACACATAGAAGCCAAACTAATATTAAATTTGTGCAGATTGCAATCCAAGGACACTGCTTGATTAAGCAGCTTCCACATGAAACAAGATATTTTCAAAGGTATCATTCTGTTCCAAATAAAAGCACTTCTCCAATTAATATAACCTACTTTTCTGGTAATTTCCCATGCTGAATTAATAGTAAAATGCCCAAGATTAGTAGGTTTCCATATAGGTACCCCATTGCCAGATATAATAGAATTACTATCTGTCAATTCTCTTACTTGAAGCATTCTGCACCAAGTGTTAGAACCTTTTTTTATAGGGATGTCTTCTGCTTGTTTATTTCTACAGTATTTAGCTTTCAAGAATTTGGTCCACAATGAATCTTTAGTTTTAAATTTCCACCATAATTTCATTGCAAAAGCAGTAGATATATCCTGAAAACTTTTAATATTTAATCCCCCTTCTTTTACTGGAGTACAAGTTGCATGATATACCTAGAGTTTAAAGTGTATTTAAGTTTACTCATTTTCCCGTGACAGCCCCTAAAAACTTGTAAAAACCGTATTTATAAAACTTTCACACTATTTACAAAGCTTTAATTTAAGTAGACGGTGTCCTGGATCAGGTTACCTTTGTCAGTACCTTTAGTCCTAGCATTAGGATAGGGGTGGATAGATAGGTGTGTACACCCACCGTTCTCTAAGAGAAACTGTCTAACCTTATGGCATATATATTTATAATTCGGCTAGTTTAGGAATCCGAGGCATGCCCAATAAGTCTTCACTTACACACAAGTGTAAGCAAACATTGAGGGAACCTTTTTCTAGACTTATTACTGTCACATGAGTCCCTGTTCATTGATATAGTTGAATACCCTCCCAACCATTTCAAAAGATAGGTAAATGGGATGGGGATATAAGTATCATTAGGCCTTGACAGGACGGATGGGAAAAGTACAGAAGAATAAATGCATAAAAAGACCCAATGAGATAGGGAGGAGCGGTGTATCCTGAACAAAGGAAGAAAAGAAGCCGAAGGCTCAAATGTGCAAAAAGAAAAAAATAATAATAATTGAAAATGAAAAAATGAGCTCCTATTATATGAAAAAATGAGAGATGATGTGAGTAAACTAGCATGGAGATTATGCAGTAGTATATATTTTTACTATATAGTCTTTTGTTTTTTTAGTTAATTTTAATAAAAAATGATGAACTGCAAGGTGTTTTTCTCGATCAATTGTCGATCTTCGGGCTAACAGTATAAACTAATCATAAATCATGTACAATATTAAATCAGGCTATTTTGGGGCGAGTGACATTTTTAACGACAAACCTTACGTATCTTTAGAGGTCTTACCCTGTTTTAATATGACTACACATACTTTTCATCTAGTTGAATCCATGTGAGTTCGTAAGAGTGGGGACTTAATTGGTAGATTTAAAACGTAATCCGTTTGTGGATGTTCTTTACTAAATCCTCACAAGACAAAACTCGTCTTTTTACGTTTAAAGGCTTTAACGGCTTATTGCATACGCTAAATGCAATCGTGTTTTCTATGACAATGATTTATCTTTACTTTTATCGTATTTAGTTTTAGGCTATTTAGTGCACTAAACTCAAAAATAAAATGAATTTTTCAAAGACAACCAACAAACTTTACATCTTTGTTATCGCTTCCAATGCTCGAGACGAACATTGAGCTAGTTGGGGGGTATGATTGGACCATAAAATGGTCATTTTTAGGTATTAATATGATATGAATTAGCGAACTTTTGTTGACATTTAGGCTTGTTTATGCTATGTTATGCGTTTTTCGATGTTTACCTGGTTTAATTGCAATCGTTTTCGTGGTTTAACGCAAAAAAAAAAGAGAATGACGCAAGAAGACCAAAGAAATAACTAAAAGAGAAGATTTCAGAAGACAAAAGCCCTCAAAGTCAACTCCAAAAAGTTATAAAACTGACTCAAGTCAAGATAGGAGGAAAATAAGATTCTAGAAGATGACTTGGCCGGTCAGGTGCCGTTATATTTTAAATTTTGGATAAAATATAGTTTGTTATGGGTTGATATAACATCTCTACTTCCGAAAATCAATATCACACTACAATTCATTCATTTTTCAATCAGTTTTATATCACAAATTCCTTCTAGAGAGAGGGGAAAGAAAAATACATTAAAATTGAGAGTTTATGCACAAATTCTCCCTTTAATCGATATTTTATCGTAATATCATCTCTTGTTCTTACTTTTTACATTGGTTTTGAGTATTTCCTTTGATTTTACTGCATCTTTATGTATGTTTGCATGTTTTAAATCATTAATCTTATCTCTCACATGCAAAACTAGTTAAAACAAATTGGTAACGTTGTATAAGCTAGTTATTTATTAATTAACGCCGCATGTTAAAGAGCATAACTTGTTAATAATCTGAAAATCCCTTAAACAACTTTAAATAATCTGACTTTAGCTTTTTAAAACCCTCAAGGAACGAGCCGTTGGATTGACAATCCAACCGCTAACGCTCTCCTCGTTACTAATTAATTGACGCCTGATTAGTAAACCCCCGTAAAACTATATAGGATAACAACTAAACGGCTTCACAGACGATAACCTTGGTGTATGTCTATGATCGACGGAATTCAAGTATTGATGATATCACATTGAGAAGCTTATAAGTTTTGTTTGTGTCAAACCTTGCAAGTGAATTTTTATATCCGGCACAACAAATAAGTTAAATGGTAAGGTCGAGGTAATAATATGCCGAGTAAAATAATTATAAATAATTTATTTACTCACTGTATATCTGTAATATTAACGTGAGGATATATTTATTTAATAATGTGCTCTCAAATATTATTTTTAGAAAGAATAAAAGTGTAATTAAATTCTCTAATGAAAATAAATATAATTTACTGATAGATTATCCGATGATTATAATAGTATTAATTAGATAATATTATATTAGTATTTTTAATTAAGACTATATAGGGAGTATTTATTAATTAAGTTATAATCTAAGTAAGATTAGATATTTATTTTAAGTAGAAGTTTTATTAGTTTTGTGCACTAGTTCTGTGCTATAGCCTATAAATATAGTTGTATGCTTTGTAAAAGATTGACCGTCTCAAAAAACAACTTTCTATTATTTATACTAGTTTGAAAGCTCATCTCTTTTAAGAAGTACGCAGTATTATGGAAATACAGTAGAATATCAAATGTGATCGAGCACTACCACAAGAGATATTTCTGTATCGTTTTTGTTTAATGCATATACACTATTATTAGGATCAAATGACAGTTTTCCGCTGTAAAATAAAACGCATTTCCAACTGTAGTTCCTCCACTACTGAGTCCACTCTCAGCCTTTTGAGGCTCTAGGGAACACCGAAATGTCCACAAACGTCCACTTTTATAACCTTAATGGTACAAGTCTGAAAACTTACAAGCAAACAAAAAGACATTACAAAAACTTAGAAGGCCAAATGGAAACAAGAACTTCACCATTACAGTGGAACCGTATTTCTTTTTTGTAACATTTCTTTTTGGTACGTAAAATCCAAATTTGTTAGTAATGAAATTACAAACTTATAACTATCAAACCAAACGTTATTCAGGCCAAGTCGGATTCAATCAACTGAAATGTCCTAGTCAAGGACTTGTCAAAGATTATATCAAGAAAGAGATCAAAACAGTAACTAACTAAAATAGATATATTAATCCCTTGGAATTGTTTGGTACAACTGCCATGCACTAATTGATTCTCAATGTTACGAACTACTCCTAATGCTTTGAGAACTAAATAATCGTAATATAAGATCTCTGAAAAGATGAATGTGATCTTTTGTGGATTATCTTTGTTGTCCTTTTCTTTGTATTTATAGGAACAAATCCACGATTGCTTGCTATTATTATTTGTTTTTATTTTGGCTCCAATTTCGTATTTGAATTCGACCATTTTTTCATTACTCGACTCTTGAATTGACACGCGTCCAAGTTAATATAATTTATTATGCCCCACCTACTAATTTCTTCCCATTCCTAACTGACCAGTTTGTTTGTTCTTTCGGGTCTGTCAATTTCTTTGAATTTTTTTTCCCTCCTTATAAAATATTTGGTGTAAAAACTTCTTTCGATTTAGGCTCTCACACTACAAAATAATATTTGATTTAGTGAGAGTCAAAATCTGTCACAAGCCTGTCACTAATTTAAAAACTTGTTACAAATCTGTCGCAAATTGACTAAACTGTTATAAAGCCGTCATAAAAATCGTCGCTAATAAGGTCGTAACAAAAAATACCGTCACTAATCCCGTCGTTATTTGATTATTTTTTTGTAGTGTCAACTGCACATGAGTGTTAAATATTTATGAGACAATTACCAAAAAAATACCTCGATCCAATTAAATTAACAAAAATATATATTCTAAAAACTATCGCTAACCAATAACATACTTTCAGGAAAAAAAACCTCAAAACATCCTCTACTCTCTCTTCCTCTCTCTCTATATATCCGCTCTCTATCCCCCTCTCTCTCTGATCTCGCTCTTCTCTATCTCTCCGATCTTTCTCTCATTGCTCTCTTCTCACTATCTCTCCACCCCCTCTCTCATGTCTCTCACTGCGTTCTCTCTTCGTCCATAACCACCTTAACTCTATCATTATTTGTAAAGAAATCATATCCTCAATTTAGAGTTATTATGTTGTTTCTAGATTTCATACCTCGTTTTAGAGTTAATATACTCCATGTAGAGTTTATACCCTTATTTCTACTACATACCCTCATTTTAGAGTTTATATCCTATTTCTATAGTTAATACCCTTATTTCTGTAGTTCATATCCATATTTAAAAACGGTATACCCATAACTGTAGAGTTCATACCTTATTTCTCTAATTCATACTCTATATACCAATTTGAAGACTTCAAACTCTTATTTGTAGAGATCATACACTCATTTTAGAGTTTATACCATTTTTCTGGAGATTATATCAACAATTGTGCTATTTCAATTGATTAATATATAAAACTCTAATGGCAAAATAACATCACGAATCAACTCGAAAGTATCAAAAACCTCCAAAACCACCAATTTTATATATCATTCGACGTATTAGGTCTAAAATATCAAAAATGAATTTTGTATCTACCAATATACACCATAACAATGAAAAAGCGAAATAATCACGAAGATAGAGAAAGAATAGAGAGACGGAGAGAGAGTAGTAATGATGGAAAAATAGAGAGATAGAACATGGAGAGAGTGAGAAAAAGAGAAGAGATGGAGATTGGGGTATGTTTTTTATTATCAATGTTAGAATAGTCTAAAAGACATGATTTGTTGTTGTTTTTAATATTTATTTATTAACAATTAATGATTTATTTGAGAATAGATGTGAACAATGTTGAACGTATTATTTATGCGTACATATGTCTTTATTTTATATAGTAAGTGATTTGTTGTATAGAGTATGACTTACACATGAAAGGTCAAATAATAATTTCTTACATTATATATTTTATCGTTCACAAATTTAGATTGAATGGACAATACCATCGGTAGAGTTGTAGCACATAGTTTTAGTATGTATGTCTTGACTACAGAGAACGGTTGAATTTCAATTCTTTGTGCTAATATACTTTAAGTATATTGAGCAAGATAGTGTTGTATTATTTTATGATACTGACCATAATAAAAATAATTATATATAAGTAATTATTCTGATTACTTATACTATTAATCTCTATATTATTTTCGATGCACATATTTATAATGTATACTGTTTTGACTTGCAAATGATGGGATTATTTGTATATAATAAACACGTACGTTGGGTAGTAAAATTATTTATATAGTATGTGTCTATAATTGACGGAATTAACGACTCGTAACAAGGATGTATGATATCCGCTCGAGAAGTTTATAAGTTTTGTTTGTGTCAAATCTTTCAAGTGAATTTTGAATCCGATAAAACAAATAAATTAAGTGGTAAGGTCGAATAAGTAATATACCAAGTAAAATTAAGGTTAATAATTTGTTTACTCGGAGAATATATGTAATCTTAACATGAGAAGATAATTAATTATTTCATAATTTGCTCTAAAATATTAATTTGAGAAGGAATTAGATTGCAGTTATATACTCTAGTGGAAATAAATGTAACTTACTGATATATTATTTTATGATTATAAAAGTATTAATTGGATAATACTATAGTAGTCTTTTGATTAAAACTAAATAATATATATAAATTAAGTTATAATTTAAGTAGGATTAGAGTTTTAGGTTAAGTTGTAACATCCCGTATTTTTTTTAAAATGGTTTTTATTATGATTTAATTTATCCAAAAGCGTTTTATTCAAAATTTTACCAAAAACCGGTCACTCGACTAATTTTTAGCCAAAAACCGAAACTCTTCCGAAAAACCTTATTATTAAAACCTGTTACTAATTTTATAAATAAAAAGGACCCAATAGTTTTGTTTCTAAAGATTTGTTATTTTTGAGTAGTAAAACTATATTTTTGCATTAAGAGTTAACTATTAGAACTTTGGGGACCAAATAGTTCGTTACCTCAAACTTTATCAAAACAGCTTTTATAAACTCTTTTCAGCCACTTTCTACAGATAAGATTCAGTAAACTAGTAAGCAAGAGAGAGAAAGAGTAAGAAGAGAGAAAAGAGAGAAAAGAAAAGAAATAGAAGAAGAAGAAGGAAACCACCATTAGCGGGTTCATACCGGAAGCATCTCCTCTACGCTCTAAGGTAACGGGAGTTATCCATTGCGACTAGACGAGGGTGTATGTTAGGTTTTGGTTTTGTGTTTATTATAAATTGGGGGTTTTTGCCGTTTATATTAATTGTGTTCTTAAATTGTTAATTGGGATTATTTGTTGTAGTTTTAGTTCCATTATTTAAATTGTAGAGATTGAAGCCTTAGATATGATCATTTCGAATTAGCGAGATTATGGATGGGTTTGCATGATTTATTAGTTGTTTATGGGATTATATAGTTGTTGATGGTATTGGATGAATTTATGGTGAATAATGGTTAATTGTAGTTTATGCATACAAGGTGTTTGTTAAAATGCCCGAATGGGATTTTACGTTATTGGAGTTGTTCGTCTAGTTGCGAATTTAGTACATATGGTTATGTGTTATGTTGTATTACGTTCCGTGAACGTTATTGGAGTTGTTCGGCTAGTGGCGAATTTAGTACATATGGGTATGTGTTATGTTGTATTACGTTGATTGGAGTTGTTCGGCTAGTGGCGAATTTAGTACATATGGTTATGTGTTATGTTGTATTACGTTGATTGGAGTTGTTCGGCTAGTTGCGAATTTAGTACATATGGTCATGTGTTATGTTGTCTTACGTTGTTTGGAGTTGTTCGGCTGGTTGCGAATTTAGTACATATGGTTATGTGTTATGTTGTCTTACGTTGTTTGGAGTTGTTCGGCTGGTTGCGAATTTAGTACATATGGTTATGTGTTATGTTGCATTACGTTACGTGACGTATGTGGTGGTGTTATTTGATTAGTATTACATTATTGGCCGAGGCCGTATGAGAATGTGTTATTTGCGTGGATTTATATTATCGGCCGAGGCCGTATGAGAATGTGTTATTTGTATGGATTTATATTATGGGCCGAGGCCTTGTGTGTTAGCTGTAGTGGCAATGGTCTCTGTCTCTCCCTAATTCCGGGGACAGAAGACGGCCGAGGGGATAGGGAATGACTCGTCTTACGGACCGGGGCGAGTGGCGTGAGAGGTCCCAGTGTGCACTATTTACTTTTATGTTAGCAATGGTCTATGTCTCTCCCTAATTCCGGGGACATATGACGGCCGAAGGGATAGGAAATGACTCGTTTTACGGACTGGGGCGAGTGGCGTGAGAGGTCCAAGTGCGCACTATAAATCTACTTTTATGTTGCAATGGTCTATGTCTCTCCCTAATTCCGGGGACATATGACGGTCGAAGGGATAGGGAATGACCTACCTTACGGGCCGGGGTAGGTGGCGTGAGAGGTCCATGTATGCTTTAGATGTGTGTTGATATTAGTTAATTTATTTAATTTATCGTAGTTGTAGAATGTCGTTATATTCTTTTTATTCGTAGATTATCGTAGTTGTAGAATGTCATTATATTTCGTTTTGTACGTCGTTTATCGTAGTTGTAGAATTTGTGAGTTCTTGCATTTAAGGGATGGAGTGACGGTATTTGTGGTGCCGTCCCGTCTAGTTATGTGCGTGGGACTCACCGTTACAATTTTTGTATTTCAGGTACAACTTAGGTTGAGGCATTTGGATAGGAGCTATCGCAATGCATCACATGGGTTCGGGCTTTTGCTTTCTTTTCATGTATATTTTATTTTTGAGGTTGTAGCCTACGGGCAATTTACATTCGTTTATTTTATCTCGCCTTGTAGCCGCGTTTGGCAAATACTTTTGTTTATTGTTTAATAGTTTCTTTAGCTCGCAAGTCTTTTTCTTTTAAAAATTTTAATTTTGTACCAACAAGTTCTATTTTCTTTCCTTTTAAAAAGGTCATGCCTCGATGTCCGTGTCTTTTGGATTTTGGGGCGTGACATAAGTACAAGTTTATTACTTTTTTTTGCACTAGATCCATGTTGTAGTATATTTATACAATGCTTTTATGCTAATGAAAAATATATCGCTCATAATTCATATATAGAGTTAGAGTTTTATAAGTTTTCTAAGTACATCTCTATAATGGAGCAATACAATATCATAAGGATACGACAGAAGATCAAGTGTGATCGAGCAATCCGACAGGTATTTCTGTATCGTTTTTGCAATAAGGATCAAAGACTAGTTTTGCACTGCAAAATCAAACGTGTTTACAAATCAAAAATTTGAAGCTATGTTTTTTGTAATTTAATTTAAAAACGATTTGTTTTTGTAATTTTTCCAATATTTATAGTTTAATAAAGTTCACCCCATACATATTATGTCGCTACAAAGTGTTGAGATTTCTTGTTGTCACATGTGTTTTGATTTCAATTAGAGGCAATTATCCTGTTATATATAGTATTTAGGCCGTATTTAATTATTGTATTTTATTTACTTCTCTCTTGAATTGTAAGGCATATGTTGTGTGAAATCTCCCGCTATATGTGGAGTTCCTGCACCATATAAATAACCCACAAAGACTATAATATTTGTGAAACGACTAGCTAATTATACTTTCTCAAACATTAGCATGTCTGAATTGACCTAAGTGGTTCTTTTTCATCAGTGGTTATTTAAAACACTTGCATGCCAATCAAAGTCAAATTATTCTTTCTCAAATATTAGTGGTTCTTTTAGAACCTTAACATGTCCATCTAGACAAATTATTTAGTCCTTATGAGGAGGAATGATGTGATCATCTATACCATAAACTATGTGACAGGTCTATATATGGGTCACTCAACTCATTTATAAAAATAACATTAGAATTTCACTGATTCTCTCTCTAATTGGATGAATGCAAAAGGTCAAACTAATAACACAAAACGCGACATCTCCATCTTACAAATATATGTTTTCCTTTTCTTCAATTCTAATTTTGTTTCTTTAGCATTTATTTTTTAGTTTACAAATCTAATCTAAATTTTGTTTCAAAATCACAAATGTATTTTTTTTAAATAATCTGATCATAAATCATTTGACTAAAACATAAAATACTACTCCCTCCGTTCCTAATTAATCGTCCTCTACAAAATTACGTGCAATTTTGATCGGCTTATAACATGTATCAAAATTGTCAAAATCAAAAATTTCAAAACTAAATCATATAATTTAATGTTTGAACTAAATGATTAACTTTTGAAAAATTTTATTCCGACAATTTTGATACAAGTTATTGGCCGTTCAAAATTACACGTAGTTTCATAGTGTACAATTAATTAGGAACGGATGGAGTATCAATCACAACAAAGAAGGACTTGAATTAGACAGAGAAAAAAAAAGTTCGAAAAAAACTTATATGCTAATAATTTGCTTCACATCGATTGGATTCTTTTTTTTTTACTTGGAATAGTTTGATATAGATAAAAATTAGGATTTTTTCTTTATCAAATAAATAAAAGATTAAAAAAAGAGAAAAATTAACTCAGTCAACATTTTTCTTTTAATAAATCGATTAAGAAAGCAAGTAAACTATTTCTCTGTCTAATTCAAGTCCTACTTTGTTGTGATTGATAGTATATTATGCTTTAGTCAAATGATTTATGATCAGATTATTTAAAAAAAAATACATTTGTGATTTTGAAACAAAATTTAGATTAGATTTGTAAAGTAAAAAATAAATGCTAACGAAACCAAATTAGAATTTAACAAAAGGAAAGCATATATTTGTAAGATGCAGAGGTGAGATTTTGTGTTATTAGTTTGAAATTTTGCCTTCATTCAATTAGAGAGAGAATTTGTGAAATTCTAGTGTTATTTTTATAAATGAGTGGAGTGACTCACATATAGAGGTGTCACATAGTTTATAGAGACTAAATAATTTGTCGTCTATCAATGTCAAATGACTAGTTAATTATATTTTTCTCAAAAAGGGGCCGCAAAGTAAAACCGACCTAAGTGGTATTTTTCAAAAGTTGAGGAAAGATGGCAAGTTCTTGATTAAGATTACGTAACAATTACCACAGCCATACATACAATTATATGGCCTGCCTATCAGACACAAAAAAGAACAAATTCTTATTTACTTTCTCTAACTTTTGTTATAATCACAGAAGTTAGCTTGGTGATCTCTCCGAGAACATTATACTTTCATTTCCTTTTGTTAAATACGTGGCCAATGGCCAATAGGCACAAAATAGATATATATCCATACTGTTATAATAAGAAAGCTCATTAAAAAAAGTTAGTTATTTTTTGAAACTACCAAAGTTGCCCAACTATTGTATAAAAATAAATCCAAAAACTTTTTAATAATTACCAGCATATAATGTATACACGTATATGTATCCACGCCTCTCTCTTCTTTTTCAAACACGGATTACAAAGAAAAATACTGATCTCTCAGTCCTTTCTCTCTCACTGTATATGCAAGGAACAAATAAGTTAATTATACGGTAGAAAAAAGTATATCATTTCTTAACTCCTAATTCTAAGTTTGGTAACAGATTTTTTTAGTTGAATTTTGTATTTTGGATTCTAAAAAATTATGATTGTTTGACAAGTCAGATTTTTCAACTTCTAAAATTCTATTTTTTGGGCTGATAAAGCTAAAAAAATACATATTTTTAAATTTTACATTTTCAATGGATTTTTAAACGAGATTTTTAAATTTTGATTTTGTACCAAAAAATCTGTTACCAAACATAGCCATAATCTTAAAAAAAAAAAAAAAAAAAAGTTATAATGAAAACACTAAAAATTCACCAAAATAATAACTATAGATACTCATAATTTAAAAGAACAAATTGATGAACCACCAAACATATATCAAAATAATAATATATATATTTCAAATTTAACAAGAAAAATTGAACAACCTTTTGAATCTAAAGACAGGAGGGGGTTGCCCTCAGTAGTATTTAATTGGGCATAGGTGACAGTTGAATATGAGTAGTCTTTGATTATATGCGGTGGTTTTGTGTAGGGAAAATAAGAGAGAGAGAGAGAAAGGTATGGCAAATGAATAAAAAAATATTAAATTTAGTTTATATAAGAGTAGTGGCAGTATTGTAATTAATCATATAACCCGGGGGTATTTTCCTAATTTAACTGGGAAAAAATTTGGCAGGGCACGTGGCACGCCATACCTCAGCGTGTATCCGCCCCAGGTAATAGTAGAAACTTTCCTAGATTTATCCCAATTTTTGCATCGTTTCTCTCTCTCCAAACCTCATATATGCAACCTTCCGTTAATAAAAGTTTAACAGATCAGAGCTAACGTTATCATTTTCTTCAGAATCAAATCTATTATATAATACAATTAGTTCGTTCTCACCAGACATCATAGTCTTTTTTACCCATTAATTGTTTGTGCAAATATTTATTTGATTTCAATAAATAAAATAGTACTAATATTCATGTATTTTTCAGTTTGTTTTACTATGCTCCGAAGTTTTCTCTCCCTTTTTTCGAAGGTTTACTCTATTATATTTGATTTCATCTTGTCTTGTGTGTAACTCCGAAAATAACTTCATAGAGGTGATATGTTTGTTGTGATAGAACAACGCTACGTTCTTGCCTTCTTGGGTAGAATAAGCGTTTGTTAATTTTTCTTTAATCGTTTGTTTGAACACTAATGCCTGTATAAATATCTTAAAGGTCGATTTGTTATAATTAGACTTGATTTTTAACATGCATATATTATTTTAGTTATTTTTGCTGATAAAAAGAGGCGAGAAACTAAGTCTTAATAGATGTAAACAATATAACTGTTCTGAGTCTTATTAGCTCAGTATGGATATATTGGAGATATAGAGAGGGACAACAAGACGGATATTTATTCATTGATAAGTGTAGAGAGATACATCAAGAGACCACCTAACCCTTTTTATATAATAGAGGATAAGCTCACATATGATAGAAAATGCTAAGATAGGCCTAAGATGGCCAATAACATCTTACAACACTCCTCATTTGGACGTTTTGATTTCTTCGTTTTCTTGCAGTCGATCTGAGTTGAGTTTATTCGTAGTGCTAAACACATAAAACTTTAGGGCTGAAAAACCTAGGGTGGGACAAAACTGTTACCTAGGACAAATTGTGTAGCAGAATGATATAGGACAAAATTACATGTAAGTAACTAACCACAAAACAGTGTCTCATCAAAACCTTGCCAGAGAAAACTCAATGGGAAAATCTCTGGTCTAAGAAAAAAGAGTGCAACAGTGGTAGTAGTAGGGGATCAACCACAAAACAGGTGCCTTATCAAAACCTTACCAGAGTAAATCCAGAGAGAAAAACCTCCGATCGAAGGGCAAAAGAGTAAACAGTGGTAAGAAGTATACAACAAGATGTTGTCCCTAATTTCGGCAACCTTAAGTGAGATATGATGGGAACGTGTCTCGCTAAAAACTTTGCCAAGTAAAAACTAGTGGTAAAAAGCTTGGTCTAAGGACAAAAAGAGTACATGCGCATGCGACTGGATGCTCCCCCTCACTTGCACATGACAGGGTGAGATGATTTTGACTAAGTAGTAATTAGTGCAATAAGCATTCTTATGGATTCTCCCCCTCACTTGCACACGACTGAGTGCAAGGATTTCATATTCCAAAAAATAGTACAAGCATTCGACTGGATGCTTCATTTTTACTTGCACACGACTAGATGTAGTAAAATCTTAACATGCAATAGCACAAGCATTCGACATGATGCTTTTACATTTTATATGTGAAGATATTTTTTGGCGAGAAATTCTAAATACCATAATCTAGTCATGTCTCTTTTGATAGATAACAACAAGTTGTACTCAAATATGACAAGCGTTTTATCTAGATCGTGAGACAAAGCATATGTAATTCAAATATGGCTAATACTAGCTCGAATCCATATACACTCTCTAGTCGTCTCATAGAGCACGAGTAGATCAGAGTGATTCGTTTGGAGTCATTTCAAGACCTCCAAGATATCACCTTATTGCTAATGGTAAAGACAGACCATGTTAGAAATATCACTTATGCAGGTCTGATAAGTAATTAGCATCGATATAACCGAAAAAAGGTTGCTTTAATTCGAGTACCGAAGGGGGTAGTTACCCTTGATTACGCAAATGGGATAAAGAAGCCACTTTCCATAGTACATTTACTGTAACGGAAAAATGTCTTTAATGCCATTTCGGTGGTAGCGTGTTAACACGATGCTGTGTCGAGTTATACCATTCACAGTAGACGAGATGTTCGTCCTTGCACATTAGACCAAGTACAATGATGCACTTATTGTACTTAGATATGAACATCATGGGTCAATATCTCTTCATCGTCTCATTAGGGATGAACCGGGTCTATATTAATGTCTAGTGATTGAACGATCTTGGGAGAATCTGATAATTTAGTGTCATGATGACTAAAGCGTCATAACACCTTCTGGGTATAGTGAATCATGGACTTAGATTCTATATATACGGGACTCGGTTATCAGGCTGAGTCATTATCGTGTCTTCCCAAGATTCTTCATCTCGAAAGGCAAATCCAAAAGTGGATTGCGTAATAAACACGCAAGGGCATAATAGTTATCCATGTATGCCAAGCTGATCAATTACTCACTTAGGCAAGTATACCACATCCGTTTGGATTATTTCAATCTATACAGTGAACGTCTCAGTTAATTGAGAACGTGTTCCGTGGTCAGGAACAACTTGATTAAACCACATAAAGTCACATAGGGACATTCATGTATATCTGTTTGTCTAAATCCTCATAGAGATAAAACATGACCATTCATGGCCGCATACTCAGTTTTTTGGAAACTACTAAACTTAATAAGTAGGGGACCATTATAACGTCCATTACGAAGAAATAAATCATCTCGTAATCAATTACAAGGTGTGAGAGAAGCCTTGCGCTGCTAGACGAGCACTGATATAGTCTCATTATTCTCATCACTCTTCCTTACAAAAAACAAAATAAACGAACTCGTTTAACATTGGTGGTGTTGGAGCTACTGGTCCAAACACTCCTTTCGCTAATGAACTCTACTTGGATTGTAAGTTTCCATTAGGCCAGTCTGTTTCACGTTGACCTCAGGCAATAATTTATGGTTCCGTGTCATAATTTGCTCATATTATCACTCGTCACCGAATATATGAACAATTAATCAATGACAATCTCATTTCGTTTCAATATAGTCTAAAATATCATGATCGACAGATATTTCGAGATTTTTAGGATGAGGAGGAATCACACATCTCATTGATCCTGTATAATCCCGTGTGACAAATGAATTTCAGTTCACCTCTCAATGGACTAAACGAATTAAGAACCGGTCAACTTCCTCGTATATTGAGAAGGATGACAGACTGGACAACCGACAACAGTGTCATTCGCTTTGCGAGTTCGGCCAAAGCAACGTGTTACAATAGGAACATGGTGTCTGACAGGGACGTCTTTCCTTGCAAGCATAATTGCAGAAGCTATAAATGATTTCGTGACCTTTCATAAATTGTCAAGTGCGTCTGGCACTTATTTAGACTTGGGAGAGTCTCTACACTTACTTATCACTAAGTGTAGTTTGGGGATCAAGCTAAGACTGAGTGGGAATGCCATGTTACATCACGTCGTTTCCTATTAACGTTCACGTGCATATCGTCCGCTAACGACGGGGAGAACAGTCTTAGCGATGTCACTTCCGCATGTCATGCGGTAAAGAGATCGCTTGCCAAGTTACTCTATCAAATGATAGGCAAGGAATTCATAATCAACTTATGTCTCCTTCAAAGGTCCATATTCTGAACGCTTTAGCGCCTCAATCAAAATACGAATTAAGCACTCAACACGCGTTAATATGAGACTTCTGGCTCATAGCCAATAAACAGCGGGTACGCATAAGGTGTTTGAATGTCTATGGGCCTCATAACGGACCTATGCAGTAAAATAGCATAACCCCACACGGAAATATAAATCTTGGTGTGCAAGACCAAGAAGTGCGTGCAATCATTTGCAGTCACATCATCAAACTTTCTGTGAGTCCATTTGGGTCTGAACATAATCGATATGATGTTCAATTTCAATTCCCAAACTCAAGTAATTCAAATCAAAATTTTGATTCTTACTCTTTGGCATTATAAAGTCGACTAGACTTTTCAGGATGATCCGTATGAGGATCTATCAATTTAATGATAGGGTTAAGAGTTTGGGAAGTGTTGTATTTCTGTGGACAATAATAAAATGTGGCTTATTGTCGATGCATCAACCATACGCATATATATATTTATGGTCTATAGTATAATTGGATAAGTCCACAATAACTCCTTCAATTCTTTACAAGAATTCTACGAGTCTATTTTCGTGATTTTTACACATTAGTCTTTCAGATAGAGCATTAATGGCATGGATTTCGGATTAATCACAAAATTATCTCCTCAAAAAGAATCCAAACGCAATGCGATTATAAATCAAGCATCGTCTCTTGATCCGGGAATATATCATCCGGTTAATGCCACAATATCAAAATGTTCTTATCAATCGGCGACATGCGAATGATAGTACAGACAATCATGTCTTATCATCTAAATCATTTATCAATCGACAACATGAGAAATGATAAGCTAACTTTAAATGCTTTAAAAAAATGTGGTAGCAACCACGTGAGAGACATTTCAACTCCTCTAAAATACTCTTTTGTTTGTATTGATTGGAGGCTATGTAAAGAAATTTCAATTCTTTCATGAGCTATTACCAGATAACACTGGTTTTCTATAATATTTTATAACTCAAGAAGGTACGACAGGACCTACAGGAGTATAAGGCCCCATCTTTGACAAATCAATTTGGTTTTACCAAAGATTTCGATTTGGAACAACATGTTCATATATCATTGTCACAAAAAACTCTTTAGGTAAGTAGTTGGTGAAATTATGTGGTACATTGTTACCCACTATTTCTCGACAAGCAACTACCCCACAAGTATTGCCTAAAGATTGATAATTTAAAATTTGGTCACATTTTGAAAAGAATTTTCTAAAAACACTTTAAATTATTTTAAGAAATTTCATAAACAGACAAACCATAATCCAAAAATATGGTCCAAATGGAAAAAAATCAGAATCCAAATGGAAAACATAATCCAGATGAGCGAAAAAATAGCTCAATGATTTATCCAAATCAATAAAGAGTTTTTTTTTAGTTAGCTTTAACCACATTGGCGACGACTATTCCACTCTTACGATAGTTTAGAACTATTTAAGGATAGTCGTGCATGACATTTGTCATTTATAGAATATAATTGACTTATTGAGCAATGTCTCTTAGTTTGGGATGACTGACCCAATTATTCCTTTCAAAGCTGCATAGGTGCCATAGGTCTTCGGTTCAGACAATTGTCTAAACCTCGCTTGGCTAAGTGGGCGTCAGGCTCGCGGAAATTCAAGACGACTAAATCTGGTCTCGGTTCTTAATTCAAGGACGAGGTCCACGAAGAGAATTACCATTAGGCATAAAAACTGCCATAAACCCAATAGGACGAGTAATCACTCATCAAGTAACAAATGGGTGATGAAGGAAAATGATGAATATAAATTCACAATACTGCTTATGAAATAAATTTTCTAAGCTAGTATTTTGGTGAATAATCGCTCCAATATGTCAATTACAGACATTTGTTTACCAGAAACGCCATCGCGTCTCAAATGTGGCGGCGGAATAATATCAACACCTTAGCTTTCATCTCGCGAGTAATAACAAACTCGTGTTTTCCTCATCAAAGATGACATCTAAAAATTTGGGCATCACATTTTCACACATCAGGGTGACTAACATGTGCTGACGGAATAACATCAACGTCTAAACAGTTATTTTGCAAGTATGCTTTGAGATTTTTCTCATCATAGATGGCATCCAATATGTGTTGGGAGTTCTAGATTAGTTATCATATAACACGACCGGTTTATATGTTTATGGTTTGCACAAGAACAAATTTTGTTTCGAAATGACAGGTTTGAAAATAATTTTGCTTTTAAAGTGAACTGGTTCCCATTGATCGAATGACATATCGATACTAAGACACCAATTCAGCGAAACATACATCACTATATAAACACACTCGGAGAAATTATTATTTAGTCAACCCCTTTCGGTAACTCTACTTGAACACGACCATGTAATACGATGAGGGTGGAGGGCACGAATGCCACTTATACATCGACCTTATTAGGATAGAAACTATCCGCCTATATATTTCTTAGATATCGTATCCAAATAGGTGAGTCTATTTAGGAAAGTTTTATAATTTTTCCAACTTAAATGTGAAAATATATGATTTCGCAAATTAACATGTTGTGCACATATGTACATGGCAGTTAATACATTTATAGATATTACTATTTCTCCGATTTACCAATTATATTATCAATTAGAACAGTATCTATCACAATTACAAGCAAGATCTAATTAATCATTTGTTATTTTACTTCTATATGTGTAGGTTTTATTGATGGTAATTCTCAATATACATAACAATCATGCAAGTAATCAGATTAATTACTAATTTAACTTATTACATGCAAGTGTAGGTCAAATTTATATGGAAACATATCTATTTGTTCAGTTAACATATAATTATTCACTTGCCTTTTAATTATTATATATATATATATATATTCATGTGGGTGAATCTTTATAGACCGAATATTGACTTTTATAACACGCATGCACTGTTTTATACATGTAACATACTACAGGGACCACACGTGTAATTTCAATAAACCATTTATTTCATTTTTAGGATTATTACATAGACAGTCCAATAGTTTCTGGAAAATACGGTTTGGTCTTACAGATTTAACGTGTGTACATATGGCATGCAATTTTATAATACTAATGTAACAGAGAGATTTTTAATAGGCAATAGTACTCATATAAGTTTTGACATACGGCAACTGCATATTATCTTTAATATATATATTTCTAATACACAAACCACAAGCAGCATAATAATTAGGTGTCATGGTATCATATAAATTCATGCAATAGTAACAATCGTCCGTACGGTTACAGTGCTTAATAGTTTCTAACATATGATGCTATATTAGGTTTTTCATGATCAACATGCATGGTAATATTACAGGCCTATAACATGGTAGTAGCTTACGATGGTAATTTTTATACATAATTTTGAGAAATTTATGTATCTTTATCACGGTTTGTTGGTGAAACTTGATAGAACAATAACCCCCAAGTGTTGGTGAAACTTGATAGAACAATAACCCCCAAAAAAATCCGGATAAACCTCAAGATTTATACTTTTACCCAATATCCGAGCAAGAAAACCCTAATCTTCGAGCTTGTATGTCAATCTTGATGAGCAAAGTGCTGATAACGTGTTGTGAGTCGTATTAGCTCAGTATATATATATTGGAGATATAGAGAGGGACAACAACACGGATATTTATTTATTGATAAGTGTAGAGAGATACATCAAGATCGTCAATAATAGAAAAGGTCAAGATATGTCCAAGTAAGATCCATAGAGTAAGTTAAAAGATAACCAATAATATAATATAACAATAACTAATTAATACTATCTATCATTTAATATACATAATTAATTTCGCACACATGCAAAATGTATTTATATTGTGATATAAATGCATGCGCCACATGCGGACATGGGTGCTACCTACACTAAATTATTCTCTCTTGTTACCTATATCTATTAAGACAAAATCTGTTAAATGTCATTATATAAAATCTTGAAGAGATGTAATATTCCTTTCCAATATATGTGATAATCTCCATAACTTTTTTGGATAATATATATGGGCCGGTATAACACTTTGTTTGTGTGAATAGCTAGTAATTTTTGGATAATATCTATGTGTGGGTATAAGTATAACGCTATGTTCGTGTGAATACTTAACCATAGTTGATTTATTTTATCAACTTTACACAAAGCATCATAACCCAAACTATGATCAGCTCGAATCCACCGCCTACCGGATGACCAGAATGTTTTCATATGCTTTTGATGGTAACAAACTAGCAGAGCACTTATGAAGCTAGGCCAAGTTGTTGACTTATGGAGCAGTGGTTTTGTAGCAAACTCTCCTCTTATCACTGATGCTATGACTTTTCGTATCGCATGCTCTCAATCTAAGGAGATGCAATGGGATGAGTTAATCTTTCAAACGGATTGCAAAGTCTTAGCAAAAATTTGTTCACATCGCGACATTATAGCGCCTTTGGAGATCCAAATGATTCTCGAAAATATTAGTGAAATGCGAGATAATTTGACATTAGTAGTACTGTTGCCATTTAATTCACTTGTCTAGTTGACTTACAATTTGACATTTCTCCTTTTACACTACCGTCCATTTAAAGAGTTTCCTGGGTGTACAAGATTGACAAACGGTGTTGCGCACTATTTTGTTAAATTAGTTAAAAATAATGTAATTTCGTTTAATTTCGTAGTTTTATCTGACCAGGTGTGCTCTTTAATTTTGATGGACTCGAATCAATATAATATCTGCTTTCAAAAGAAAAAGACTAGCAGAGCACTTCAAAGTAAATTTTATATTAATATCTAGGGTATTAAAAATAAATTACAAGCTGGTATATATCGCGGGTAAACTATAATTTTACCATAAATTTCAAAAATAATAAAAATATAACTCTCACATGATAAGACATTATATCATTATATGCGACATATATGCCCACATGTGATGGGCTAAAGGATATAAAATTAGTTGGCCAACCACTAACAGACGAGCATCATAATCGTATTCTTCACGTGAAAATGATGGTAATTAAGTTATACAAACAAGCTGGAGCGAAATCGTGCCAAATTTTACATTAAATAATCAAATACTAATTTAAGTGAAATAAAAAAATAAATAGTATCAAATCATCGTTTTAACATATTTTAATAAAAATTCATAGTCAAAAATTGAAAAAATCACAATTTTTTGAAATAATGGGAGTGTCATCGCCCCTATAGTTTACACTTAACTTCCCCCGCTAACAGGAACATAGGGCATTTTACATAACTTTACACTCTCTAATAGGGGTGGAATCGGCTCGGGACCCGACCGAAACTTATCAACCCGAATTCCGACCCGATTAGAATCGGAAACCATTTTTTACTCCAATCTCGAGTCCGGTATTTTGGGTACCCGACGGGTCGGGATGGGATAATAGCGATAACATTTTATTTAAATTTGATACACTAAAAGTTACGAATAACTTCACAAAAATTACAGAGTATATGATAAAAGTCGCATATATTCATGCGTTTCCCTTCATCGGTAACTCACTAAGTACTACTACTATATGCATAAAAATTGTATGAGAATCTACAAACTGTACAGTAACTCACTACGTATACATGTGTTTCCCTGATCAATTTAACACTTTGACAAAATTGTACAGTAACACTAAGTATACATGTAATTGAAGCATGTCTAAATTTTTATACATTGCTTCAAAAATTTTATACATTTAGTTTTCTATGGAAGTCCTAACTTTTCAAAATATAGTTGCTATGCAATTAACTGTGATCAGGCAATAATAAAATTAAAAACAAAATTAGAATTTACAATTTACAATTTAGTAGAATAATAAATTTTGATACATATATAACTAAATATTAATAAAATATAAATAACAATATTATTTCGGATACCCGACACTATTTAAAATCATACCTGATCCCGAAATCAATCGGGTCGGGAGAGTTTCGGGTCGGGTTTGTGTAATTTTTTCTAGCCCTACTCTCTAGGGTATTTATTCTCAAATTCTTTCCAAATGTAGCTTTGTGCTCCAACCAATCCCATGGGCTCGAAAAAGAGGAATCTCATAGCAAATTAAACCACTAGAGCAGTGTTTTCGATTTAAATTTTAATCACAATATACAACCTTATAACCTATATAAAACCCACATACTAGTTCCAACTCAAACAACAAAGCTCAGGATACTCTATCCATCAGCTACACAAATATTATTAGGTAAGTTTTTAGGTTCTATACTGTACTTTACAGTTAAGAAGAATGGGAGCTCAACACTCTGTCCGACGTGGCAATGCTCCATTGGCGGTGAAGCCCTCGCCAACGAAAACTGGTTTTCCGGAGAAAGCTCGACAAGTTATTTCATTCCACTCTTCCGCTAAATGGAAGACACATTTTGATGCCTCCAAAGCAACTACAAAACTGGTATAGGTCATTCAAAAATAAGAAAGGAGATCTACTTTTTTTTAATCCCTCTCTCCATCTGGTACACAAACTTTTCACGTACAGATCGTAAAGTTGTGCGACAAAGCTCTACAATATATTAGTCAATTTTCCCGACTAAAGTTTCATTTTTTAACTAGTTACTATGATAATGTAAATTTATTATTTTTTTCTTCACTTATTTTGCTCTATTTTCTTATGTTTAGATGGTTATAGACTTCACAGCGTCATGGTGCGCACCTTGTCGATTCATGGATCCAACTATCAAGGAGTTTGCGGCGAAGTATATAGATGTTGAGTTCATCAAAATTGATGTCGATGAGTTGATGGTATTTCCTTTTCTTTGATCTGGGTTTCTTTTACTTCATAATGTTAAAATTTAGAATAGTACACCTTTATCTTACACAATTTAGTAGATCTTGATACACATATTGATGGAACTTAAAATTTAGCTTGAGTGTGTGAGTCTCACATTCTGCATAGGAGCCAATGAGAGAATTCATTTATAGGGTTTGACCCGTGTTTCTCGCTAATGTTGCGTAACATGCGCACAAAAAGGTAAGATCAAGGGTGATTTGGTGGTTTGACCACCATTGAACATCCTCCGCCTTAAATAGTAGTGAGGAGGTGTGAACCTTTTAGGTGTTTAATGTAATAATAATAATGGAGTGTTCAATGAATTATGGTTTAGAAATACCCGTATTTAGTGTGTATAAATTTGAGTTCGTATTGGTTCAGATGATACTATTCCTATAGTATGAGCTTATTATATAGGTAGAGGAGGCGATTCAGGGCGTATCTTTCTTGATATATATGATCTTGTCAATCACATATTATGTATATCTTCACGTATCACTAATGGCATATTGAGATATATCTAGTCATATCTCATGTATCTTTTCCACCGACTGGATTAGGCTGAGGGGATAATGATGTGGCTCCTCATCAGCGACGGGAACTCTCACAGGGTTCATGACTCTTTGTATAAGTGTCAGTGGCGTTCATCTGCATTCTTTCTCTTTTGGATAGTCGAATATCACTTAGCGAGTAGGCCCTGACATGGGCTCCTAACTTGTCTTTTAGTCTGTTGATTGATATACATTCATTTATGATCAAAAAATGTATATTTAATGGTTTGACCTTATATTCATGAGATATGTGCCGTGTAGATTTTGTGTTTTATTTCATTTGAGAAATATTTGATTGATGGCTCAATGTTATCAGTATCTTTTGGAGAATATCTCATCGAGGGATTGACAAACGAGATATCCACTTTTGACAAGTAGATAAGGCTCCTAACCCTATCTGCTTCCGTCCCTAGGGCGAATAATTACTTTCTTTACTTTTAGGTTAATTGCTAGCTCAAACCGCATTTATTGCATTAAATGCGAAGTTATAACCTTAAATTTTAACCTCTTTCACATATTATACTCACAATGAGGTTAATTATATTCGTACTTAGTCACAATTCCGTGTACATATTGGTAGAAATATTATTAAACTCTTTAGATTTGTCTTGATGAGGTTACAATTTGCGATTGCCCACCGTCTTTTTTTATTCAAGAAAAATAAAAAATTTAATAGTTTCAAAATATAGCTATAATTGATATTATGAGATTACAAACCTGGTATTCGATTATAAAAAAAACCTCTTTCATTGGAAATAATGTAATGCAAAAGTGTTTAAAAGGTTCCATAAATTTAAATCCTAGATATGAGGGAAGATGAACACAGGCTAAATATATTGGGATCAAATTTAAAAAAGCACCGGAGGTTAAAAATTAAAGAATGAGAGTAGAGTATAAATCACACTACAATAGAGAAAGTTATAACAACATAAAAGGTAGCTATTGTTCTTTTATATACAGCGGAGCTAGGCAGCTAGCTAGCTCACATAACAACAAAATAGTAACAAAAAGTATGTTGTTAACTTGTTAATTATCGTGGTATTTTCTACATTAGAGGTAAAATGTAATTAAAGTAGCGACAAACAACCCTTATTAAAAAATGTACACTATTGGTACTAATAATCTTATTGGTACTAATAAGCTTACACCCTATAAAACCTTTAATAATGCTGCCCCTGTCTCACACATCCTTTTTGCTGATGATGTTCTTATTTTTGCTAATGGGTGCAAGAAAAATCTTAATATTCTAATGAATTTTATTAATGCTTATGAGCTTGCTTCTGGTCAACTCCTTAATAGGAGTAAGAGTGTTTTTCTTACTCATAGGAATACTCTGCATAGTAGGAAGAATATTATTGCTACTGTTACTGGTTTCAAGGAGGGTTTTTTCCCTACTAACTACTTAGGGATTCCTTTACACTATGCTAAATTAACTGCTACTATGTATGAACCTTTAATTGAGAAAATTTGTAAAAAAGCTGCATGTTGGAAAAGTGGTTTATTATCTCCTGGGGCTAAGGTTACTTTAATTAAGCATGTGTTGTCCTCTATTCCTATGCATTTACTGGCTGTACTTCAACCTCCCCAACTGGTCATTGATAAAATTGAAATAGCTTTTGCTAATTTTTTCTGGGGGGACCATGAGGGTAGAAATAAGCACCACTGGCTCAAATGGTCTAAATTAGCTTGCCCTGTAGCTGAAGGGGGTTTAGGTATTAAGAGTTTGAATGACACCATGAAAGCACTGCATAGCAAGATGAGCTGGAGGTTAATTGATACTATTACACCTTGGACAACCTTCATGTTTCAAAAATATTTTATTAATTCTGCTAATTGGGGTAACCCTGTGGTACATCCCTCACATTCCACTGCTTGGAAGATTTTTAGCTCAAGCTTTAAAGTTTTAATGGCAAACAGCAGATGGAATTTAAAAGATGGTGCTATTAGTTTTTGGTTTGAGAACTGGATGGGGGAGGGCCCTCTTTTTAATAATTTTACTGTCATTTACCCTCATGTCCTTCTTAATCAGGTTTATAAAGCAGGTGGGTGGGACTATGACCTACTTCACACTATGGGGGGTGATGACCTTATTGCTAAAGTGTCTAAATTTGTTTTCCTTTTCACAAAGGGAGATGACACTAGATACTGGCCTAATACTCTTAATGGTGTTTTCACTACTAAAAATGCTTTTGATTTTTTCAGAACCAAAAAAGATATTCTCCCTATGGCTAAACATATTTGGAACCAGACTTTACCTTCCAAAATCAGCATATTTTTCTGGAAACTTTGGTGTAATGCTATTAAACTGGATGAGGATGTTAAAAAATATGGCATTATCATTGCTACTAAATGTTGCTGTTGTTTTTCTCATTCTACAGATTCCATTGCACATCTCATGAGCCATAGTGATATTGCTTTTGAGGTCTGGAACCATTTTGCCAAAATTTTTGGCTACCCTAAGTATGTGAAAGGTATGTGGAAAAGTTTTGTGGTAAACTGGTGTAATAGCTGTGACAATACACAGGTTGGTTTGCTGGCTGCATTAGTACCTTTCTTAATAAGCTGGGAAATTTGGCTTAGCAAAAACAGCTACAGGTTTGATAATGAGAATATGAGCTCTGAAAAGATCATTAATAAGGTTAACAAGTGGTTAAGGGAACTTAACATGCTCATCAAACCTAAATCCCCCACTGTCAATTTTCAAGCTCTGACTATTAATGCTTTACATGTTAATAATATCAGCTGTAGAATGAAGAGACCAAAGCTGGTCTCTTGGCTTTGCCCCCCCTCAGGCAAGCTTAAACTTAGCTGTGATGGTTCTGCATATGGCAATCCTGGTCCTAGTGGTTGTGGCGGTATTTTGAGAAATGATAAAGGCATTATGCTCTTTGCTTTCTCTTATAACTTAGGCAATCACACTAACAATTTTGCAGAGCTCATGGCCTTGAGAAATGGACTGTTCATTTGCTACAGTTTGGGCTATTTTAATGTTCTTATTGAAACTGACTCTGATATAATGGTTAATTGGTGGAAAAAAAATACATCTCCTGGCCCCAAATTTGATTACATTTGGCATGATATTCTATCACTAATGAGTTTTGTTGGCATCAATATTTGTCATGTATACAGAGAACAAAATCAAGTGGCAGATAGCCTTGCAAAAAAAGGCGCTCAAGGGCAGAATGAGACCTTTCTTTCCCCTAGAGAACTTTCAAAGGACACATATGCAGTATATTGGCTGGACCAGAAGCAAACACCTTGCCTCAGAGGGGGTGTTTTTGTCTACTAATATTGAGCTAATGATGCATTTGCTGAAGCTAACGAATTGCTTTTTGCCCCTTTACTAAGATTTCGGATTCTTAGTTTCCTTTACTGCTAATGATGAATTTTTTCTGAAGCTTTTGCATATAAACCCCCATTCTTTGGGGTCTTTACTGGTTACTAGCTTAAAAAGCTTGATCACCTATCTACTCTCGGAAGTCTACAGTTGAAGCATTGAAGACACATTCTTCTTATTTTTGCTGGAAGGATTTAGCCTTTGTTATAGCTTTTGGGCAGTTTTCTCTTTATGAAAGGCTTTAGCCTTAGTTTTCTTTACTGACTGGCACTTTTATTGATCTTACTTTTGAGTTTTTACTGGAATAATCCCCTTGCGTTTCCTCTGTTTTGGTAAATGTGCATACCAACCGGGTTGGTGATTTGAGAAGTGTCGCAAGACACCTCTGCTTTGGCAAGTTTAAATCTTGACGAATCTCTCATATCGGCATTCATTTTGTTTACTAAACATGATAAGAGGTGAGGGTTGCATTAGGAAAGTTACTCAAAATAAAGTTTCGATAAAAGGTTTTGCTTTCTCAGGTTTTAGTTGTAATTTCTTTGTCTGGCTAATGGTTTTCTCTTGTAAGACATTTTCAGTTTCTAATATAAATTGGTCCAGTGTTTATTAAAAAAATAAAAAATGTACACTATATTCTATATAATTAGTGATCTTTTCCAAACAAAAAGGTTTCAAATCGATTGAGAAAAACAAAACTAGGTCCTTTAAGCTAAACACTTCTTTCCCAGCTTGAAAGCAAAACGAAGAAATATAGTTTTAAGTCTGGTCACCCCAATAGTACATTTTCTAATAAACAAAAAACTAAGCTTAAAAGGTGCAGTTAGCAAAGGATTCACAATTTAGTTCATGGTAAAAGCTTATTCATTCTTTGATAAATGCAAACAGGAGGTGGCTCTGGAATTTGGAATACAGGTAATGCCAACATTCATAATGATAAAGAATGGAAAAGTAATCGATAAAGTCACTGGAGTCAAAAAGGATGAGCTGCAAAAGAAGATAGAGAAACATAGAGTTTCTTATTAGTACTACTAAGATTTCTCTAGTATCGATTATGTGGAATAAACATTAAATAAATTATGGGGTGCTATCTACAATAAAGTAAAAGTATTAAGGGTGTATTTAGTATGAAGATTGTGTTTAGTAGTGAGAAATGTACTCACTACGGAGTCAGAAATGTACTGCATGATATGTTTCTGCTATAGCTATGTTAACCTTTGTTGCTGTTGTAAATGCCATAAGTTCTCAAATAAATAAACCAGTTCCGTTGTTCCAAATATACACATGGGTAATAAAATAAACCAAATATTACTCAAGTAAACCCCGATAAGAACTTCAACAAATATTACATTTCATAAATTAAAATTAGATATGTACCCGAACAGAAGTACAAGAATTTGTACTTTTAACTATTGTTTACACCATAAATTTATACTTTTGAATAATTATTTATTAATAACAACTCTTACATAATTTATTAAAGTAATTTTATTCTTCATATGAAAGCCTAGAAACTCTAATAAAAGAGTGATGTGGCGAATTGACAAGTGTCAACATCTTATTGGATAAAAAAAGGTCATGAATTACGAGAAAGAGCAAAATTTCTAAAGTTATAGAGTACATCTGTTTAGATGAATGGTCATAACTATCGTATATAATTCAGAATTTGCTTCCTAATATGATCATGAAAAGCTAAAAAGAAGTCCTATATTTATTCATCGATATATTTTTCTCAATACTTCCGTTTGAAGGCTGAACAGCGCAGTGCAATGCAATTGTATTACAGAAACACACCTAGAACAATGCATTGCAAGTATTTGTGGAAGTACTTCGATGAGATGGATAAGGTCATGTTCATACATGGAGTTCAGTTCCTTGCCCGACTAAAGTTTTTGGAAAAGAAAAAACGATAACTCTCACAAGAAACACGCATAGACTTAACAAGCCAGAAGAAATTTGAGGAGAGGTCTGTAAAGTGGTGAGAGAAGAGGTACGGGAAGAGCTACGGGAAGAGTTGCATGAAGTGGTAAGAAAGAGGTGCCAAAAGTGTTGCAAGAGTGATCCGAGAAGAAAGTCGTGAAGAGTTTGGAGAAGAGTTTAACGATAAATTCAAACAAATAGAATAATAGTGTCCAGAGTTAGAGGTACAAGTTTGCATGGGGGGAAACACAGTCCAAAGATCTCTCATCTGAAAATATCCTGCCCGAAGAACAGTACCCATTCACGTAATTGTTTGATTGACTGCTTTTACTCAAATTTATCTCCTCTAAGTATCATCTGATGGACTAGGCCCTCACAGGAGTACTCGCGACAAGCATGTACCAGCCAAGTTGAATGATTATGTGGCGCGTTAACATCTATATTTACTTTATGTTTTTATTTGCTCGTTTAGCATATTGTTTGCACGTTCTATTTGGTTTAAGACTTGTAACTAATTGTAGTTGGGCCTACCGGTGTTTTCCAATAGCAATTCGGTCCTTCTCTTATGTCTAGGGCTAACCTCCTAAGAACGCATAACAATAAAATTACAAAAAACTTAAGCTTTCTCTCTCTCTTTTATATATAAAGTAGGGGAACTTCTCTTTCCAATTAGCGTGAGTTGGACTTGGTCTCGGTTAGCACCGTTAGAGCTAACCCGTGGTGGTTGAGTCCATCATTTGGTATCCAGAGCCTCATTGCTAACGAGATATTTTTTTCCGAAGGGAGGAGACGATGGAGAAAATTTCATTTATACGGATGGGGAAAGAATTAAGGGATATGGTAGAATCATCGAGACGGATGGCAGAAACACTCAAGGGTCTAAGACAGGGGCGTGCGACTGTTGGGCACACACCAAACCCTAGAAGGCGGGCTGCAAATTGCACACCAGCCACACCCAAACTGCCCGACAGGCAGCAGTGACACAACCCGAGGGGGCTGACCCTCACACGGACAAAAACCTAAAACCGTTAACCCATGCGGAAGCCCAAACCATGATAGTTGTTAAACCTAGTTGGGCATCCGAGGTGGAGGCAGAGGACGATTAAAATATTCGACATAAGAAGGGTAAATGGCTGAATAACCTCCAGGGAATAACATGCCCGAAGTTCGAAAAAGGGGACCAGGACGAGTGGTTAGACCACACGCGACAATATTTTTCCAAGGTGGGTATTCAAGGAAGTAGGAAGGCTCGATACGCCGTTTTGTGTCTCGAGGGGGACGTGAATATTTGGTGGCGTACGTTGCTGGACCATAGGCATGGGACAACCATACCATGGGATAATTTTGTTCATGCGATTCAAAAAAGGTTGGGAATCGTGAGGATTTTAACAAAAGTCTGGATCGTCTTTACCAAACAGGATCATTAGAAGATTATATTGACGATTTGAATCGTATTAGCGCCGAATTTTTGTGACTCTCCAACAAGCATGCTTTATCCATTTTCTGTCAAGGGTTACGTAGTATATTCAGTAGAGATGTCTTTAGCATGTGACCTCGAACTCTAACTGAAGCTATTCAACTTGCCAAGCACTTCGACGAACTAGTCTGGAAGGAGGGGACTGTCGGTCAGATGGGGCCCATGGAACAAGGGCTAATGTTCTAGCTATCAGAACCCGGAACGGTACGATGAATTTTCAAGGTAAAATTGACTACGCGGAGGTAACAATATTAATTGATTTGGGTGCAACCCATAATTTTATTCATTACCATCTGGATGAATTATTAGGACTGGTTTCAAAACGCACAGATTTTTTTGTACCCTTTGGCAAACGAATTTTGTTTGGAAAGTGTAATAATATGTGAGAATATACAAAATTGTTATTGATTTCCTAGCATGGTCACGTTTATTGCATTATCCTTGCATGGATTAGAGGTGATATTAGGAATTCTTTGGTTAAGAAATTTGGGACCCGTGGTATGTGATTTTGAGGTTAACTCGTTAGAGTTTACCATAAAAGTGGTACGACGTTTTTTAAAGAGCCAATCGAAAGCAGGTACACCAAGCGGACATCAGCGCTCTGTCGATGAGGGGGACCACACAGTTGTGGTGCCTTTGGGCACAGCTGCACTCGCCCAGACACCACCTCGGGCTGCAGGTGTAGTGATGGTGGGGGATGAGGAGTCGACAAATATTTTATCTATTTCGGGACTGACGGTGGACATGTGGGATAAGCTTAAAATTTTGACAACCAATGACAAATATTTAGGCGAAATAAAACGAAAATTAAGTAGAGATCCTAATTCGATGGATGGGTTTCACTTTGACAAGGTTGCCTATTGTAGGGTAATAAGGTCATAGTACCGGACGATGATACTATTCGGAAACGGTTGCTTTACGAGTTTCGTGACACGCCAGTTGGTGGACGTTCGGGTAGCTTAGGCACTTTTCGCCATTTAGGACAAATATTTAAATGGGAAGGGATGCGTACTGATGTTCTCCATTATGTCCAAAATTATGATGTTTTGCCAACGAAATAAATCGTATTCTAGGAAACTGGGGGGGATTACTTGAGCCGTTGGCTATTCCGACGAAATTTTGGAGCGATATTTCGATTGATTTTTTGGATGGGTTGCCGAAATGTGAAGGGTTTGACTCTATTATGGTCGTCGTTGATCGCTGTACGAAATACTCGCATTTTATCGGCTTAGCCCATCCATATTCGGCTAAGACGGTGGGAGATGCATTTGTTAGGGGCATTGTTCGACTTCATGGGATTCCTGACTCGGTAGTTAGTGATCGTGATCGGGTGTTTATCAGTTTGTTTTGGCGAGATCTTTACAAGTTACAAGGTACCCAGTTAAGGAGGAGTTCGGCTTATCACCCACAGACTGACGTACATACAGAGGTGGTGAAGCGCACTCTTGAGCAACAACTGCGTTGTTTTGTTAGCGATAAACCAAGGTAGTGGGAGCGTTTTTTGGCGTGGGCGGAATACTGGTATAACACCACTTATCATCGTTCAATTAAGATGACACCGTTTGAGGCACATTATGGCCGCCTAACACCGCACCTTCAGCCGTACCTAGGGGATGCTGTCATGGTTGAGGTTGACGCCGAGCTCCGTTCGAGGGATGAAATTTTGGGGAGATTGCGGGTTAATTTAGATAAGGTTTTCAACCAGATGAACAGTATGCGGATAAGGGTCGTCGGGTGGTTGAGTTTGAGGAAGGAGAGTGGGTTTATTTGAGGTTACAACCGTATCGCCAACATTCAATTTTTCGACGGGCCTTTCAGTAATTGGCTAGTAAATATTATGGTCTGTATATGGTCGTGGAACGCATTGGTTCGATAGTGTATCGCTTAGACCTGCCCGCGTATGCACGAGTTCATCCGGTTTTTCATGTGTCCTTTTTGAAGAAACGGTTGGGCGACGGGGTTGTTGCACAGACAACACTACCACCTTATTCGGGCGATGGGATTCCGGAGTTAGTTCCAATTGAAGTACCCGACTACGTACCGATGGGTACAGAGTCGTGGGGGGGCAGTTCGTGAGGCTCTGGTTCAGTGGACGACGATGAGCGAGGATGATGCTACATGGGAACCAGTAGACTCGTTACGCACGACATTTTTGGACTTGAACCTTGAGGTCAAGGTTCGTTTTCAAGGGGGGCGAGTGATGGACAAGCATGTACAAGCCAAGTTGGATGATTATGTGGCGCGTTAATATCTATATTTACTTTATGTTTTTATTTGATCGTTTAGTATTTTTAAAGACTTGTTTGCACTTTTTATTTGGTTTACTTGTTTTCCAATTGCAATTAGGTTCTTCTCTTAATATGTTTGGGCTAGCCTCCAAAGAACGCATAACAATAAAATTACAAAAAGCTTAAGCTAAAGAAATATATGGCCAATGTGTCATATATTAATGAAAAAATACTCAATTAGTCATACTTTTCAAACTTAATCTCTAAAAACTCATACAAAAGTTTCATTATGCCAAATTAGTCACATTTTATTAAAAATATAAATACACCTAAAATTCTAATTTTTATAATTCCCTAAAAACAGATATCTCTTCTCTCCCTCTCTCATCTCCCATCTCTCTGCCGGTACATCGGAGCTCCACCCCATCCATCGAAGATATGCCCCTCCACCGGACTCTCTTTCTGTGTTTATCACTCGTCACCCCACACTTCTCTGGCGACTCCTCCGCCGTACACCTCTGCCATACTCCGCCTACTCCACCGAATCCACACTGATCTGAAGCCACAAAATATTTTTTTTTGTATCTAATGATTATGTAAAGCCAAGTGCTAATAAGCTGATTGATTTCGGTCTTACCACTCACGGTGATAAGAATCATAACCACATGATTCAAACAAGACCTTACAGGGCACCTGGGGTTATCCTATGTATAGAATGGTGTTATCCATGTGATCTACGGAGCATTGGCTGGATTTTATTGGAACTTATCTCTGGTAAAGAGATATTTGTTACGCACAATGATTTAGAGCATCTGGCAATGATGAAGAAGGTTTTAGGACCTCTACCAGAGCATATGGTGCAAAGGGCCATTACTAAGAAGTTTTTTAAAAACGGTAAAAGCGGATCACGGTTGAACTGGCCTGCTGGTGCCGCCTCTAAAGAGAGATCTAAAGAAGTTAGTAAGTTCAAACCCTTGAGGAATCTGGTTGTACGATATGTGGGCTCTACCATTAGAACCAGCCATTTGGCAGATTTGTTGCTTGGGTTGTTGAGGTTGGATCCATCAGAACGACTAACAGCTCGAAAAGCTCTAGAAAGTCCTTTTTTCAAATTGCTTATGTAACGGATGGAATATACCAACTACCAAGTAATGCAGATAAGGACACTTGAAAAATATTCCCGCAACGTGTTCGATGAAATGTTCAATGGATATATTGTTATGAATTGTATACGGCAATAAATGGAATTATATTGTCACTTGTTCGCTTGTTTTACGTTTGTAGATTATATACTTTTGATGGGTTGAGTATATAGATATGTAAGCTTAAAATAACAAGAGCATTTGAAATCGACAATAAATGCAATTTTTATGAACCCTTATTCACTTTTTATACATTTTTTATTGATCCGTATGTACTTTTTATGCATTTTGATTGATTTTTATGCATTTTTTATGCACTTTTATTGACTTTTATACACTTGTTATACACATTTATGTACTTTTTTGCACATTTATACACTTGATATGCATTTTTTATGTACTTTTATACACTTTTTATTCAATTTTATGCACATTTTATGCACATATATGCACATATATGCACTTGTTATGCACCTTTTATACACTTGTTATGCATATTTATGCACTTGTTATGCACATTTATATAATTTATGCACTTTTTATGCAATTTTATGTAATTTTTATACACTTATTATGCACTTTTTATTCATTTTTTATTCATTTTTTATGCACTTCATTATGCATTTTTAGTGAATGTTATGCACTTTACTATGCATTTTAGTTAATATTTCAAAAAATGTGCCTATTTGTTGAAAAAATACAAGTGAAAAAATGCGCTTATTTGTGAGAAAATGGGTTGTGGTGAAAAAAATAGGTTTTTATGCATTTTTATTGGCTCGTATGCACTTTTTATTGACTCATGTGCACATTTTATGCACTTTTTATGCACTCATATGCAATTTTTATTCATCCGTATACATTTTTTACGCACCCGTATACACATTTCATGTACTATTTATGCACCCGTATATACTTTTTATGCTTATGCACTCGTATGCACTTTTACGTACATTTTATTAAACTGTATCCACTTTTATACATTTTTTAGACCCGTATTCACTTTTACGTACCTTTTACATACTTTTTATTAACTCGTATCCACTTTAATGCACCTTCTACGTACTTTTTATGCACTTTTATGCATTTTTTTGCACATTTATATATTTTGTATGCACTTTCTATTTATTTTTATGCACTTGTTATGCGCATTTATGTATTTTTTATGCACATTTTATGCACTTGTTATGTACATTTATTCACTTTTTATGCACATTTATGCACTTTTTATGCACATTTATGCGCGCACTTTCTATGTATTTTTATGCACTTGTTATGCACATTTATGTAAAAGCTGTTTTTTGTGTGAAAAAACTCTTTTTCGTGTACAAACTGTTTTTTTTTTTTTTAAAAGTTGATTTTGTGAAAAAACTGTTTTTTCTTATGAAAGAGCTGTTTTTTATGAAAGAGCTGTTTTTTTTCGTGAAAAAACTGTTTTTTTGTGAAAAAGCTGTATTTTTGTGAGATAGCTGTTTTTTTTAGTGAAAAAGCTGTTTTTTCTGTGAAAAATGTTTTTTTTGTGAAAGAGCTGTTTTTTATGAAAGAGCTGTTTTTTTCGTGAAAAAAATATTTTTTTTTGTGAAAAGCCTGTTTTTTTGTAAAAAAACTGTTTTTTTTGTGAGATAGCTGTTTTTTTTGTGAGATAGCTGTTTTTTTAGTGAAAAAGCTGTTTTTTCAGTGAAAATTGTTTTTTTTTGTGAAAAAGCTGATTTTGTGAAAAATCTGATTTTTTTTGTGAAAAAGCTGTTTTTTTTGTCAAAAGGCTGTTTTTTTGTGTGAAAAAGCTGTTTTTTTTTGAAAAACCTGTTTTTTTTGTAAAAAACTGTTTTTTTGTGAGAAAGCTGTTTTTTTTTGAAAAACCTGTTTTTTTGTTAAAAAGCTGTTTTTTTTGTAAAAAACTGTTTTTTTGTGAGAAAGCTGTTTTTTTTTGAAAAACCTGTTTTATTTTGTGAAAAAGCTGTTTTTTTGTGAAAAACAGTTTTTTCTGTGAAAAAAGCTATATTTTTTTGAAAAAGCTATTTTTTTGTGAAAAAACTATTTTTTTTCGTGAAATAAGCTATTTTTTTGTGAAAAAGGGTAATTGTTTTTATGAAATAAGCTATTTTTTTGAAAAAATTATGTTTATATTTATTTTTTAGGGTTTGTTAGAGAGAGAAAGATAGTTTCGGAGAGAAAAATATAATAATCTCCTCCAAATTAGATTTTAAGTCTTATTTATATTTTTATTAAAGTGTGATTAAATTGTGAGAGTAATCTTATGTGTGACTTTTTATAAATTAAGCTTGAAAAGTGTGACTTATTAAGAATTACCCCTATATTAATTAAGTTAAAGATATGAGAGAATATCCGAGGTTAAAATAAACTTATTGGTTAATTAATTTAATGGAAAATCAACTAATATATTAATAATAAATTAAAGAACTATTTGTCTAATTAATGTATTCCCTTTATGTTTTCACGTTGATTGAACGTGAATAGACACTTTCTTTCATTGGGAACTATTCCTCTCTCTCCTTATAAATAAAACCAACATCACTCCATGCATCAATCAATTAACAGTAAACCAAATAATAGTGTTGGTTTGAAAGAAAGGACAAGAGAGAGAAAGTAGTGTCTCTGTTAATTCTCCATCAAGACATCAATTATTGTAAGAATTGCTACGGCAAATGGTAAGTCCTCAATCTAATTATTATTGTGAAAATTATGTAGGTTTAACGATCAATATTCTATAGTTTGTTTTAGAGAAATTATGAATTATGTTTATAGCTAGAGCTAGGGCCGAGTTGGAGGAGCACGAGAGAGAGAGAGTGAGGATCTAGTTGCGTATTACGTTGCTTTAGAGAGAGGGGAAGATTATCCAAAGATTACAGTTTGGGGTAGTGGTACCGAGTAAGTTAAGGTTTTAGGAGAGACCGATGATAATGATCCTGGGGAGAAGGACTTTGACCCATTACAAGATCCTGATTATCTTTTACTTATGGGAGATTTAAATGAGGCACCCATAAAGCCTGCACCGGAGGTTGAGTTAGGAGTTGACCACGGATTTAAGGGTGACCAGATTGATTAAGACACGTCTAGTAATAGTGAGGATTACGATATAAAGAGTGATACGATGTCTGACATAGATAATCCCAAAAAAGAAGCTGTTAGTGAAGAGAAAATTAGGGCTGAACGATTCGAAAGAGTTTGGGAGATGAACTTAGATAAGAGAATTCCAGTGCTCGAAAAATATGACAACGTCCCAATTGTTTGCAAGCCATACCTATATGAAAGAACCTTACAGAGTTTGTATATAAGTGATATCGATGGATTGAGATTGCCTAAGGATCGAGAGTTTGATGTTTCGCAACTTAGACCTGATACTTTTAGATATGGTGTACCTATGGATTTTCCAGAGTATTTGTGTAGATTTCTTGCTTTGCCCCGAGGAAAGCATAGACCATCTCTAGTACCACTTGTTATCGACATGACCATAAACACCTTGATTATACCACACGTTTTGCTAGATTCATGTTTGACTATGAACATTATACCTCTCGATATTTATACTTCCTTAAAGTTAGGAGATCCCGAAAAACTTGAAACTTATAGAGGTAAGCTTTTGTTAGTCACATTCGATTATGCACTGCAACATTTAGGTTACCACCGAGATGTTATGAGCATGATAGTTGGTTTTATTTTCTGAGTAGATTACTTAGTGATGGACATGCCATTGCGCTCTCACCGAGACATGGTTAGTCCCATTATTTTAGGAACACCTTTCTAATTAGCCGCCTCTAGAGCTGGTATCGACTATGAGAGAGATGAGGTTACGCTTATTTGTGATGGAAAAAAGTTGCGAGTTTGTATGAGTCATCATGTAGAGATAAGGTTGATCTAGTCGCTATGATTTTCGAGGGTGGTAGTGATAGTTCAATGGGTACTTCTTCGAGTGTCGAGATGGTCGAGGATCCGTATGGTTGGTTATTTAGTGGGGATAGTGAAGATTGCGAGGAGAGTGAGGACGACATCGATAGTGATAAAGAGCTAGGTTTGAGCATTTTGGGGTATGTTGAAAGTATATTGACGAGAGAGATTGTATTGAGGGAGTTTGTTCCAAGGCACTTTGAAATAGAGGGTAGTGTTATGGATTTTGAGTTCGAGAGGAGTACAACTGGTGATAGAGAGACGATTAGATTGTTCGATGTTTTAGATACATGAGGAGCTGTAAATTTGATGTCGTTGTCGACTTATCGTGAGAGTGGTATTGGTGGCATGGTTGATAGTACTCGAGACCTCCAATTTGCAAATGGAATGAAAAAGAAGGCTTCTTGTGAGTTGATAGATGTGATTATTCGAGTAGGGGATTTGCGATACATAGTAGATTATGTTATTCTTGAGGTAGAAACCCTTGATGGAGATAGGAAGCATGTACCGATTCTACTTGGAAGGATTTTCATAGCTGCCGCAAATTTAGAGATAGACTTCAAAGGGATGATGTTGACCTTTTATGGAGGGCATCGCTTTTTGGACCGTCCACTTTATTTTAGGGAGGAGACACCCGAGGATATTTCTAGGGTTATTCATATACCGTTACCGAAACCTATTTCTAGAATGAATAATGGGGAATATTCGTTGAAATTCATGGAAAAAAGACCGCAAGTGGGAATGGATGGCATGCATGAAAGGAAGAGACACAAGAGATTTGAGCTTCACAAGTAACTCTATTTAAAGTTGAAAGAGTTGAGTAGCATTTTAATTTTATTTTGCATTTATTATGTTTTGTATGAGTTTAGTAGATTATGGATATTTTTTTGTTATTATGATGAATTATCAGTTTCTTATTCATTTGGCATCTTAAAAAAACAAGTTTATTTTGCATAATCAAGACAGATAAAGCAACAGCTGGGAAATATTAAAGGACGATGCACTGTAATTGCCGACAGAAAGCTGGACCCTGCCGCGCAATGCAATGCATTATCATGTGTATTCTATTCAATTACTCCAATTTTTAACTATTTAGGTTATAAAAGAATCATAATAATCTCTTAGCAAGTATGATCTGATCGTATCTTGGCTCGTTCTTTTTTGTCTGCTTGTTAGCAAAATATCATAGATTGCTGGCATAAACACTTTGAGAGTATTGCTTTCATACGTATACTGAAATATGTGTACATCACCATTTTTGGATTATATTGGGAATGAGAGCTTGATAGTTAAACCTATTTTTTCTCTAGCCGAGATCACTTTTTAACATGTTATGGAACTGAATAAAAGTAGTTGGAGACTGGAGGATGAAGGTTGTTGACATGAGAGGAGATAAAAGGTGCGGGATATTGTTAGATTTTCTCATTTAGAAGGAGCATATAGCGGAAACGAGGGAGATTAGAAACCGGTTAAAACTTATCTTAAATGTTTAACAACATTATTGTAATATTGCTATTCGTGTTTTACTTAAATTGTCACGTTATTATGGAACTTAACAATGAAGCCATCTTTGGAAAAAATCGGCAAAAGAAAAAAAGACAAAAGAAAAGGCAAAAGATGTGTAAAAAAGAGCGAGCCTCATATATATATATATAGTGTGTGTAATATATTAAAAAAGAAGAAAAAAGAAAAGGAAATGAAAAAAGAGCCGTAAGAAATCATTTATATGGCATAAACTGAATAGTGAATGGTATTATTATTATTATTCAAAAATTACAAAAGGAAATGATCTAGAATCCTTAATTTTAAAGATTTATCATTAAGTTGGATTCATATTTTTCAATAAGGAAATAATTCGAATTAATTTATAAAAATCAGTGTTTCTATTCAAAGATATGTGAGATTGTGAGCACATTAGATGTGAGTGGATAAGGGTTAAAAGTTTTCTTTGGAAGCCACTTGGCAAAACAGTCTTTATTACATATTTTCCTAAATTCTTTAGCATGTGATTTAATTGATTAGCTCTTTAATTTCATCTTGTTCTTAAATGGAGAAAGTAGGATGTAGATTGTAGGGTAAGATGTTATCAGGCAGTTTCTCATTTGCCGTAGTTTTGATTAGCTGGAGTAGAAATAGTAAGGAATTTCACCATCTTGGTGAAGGGAAAGATTCAACTACACTTTGGTTTAGTAATTTGTTCGAAAGTGATTTTCAACTGATTTGAATAACTCGTGAGATTGTGCATATGAGTTGACGTCAGTATTTAAAAGGACTCTTGATTCTGTGGCTGCATTTCCGGTTAAGTCAATTAGTCATATAGGCGTACTTGTCTGGAAGCGTGTGTAATAATATCGTTATGCTATGGGGTTATAAATTAATGCATAATAACTTGGAAAATTTTACAAGGTATCGTATCAATGACATATGTTTTCAAAAACTTAAACCCAATTTTTAGGATCTAGATTCTTAACACTCGTCTTTTAGGGACACTTAAAGGTTTAAAAACATGTTTCATGAACATAACTTACATGACACTGAGATGTCTTTTTATTTATATTTATGGTACTAGTGAACTCATAATTGACCATATCTTAACCTATTTATCGTTTGCGACATCCGAGGGTGAGTATCGAGCTAGTTGGGGGTATGATTCGTCTACAAAAATGTAATATTTTGGCACATTTAAATAAGGAAATTGTCATCTACAACTGCTTCTAAAGTCTATTTTACATATATCTTGAGTATTTGATCCGTTTGACGAGTTTTTATGTATTTTGTTGTGTTTTTGGCCTTTTAAAAACGTTAATGTATGAAAATATGAAAGCAAAGACTTAGAGGGATGATGGAAGAGATTGGAGAACCTAAACTAATGGATTTGAAGATGTAAATTCGGGCATAACGAGAAATATTAAAGAATATCCCATAAATGAAATAAAATCTGATCAGCGCCAATCGATCCGGATTAGATTCATTGATCCGGATCATAACCGAATTTTGACTACGTCATTTAATGACATGGCAGAATTTTACTGGTCCACATCATCTGATCTGGATCAAAGCCACTGATCCGGATCAATGTTTTTTACGGTTTAGTTTCTGGAATTTTCTGAGGCGTATATATATATATATATATCATTCTATTCTAATAAGACAACGCAAGTCAAATGAGGCTAGCCAATTTAACCATTTTTTTCCAAAAATAACTCTACACCTTTATATTAATTACAATAATACTATACTCCTATAAAAATATAAAAAGTAAAATGTAATAAAACTATTTATCACTCTTTAACGACCAAATATTCTTTTAAATCTTAAACTATATTTTTTTTGTATTATCCACATATTTATATCATAACTATACATATTTTGTATACTTTTATTGCATTACGTGCCGTACACGCAACACGTGAGGCACGATTACTAATATATATATATATATTTATTTGTAGCTACCACGAATTATCATACCTGTTTTTTCATAATACATATTGAGTTTTTCTTTTCTTTTTCTTTTTCCCTTTTCATATTCTCTTCTCTTTTCTCTCTCACTTTCTCTACAAATAATAATCTTGCGCCTCTCCCTTGCAACTCTCCCTTGCAAGGATTACTCGTAGAGAGACTAGCGACTATTTACTTTTCAGTATTTGGTAAGTTTTATTTCAATCTTGCTTCGTTTGTTTATTTGAATATTACTATTATCGTAAAATCATTATTATTAAACCTCCATGCTTGTTTCGCTAAGTATGGTGAGGATTGACGACCCGCACCTCTGCATTTTTAGTAGGTCTTGCATGCTAGTTAATCAACAACTCTAAAAAAGGATAGCGCAAGCTTTATCGATAGAAAACGACAAAAATATAGTTTTAACATAACTTAAATAGATTATATTTTCATCTCGTGGAGGACTCATACTTAACCACGGTTTATAAATTTTATTACTACAATCGGTACTCGTACTCTTGCAAGGTAAAGGCTTTTGAATTAAATTGCACACTTTTTGTTTGTTTGAGAATTTTACAGTTTTCTTTTTCAGGGTATTGATTTTACCATGCTATTCAGGGTTAAGAAAGAAATGTGTAGAAACTAAACTAGAATAGAGGATATGTTAGCTGAGACCTATTTCTTATTCTTTGAGTTGGCAAAGTATAGCTAGTCGTGGAAAGAAGTGTTGTGAAATTCTTATTATTTGCATTTCCAGTTAAAATCTTTGTTTTTCAGTCTGTGACTTCACACGTTATAAGTTTCCATTTTTCCTTGTGCTATGATTTTATATGGTTAATTATGGTTTACTTATCTGTATTTCGGTCACTTTTAGAATTTGTGACCCAACTTTTAACAGTTCTGTTTTAGTGACCTAACTTTATTGTTTGAGTTGTTTTAGTAACCCGCCGTTATATTTTTTGGATGGAAACCGTTTTGAAGTTTTAATTAAGTCTGTATAGTTTAAAATTTTATGATAAACGCTTAAAAATTATAAAAATTACATAATTGTATAAACACTCTTAAATTTCACACTTATATAAAATATGTGTTTAAGTAAGCTGCACAGTTAGAAAATAAAATTAATACAAATATCAAATAACATATTAACTCTATTATTTGGGATGATATAAGAATATATTTACAAAAATAATGAATTGAAAGGATAATTACTAACAACTCAATTTTAATAATTTATCATTTTATTTCATTTCTTCACATATAATTAATATATAGAATAAAGTCAAAACTACTTAATATCATTCTACATAAATATATTTGGATCTAATAAACCCAATTTCGTATGGGTTAGAATCTAATTAGACTTTTATATCACTCAAAAAATTCATGTGTTTAATAAATTTAATAATGAACTTACATAGAAAAAAAAAGGAATGATTTAACTTATATTTATTAATTTGTAGCACGTTTTTTAATAGTTTTATATCATTTTAAAATTTGCATTTATAAGACTTACTTTTTTTGCAATTTACATATGAAAATGTAACTTGCATTTAATAATTTTATAAGATTTCATATAACTGTTTTTATGTAAGTGTGTAATTTTTATAATTTTTAAGCGTTTATCATAAAGTTTTAAACAATACGGACTAAATTGAAACTTAAAAATGGTTTCCATCCAATAAATGTAATGGCGGGTCACTAAAACAATGCAAAATTTAAATTTAGATCACTAAAATGGCATTCTTAAAAGTTGGATCACCGATCCTAAAAATGACCAAAACACATGTCATCAAACCATAATTAACCCGAGTTCCTATAACAAATGCATATTAGGGTATGAGTTTCTTTCACGGATTACAATTAATGACTAATCCTAATTTGTACTAACAGTCTATCTGAAATTCATATCCGCTGTTCTAGTTGTAGTTATGCAGTTATGCAGTTAGGTTCCAAGTACAGTTGCAACTGAGATTGGAGTCTAAGTATAATGATGGACAGAACTTGTAAAGTTAAATGTACTTGAATTAAATCACACGCACATTTAATAACGGAGTTCACCCAAATAGGCTACGTCTCCGGGGCCCTCACCCAGATTAATGATATTATAAAAGTTTAATATATGATTCAAGTTTTAATGAAAAACTATCAGACTCACTCTAGGTTTTTCTGTCTATCTCTATATTGCTCATAGCTTATAACTATCACTCAAAATATCAATGGCATCCCACCATTGTTTTGCATTTTAAAAGCTCACAATGTATTCTCTCAAAGTTGAGTTCTTTATAATTTAGAACACACACTTTTTACAAGTAAAGTTATTAACTATTTAAAGAGTAAAACAATATTTCTTCAATATCTTGTTGATTGATTTGGACTCTTTTAATTGATCTCAATCTTTCCATATTTGCACGAGATAATGCTGCAATTGATTGATCTAAATCTTCATGTCAATACATATTAATAACTTGCTTGACAATAGAAGTTACTATTTCCTTAAACAAGAAACATATAAGACAATATCTTTTAGAGATAAAATCTTAATATAATTCGAAATCCTAACTCCGTATAATCATTCAATCTAATTGAATCATAACTGATTTTGTAAGCACATAGATTGAATCACGAGATAAAGACTTTGCATAATAAAAAGAGATTTAGTTTCCACAATACAAGGAACAATATCTTCTAAACTAATCTCCATATATCTTTTAAACAACTTCCATTCTATATCACCATAATATTCTCAAAATAAAATCTTTTTAAACATATGAGAATATATCCTGCATACTTTAATACACATAAAATACTTTAAAGATCAAATAATGCAGTTAAACAGAATCCTGCGTATTGGCAGGTTAGAACTGTGGTTGCAATTGAGGTTGCAACCTCACATGTAAACATAACGCTGTCTTAATCCTTAACAGTCAACTTGGATTATTTTATTCAAACCAATTAACAACAAAGAGTTACTAGACCAAAAATATGGTCCTAACAATCTCCTCCTTTGTCATTGGTTTTGACAAATAATATGAGTTTATTCAAAATAGCTCCACCTGCAAATTTTGTTAGCACATACAGTCTCCACTGTATTTTATCATTGCAGTGATTTTGAGTCAGACACTTCAGCTCCCCCTGCAGGTTATAATTGCATATAACATATAAACTCAAATAACCATCCATTCACCAATGTTATAGAACTTATTCAACCATTAAAAAACATAATCCATAAATAAGTTGCAGAACAGACATAAGGCCAAAAAGACTTGCACAAGATAGTCTTAACACAGAATTTGCAGAATTGAAATAAAACACAAAGCATAAACTCCCAATTCTCCCCCTATTTGTCACAGCCATGACAAACTAGGTGTGGTTTACTGGACTCATCAATGTCTTCTAGAATGAGGAGCTCTTGATGAAATAGGTTCATCTTTGACCACATGTTCATCTTCACTACTTACGGAGTAATCATTGTCACTTTCACTTTCATTATCACTCTCCTTGAGGTTTTCTAGCAGGTTCTTGATCTCATAGTCATGGGTACCTAGCTCATCCCTCCTCTCTTGATTAATAATAAGTTGTTGTACCATATACCTTCTAACACCCTTCTTCTTAAGAGCTGCACTAGTAGACTCTTTTTCCTTTCCCTTTTCACCAGTAATGTCATTGATATGACCTTCCTTTAGAAGTTTAGCAGAGATATAGAGAGCAGAAGAGCAGTTGGTAGGTTTCTCAAAGGATTGAAAAACAGGATTTATTAATGATGGGGGTACAAGATCCACTTGAAAAAGAAGAATAGCAGAGATTAAACAAGGAAAAGGTAGCATGACAGTGCTATCTTTGACATTAGAAAATTATTTGACCAAATTGAACACATGCTCACCAAAGTTGATGGGAATTTTGGACATAATTCTACAAATGAACACAGCCATGTCTTTGGTAAGCTTAGAGGGTTGTTTGGTTGGTGTCCAATTAAACTTAGAGATTTTGTGCAAAACAACTGCACTTAGAGTCAGAGTAGAGGTTTTAATGGAATTTCCATCAAATTGGTTATCTTTCCCGGTAATAGCTAGAGCTACAGAATGTATATCAAGGTCTAGATCACCCTCAGGGTTGCTAGGAGAACCTACAAACTTACTGAACCATTCAGGGTTAAAATCAAGAGTAAGACCCCTCGCATACACTCTATCAAAAGTCATATCACCCTTATCAAACACCCCTTCATTCAGATTAGCATAGAATTCCCTAATTAGTTTAGGAAAATAAGACTCAAGATAGCTAATTATTATGTCAAGACCAATATCTTTCAACAAATTTTCAACATGCAGATGAATATTCCTATAACTAGCTAGATTCAGTTGTCTTTCAGAATGTACTTCCCTATTGCTAAGCTCAGAAAACTTATCTGACATGATTTTGTTCTAGAACCTAGGATCAACCTCACTATTAAGAGTGTCATAGACATATTTAACAAAGATATGATCATTCTATGTGTCTCTACCAGGACGTTTCTTAACCCTACGTTTTTTATGTTGTGTAGAAGAGGGTTTAATTACCTTTGCCTTAGAACCTATATGAGTTTTGGGCCTATTCAGAAAGTCACCAAGAATACTGTCATCCTCATAGTTTAGATCAGGTTGATTGTGAGGAGAATAGGACATGGTTGAATCTGAAGTTGCAACTGGACTTGGAACACGAGAGATTGGGTCTTTTACAAAAAAACAGAGTTGTTAATATGATATAGAGAGCGATAGCAATTCTAATTTTTGTTGTTTTAGTCTAACATAAGCACTAGCTTAAATAGAAATTAAGTCCAAATCTTTTTAAAATATGAAAACATATACCCAAATCCCCTGTTTGAGTCAATTTTCCCCAAAATTAGGCACTTACCTTTCAACAGATATTCCAATTTTAAAAAATTCGCATCAAGATACTGTTTTTATAAAGATAGATTTAGCAAGGAATAAGGATATACATTCCAATTTGAAACAAATTTATCTAATTTATCTGATTTTAAGGAGTTGAAGAAATATATAAAATTTGACTTGTTTTAAAATTAAGATAGCAATAATATATAGTATAGAATTTTGAACACAAGATACTAACAATTTACTCAAGAATATATATTTATCATAGGATATCCATATAATAGAAATTATGACTAAGAGCTATAATTGAGCAAATCTGTTTTTCCTCTACACAAAAACTAGCTTGATTATCTCAGCAAGGAAAGAGTATAAGTGATGCCAAAAAAATTCAAGACTTTGTCTTGGCTTTTTATTAATTTTAGTTCACTTTGAATATCAGCTTATGCTGAATTTGATCATAAGCAATGTGACTTTCTTTTGATAATCATTGGCCTGTCTGTAATTCAGAACGAGGTTGCAACTGTGTTTGCAACTGATTTTTTTCTATTTCTTTACTTTTGAACTTAGAGAGAGGACACGCATTTTCATAAATCCACCTGAACTTAGACCGCCATCTCACGGTTTCCGTGAGTAGTCAGATGTGCTGACTAAAATGGTAACAAATAGTTAAAGTTCAATATTATTTGTTCGTTATTTTTTTGTTTGTTTTCAATACTAATAAAATATATTTGTTTTTTTAGCTTTTTTTATATGTCTCTATACTAATAAAGTATATTTGTTTGTTATTTTTCTTTTTACAGAAAGCGATGTTGCGCCGCAATTTCAAAGCTTTTAAACGGCTGCGAGCTAAACCGGAAGTGGATTATTTACGCATGGGGTTTACTGAAATGGGCATGAATCCATATGGGTTAGGTGATGAACTGTACTCGGAGGAGGATGGCGATGACAGAGATGATGAGGGTCGTGATTATGATGCTTACGATGATCCGGGTTACGATCGATGTTACGACGATAGCACTTACGATGATCGTAGATACGATAGGCCTTCAAGTTATCGGTGTATCGAAAGAGACAGAGGGGAAGACGAATCTAGTAATGGAAGGTGTAGCAGGCATAGCGGGGGTGGAAGTAGAAGTGGAGCTAGATGTATGAGTAGAGATCAGGGTGGAGATACAAGCGGTCATTGTCATACTGTTTCTGGAGGGTCGTACTACTTACACAATAATGTTCAGTTCGACATCGAGACACCGTATGGTAATAGACAGTTGTTTGGGTTGTATGATCATCATCCTAGTCAGCATTCAACAAACACTTGAGAAAGAGGATTTGACTATTACATCATACGAGCATGCTCCGCATCCAGAATCATAGTATAGAGATAGACGTCGTTCGGAACTAAACGGAATTGAAGAGTCTAGTAAGCCACCATCGGACAGATTAATATCGGCGGAAAAGATGCTCCCTATGTCAAACTTTAAAGGGTTTACTAGTGCCAAAAAATAATAAGTTATGATTTGTTTGATTTAATTTGATTTGTATTTTGGTTTTGAGATAATATATTGTAGAACTTTAATTTACTTATGTTGGTACCGTTGTGGGTTTATATGTTCTATTTTTAGCTGGGTTGGAATATTAAAATCTTGTCGTATAGATTTTTTTACAGGTTAGTTATTATGGTAGCACAAAAAAACAGCAAAGCTCATGCCAAAATTTTGAGTTTTTTCATAATATAAAATGACAACCATATCTGAAAATAACTTATCAATGCATGATTAAAGATTGAAAATGACTAAACATGAACTTTTTTCTTACAAATAACGAGCTGTAAAAAAATACGAACCGTAAGTTAAATCTACGGTTTGTAGTGTAAATACTCTTGGATACCCTATCCATAAAAATCCGCCAACAACACTTACACAATTCTGTAAAATTTTGGTTTATTTGACAACACACAAGCTCGTCTTTATTATGACATGACAACCATATCCGAAAATGACTTCTCAATGCATGATTAAAGTTTGAAAATAACTAAACATGAACTCTTTTTTTCTGAATAACGAACCGTAAAAACAAATATGAACCGTAAGTTAAATCTACGGTTTGTATTGTAAATACCCTTGGATACCCTATCCATAAAAATCTGCCAACAACACTTACACAATTCTGTAAAATTTTGGTTGATTTGACAACACACAACCTCGTCTTTATTATGAAATGACAACCCTATCCCAAAATGACTTCTCAATGCATGATTAAAATTTAAAAATGACTAAAGATGAACTTTTTTTTTTGAATTTGAATATAAATATGGTATATTCTTGCCAATCTTAACCATTTCTCAAATCAAACACAAACACTCACTCTTCAAAAAAACTGCTTTCTGAAAACAAAAACAAACACAAAAACTCTTCAAAAATGAATTATCACTATAGTTATGACAAGAACCAATGCGACTACAACTATGTTGATTCCTCCTGTAGCTCAAACGAGTAACTAACTGACTATACATAATATTTTCAAGTTAATAATTTGACCTGTGATACAAGGGATGAAATGCCTGCTGATCTTGGTGACGTGGCTGGAAATTGGGGTTTTATTCTTATGATTTGTAGGTCTGGGGGTAATGGGAGAAGGACACCGTACGTTGATATTGTGCTTGATAAATCGGGGGTTTATAAAAAAAAGAAGCCGTCTTCCACAAATTCAGGTACAAAAAAAAAGATTGTCCATTTTCATTAAGTGTTACATAGTTAATGATGAATGGATGTATCGTGTAGAAAATGGACACCATAACCATACACTTCCCAATTACCTTCAAGGGCAAGCACGGCGTGCTCGTTTAACACAAGAGAAAAAAGAAATGGTTAAAACTTTAAGGCAAAGTAGTTTTAAAGTTAGTGCAATATTAGAGTCTATAAAAAATCGAAACCCTAACAATGTATCGAACACTAAAACGATAAATAATTGTTTGGCTGGTCTGAAAGCTAAAGACCGAGGTGGTAAAAATCTGATACAAGAACTGTTTAATTTGTTGGATAAACATCGTTATACTTTCTTCCATAATATGAACCCAACAACTCATAGCCTAGAGAACTTGTTTTTTGTCCACCCTAATTCTATAAGGATGTTCAAAGCTTTTCTTCATGTATTGTTAATGGATTGTACATATAGGACAAACCGCTTTAATATGTCATTTTTAGAAGTCATAGGGATGACATCAACAAACCAAACATATTGTTTAGCTTTTGTTTTCATGAGTAATGAGACTCAGGAAAGTTATACATGAGTTTTGGAAAAATTTAAAGAAACATTGGAGGGTTGTACACTACCTAGGGTACTGTTTATAACCGACAGAGAAATGGCCTTGATAAATGCGTTATCCGTTGTTTTTTCCGATTCTTATCATATATTGTGCACTTTTCATATTGCAAAAACTATTTTAAAAAACAGCAAAAAAAAAATTCCATACTAGGGGTGGCAAACGTTTCTAAATAATTGGGGTTTAGTGGTTGATACTGAGACAATAGAGGAGTACAACTATAACCGATGTGCTTAAATATGTAGACAACCTGTTAAATGATTATATTGATAAGTTTGTTTCATGTTATACCAACCATACAATACATCTAACTAACATAACTAGTAATCGGGCCGAACAACAACATGCAAACCTAAAAAGATCTCTTTCCACAAATACTGGCACACTTAAAAATGTTTGGGTAGAAGTGAATAAAATTCTTAATAAATAGTTTGAGGATATTAAGATGAATTTGGATAAATGCAAGTCTTATTTTCCACATTCAGAACGGACACATCTCTTTAAAAGTCTTAGCTCGTATATCAGACACCATGCCTTTGATTTATTATTTGAAGAACAAAAAGAATGTAGTGGGCAGTCTGATGAGAATTGTTCTTGCGGCATAAATTTGTCTCACGGGTTACCTTGTCATCATATTATGAGTGGGAATATTTTATTTGGTAAGCGTCTTTCACTAGAATATATCCATAGATTCTGGAAAAAAATAGATGTAATTGATGATAATGAGAACAACGATGATTATGGGGTTGAGGGTAATCTAGAAGAGTTTAAAGTGTTTATTCTATCAAAACTAATGTTGAAAAATGGCAAATGAAAAAACAACTTCGAGAGATAACTTTACCCTCTATAACATTCATGAATGATCTTAAAGTGAGACAAACTAGGGGGAGACCTATAAAAGGAGACAATTCAAGTAAAAGAGATAAGTCATGATAGGAGTACATGTGGAAGAAGAGAATGCTAGTGCTAGTAGAGATAAAGGAAAAGGTAAAGAAAAAGAAACACCGAAGGTAAAGGTAAACTCAACTACGAGGACGCGAAAACTGACGAATAACCCCACCACTACTAGGCAAAGCTTCCAATATAGTGAGCAAATGTGACTTATGTTACATAATTACATCGATACGGTTTATGATATGTGTTGTAACGTCTCGGAAATTTTGTATTTTATTATTAATTTTAGTAATACGATAGTGATATTTAGTTTTGTGGGTGATTACGTATTTGTGTGAAATATACACGTGTTATATGAACTTTGGTGTATATAATAGTGGTGGGTGTGATTTGTATTATTTTATAACTAAGTGGCCTAGTTAGTAAATTAGTTTACTAAAACCTATATATATATATATATATATATATATATATTACATATACATATATACATATACATATTACATAGATACATATATACATATATAGAAGAGAGAGAGATAAGAGGAGAGAGAGAGAGACGAACGTCGGAGAAAGGGTTTAGGTCGACGGAAAGGGCTGGTCAGGCTGTAGTGGTAGTGGCGGTAGTCGGTGCGGTTTAGGTGCGGTTTAGGGTTTTAGGGCAGCGACTTCGGGAGCCGATTACGAGGTCATCGGGTGTCCGTTTTCGACAATCAAATATGTTTTCTTAGCCTATTTTTCGAGAGCTATCTATCCGTGTAAGCCGTTTCATCTGATTTTAACTTTTATCAAAACCCATTTTTAGGGTTTCATTAATAATCCGAATTTACATCAATTTTATTGATCCGTAACTCGTTCTAATTACGTTTAGGGACTACTTGAGGGCGATTAGTGGGCTGTCCATATCTAGCTTTGATTGTTCGGTGGGTTTTCGGTTCGAGGTTGGGATATTTTTACAAACGAGCTCTCGTTTGTATAGGTAAGGGGGAAGAATATAGTTTCGCTTTAAGGCGGTTTTTATGTGTTGTTTGTGTATGCTAGGCTATGTAAATGGTTGGTTGGTTAGTGTGTATTGAATCTTATTGTATTGTGTATGTGTAACATGCTTCCATGGTTTTATTTATGCTAATCATATTGTTTATGGTGATTATGTTATGTATGGCGATTTTACCATTTTTATTTGAAAAAGAATTGTGAACAAAAATGTGACGGTGGTGATATAGTGCGTGATATTATTTTATTTTTGTTTGGTGGACTTTACCATTTATGTTTTTCGGAGTCTTTTATATTTATTTTAGGGATTGCAGTACCAAGTGTTAAGGCGGAGCTGTGTCAGCTTACGGTGAGATCCCGGAAACTTGTGCAAGGATTAGGTATATCGGTACCATAGGGTTAGTCCCCTTAAAGCCGGCCCCATATCTTTTGGTCACATGTTAGTGTCAGAATATGGGTGAGGGAACCATTGCACTTTGGGTCCTAGAGCAGAGTGGCTCTAAAAGTGGGTACATGTGAGGCAATCCCGACTTTGTGTTTTGTTGAGTCTTGTTTTATTTTGTTATGTTTTATTTTATTTTGTTTTATTATTAATTCAGTTGATATTGATTATATGTTCATTTACTTGTGTTGCGAGTTATATTTGTTGATGTGTTTTTCGTGCAATTGCCTTTTATCATTATTTGCCATATATCATATTTGCCATGTTAGGATTGTGTGTGCGTGCTTAGTAGCACGCGCCGTTTTTAATGCGAGATTGTTTTCTTACCTCCTTTCTTTGTTTTCTGTACATTTTGTGTCACGATCGATGTACAGGTGCTGACGGAGACGGTGGCGAGGTGTAAAGCTCTTGTCTGAGGATCATTGTCATATTACACCTTATCGCGTGCACGCTACTCTTTTGTTTACTCTTTTTGGCGTTTCTTATTTTGAACTTTGTTCGCCTAGTAAGAGTTTGAAACGTGTATGTTTTTCTTTTGAGTAACCTATCATGTACATTTGTATATGTTAGATTGCGTTATTGTATATAATGTCAGCTGGGTTGAATTTGACTTGATCATGTTGAATTAGTGATAATCGCTTTGCGATTTTGTTATATGTTTTGTTGTCAAACAGGTCTAATTTATTGGAAACAAATAGATATGCGAAGCTCATGCCGAAATTTTCTAAAACGTGCTGTTTTGTTTGTGTTGTCACATTTGAACACCGTTGGCTACCCTTAGGCCAATTTAGTGAATCAAATGTGATTATCGGCATGGCCTGAAGTATTTATTTGGTTCTATTGATTGGCATTTTATTGAATGGCATTCCGCATGTTTCGTTATTTTAACTTTTTCCCTTTTTATTTTAATTTTCATTCACGATCCGGGTTTATCCAAAATCCGGGGCGTGACATGTGTAGGGATGGTAACTGTGGGTTCCAGTTAATTGCAAAGATGATGGGTAAAAAAAATGGGAAAAATGATTGGTACGCAGTTAGATGTGAGTTGTTTCAAGAGTTTCAGCAAATGAAAGTTGTTTATTATGATCTGTCTGAGAATCTCGATTTTGAATGTTATGGATATGATTATATTTTATCCAGTTTGAATTTTTATCATCCAACAGATCATTCCCCTTGGGACAAATGGATGAGGTTTTCAGCTTATGGTTTTTTAATTGCATCTCTTTATAATATCACAATTGTATTGTTGATATTATGACCAGACAAAAATGGATTATTAAAAATATGCAACGCCACTTTTTTACCTCTTTATACTCGGTCGCCTCCTGGAACGATATATTACATCACTACTGTAATGGTATATGTTAACAATTGTCATTATACTGAAATTATTCCTAAAGAATGGATCTCCCCAATGTACATTGTATGTTAACAAGTTTTATAGCACGGTGAGAACAAATACACATTGAAGCTGCTGAGTCATGAAATGAACTTTTTTGAGCAAATTTCAACTTATACACAGCGTTAGAATGGCAATCGGGGAAAAAAAATTAGGTTTACAAACTTTCTTAGCTATCTCCTCGTCAGGAATATAGATATTCCTCTCTCTCTTGGAGATCCCTTGTGCATTCTTCTTAATGTAACAGCCTACCATGGTGTCGAAAAACTCTACTCTATAATATTAAAAAAGAAAGTACTAAAATTGATTTCTCTCTTTATAATGTGATCAAGCAGGAATATATTCTTCACTTACATATGGCACAATCTTGCAATCAACGACACATTGGAGAGACAAAAAACTTTTTCCTGTGGTTTTCGCGCATTACGAGCTTTCTTCTTATCCTTTTTGATAGTTTTCTCGATAACCGGAAGAGTATTCTTTTTAGTCCTACTCTTTAACTTGGCCATTTAGTCTGTAAGAAAGTAAGAAAACTAGTTAAAAGTACATACTTCTCCAATTCACTGTTGTCAAGGAAGTAGGAATTCATTGCTGCCAAACACCAATCATATCAAATTTATAAGCCCAAAATCATCATGTTTACACAAAATGTTAACTTACAAAACGACTATATATCCATCGTCAGATACTGTGAAAAAAAGACCCCATTTGACTGTGAATTTATTCACCAGAATAAGTTTTTCAAAAATGGATAATTTATAAAACCCATATTTGGGAATACATCAAGAGTTACACGAAATATAACGATCTACTGATTAATAGAGAAGAAATAGAGATACAAAGGGTGGACGGGAGTGCACCGTTATCCATGCTTTTTTATCGCATTTGAATCTTCAAATGAAATTACATTGGTTTCCTACCGATTGTTTGGTTTACGATTTTGAATTTCTGCCTTTTGAGTTGAAAAATATAATATGCCATGTTTACTAGCTTAGAGACACAGTTTTCTAACTTTTATTTGATGATCTCATAGAGCTGAAAGTAACACTTTTTTCTTCTCAACTTCATATAAGCCCGACTAATTTGCTTACAAGTTGCAAACCCTGCAAAATTACTACTAATTATTTATTCATTCTTCATTGTTAACCCAACTGATAATTGGAATAACCTGAGACAGCAAAAGGTTAGGTATATACAGCTTTGAACTTCATACTTAAGATAACAAGACCCCATGCCAAAAAATCCCTTCTGAGCTGGACAAACCAAACAGAAAATGCAATTTATAACCAAACAACTCCAACCGTTAAACTCATCCATTTCTTACACTTTCGGTTTAAAGGTTTCATCAAACGGTTTGTTCACAAAGTCACTTAAGAAATTAGATGAGACAAGTGATGAAACTAAATGATAATAGAAAAGGATGCTAAAGTAAAATTAAAGTCGACTATCAGATATAGAGCTTTAAACTTCAAACTTTGGGCACTAAAACACACAAACAATATTTTCTGTTTGCCAACTATCAGAAAAGATGGCACACACAATAACCAAAGTAATTGCCAACTATCAGATATATTACTACCAATAACCATCTTTTCGGTTTCCGGTTTAAACATTTCATCAAACAATTGGCAGAGATAAATATTTTAATTACACTTGTACACTATTTCAACCGTTTTATCTGGAAAAAAAAAACAATCAAAAATATTATTAACCTGAAACGAATACGAAGACAAATGCATTATGTAAATTAAATAAACTAGTTGGTCAATTTAGCGAACCGTAAGTCCACAAATTTTTTTTAAAAAAATGACAAAAATGGATAAGAAAGCTTTACTGACATTGATAGAACACAAAAATAAGACCCGAATATACCTATTCGGGTACTAACCAAACATTACGTTGTAAATGGGTATCCAATGCAAAAAGTAAGGCCCATGGTACAACAATACTTTTCCTCACTTAAGGATAAGGGCAATTATCTAATAAATATCTTAGCCAAATTAATAAAGGTACACAGTGGAAAAGGCCATGAGATGACGCATGAGATGAAGACATTTGTCAACATCCTATGGAGCATAGATGCCTATAAATAGCCAAATACCTTCACTGGGAAAGGGACCGGAAAAATCACAGAGAAAAGATATACAAGAAAGATCTGTCAGAGCTTATCTCACTAGAAAGCATACAAAAAGCAATTGAAGACCGAGCATCGAGGATAAAGATTAAGATCTAGATTAAGAATAAATTATCAGACCGAGCAAGAATATAATAAGAAATTGTAATCCGAGCAAACACAATTACCGATCAATAAGAAAGAATAACAACTTGTCCAATATTTAACTTCTTTAATTTACTCTATTATTGTTGAGAAGCATAACGCGACCATCCAAAGTTATTGTTTTATCAAATGGCGCTGTCTCCACACTTCACCTAGTTTATAACTAGTTCCGAAGCCGAACACCCCAACTCTATCAAACGAGCAACAATGGTTAACACAAATGAAGAAACTCGTCCCGAGGAAGTAAGCACCACGACTAGCCGAGAAGTCCCCATAAACCAAGACGAATTAGAGGAACTCCTCGCCATCAGAGAACGATACGAAGAACTTAAGGCCGGAGCTAGACCGACCATCTCTAATATCCAAACCGACCAACCAACCGACCAACCTCTACAAATTGACGGACTCATCGATGAGAACCCTACGGACTCGGATGAAGAAAGAGCGTTGTCCGCGGTAAGGCGCGCAAGAAGACACTTGTCAGTAAGCCGCCGCCTAAACGCAGCGCTAGCAACAAACGCAGGGCCAAGCTCAAGGGACCATTTTCCAACAGATTCGGTTAACTACAGTTCCCATCAGGGAAGATTAATTCATTTTCAAACAAATGATGACAACCCTGACGAGGAGACACGGAGAGCCCAACACCATCCCTCAAACGTCTCGGGACCCCAGTACGGTATGCCAAGGGACCGTATACCCGAACATACAGCCCGACCAGCAATCCTCCCTCTACGGATAATTACCCCGTCCACGGTGGAATTCCAACCCATTGTTCCTCAAGAAGGGAACGCGGTCGCATTGGCAAGTAACTATCAAAGTTACAATGCCCAGCTTCAAGCTCAGCTGGCAGCATGCATGTCAGCCATGGCAGCAGCAGGCATCACAATACCGCCAGCCAGACCGCCAATGCACAAAAGGACCCAAGAAATGAAGTGGAAGATTCCACTTATAGAGCCGCCATGGAAGTGGCAGGCCGACAATAGGATACAAGGATACCCCAGCAAGGGGAACATATCCCAAGAACGACCCCGCTAGCATTCGGCCTTCAGGGCGCTCATACGGGGCCTGCCCTAGACACAAACCCGAACTGCGGGAAATACACCGACAACAGGGTCGTGGAAGGATACTATCCCCCACCCAACTATGGTGGAGGATACACCCCCCAGTATCCAACACAAGACAAAGCGTTCTAACAAGCATGGGACGTGTGCCAAGAAACACCGTGTACCGAGCAAATAACGTGATACCGAAACCCAGTTGGGAAAAGCTATGATGGGAAAAGCTGCCCAATAGACCACTTGCGGCATTACAAAACCAGGATGGAGCTATGAAGCGATGACCCCACACCGATGTGCAAATTCTTCAAAAACAGCTTGGGACAAGAAGCATCGACGTGGTATCATAACCTACCACGGGGGTCAATAGGAAGCTGGACTGAGCTGCTCCGAGCATACTCTAACCGATATGCTGCTCACCGGAAGAAGAAAGTCACCATTGAAACTCTGCTTAAAATGGCGATGTTGCCAAATGAAAGGCTAAATAACTACTGCATCCGCTTCATAGACGTTGCGAACCAAATTCCGCAGTATGCCAGCAACATCTCCATACAAAACTTCATAAACTTCATCCCAAGCGGATATTGGGCAAGAAGAAAGTTCATCGGCAAGAGCTTTCTGACCACTGACGCCCTTCTCGCCTACTGCACCCACCCGACCGATAAAAATGAGGAAATGCGAATCCTCAGCCGAACTCTACCAAGAAGAGAGTCGGTCAGAGAAACACAGGTGGAAAGCAAGAAAGCAAAGAATAATCAGGGGGAGGCGGTCAAACCGACCAGAAGGGACAAAGGTCCCGGGGTACAGAAAAGGGTAGAGCATCCTCGAGAACCCAAGCATAATACCAGCTCACGTACCAAACCCCAAACAAGCCGCCTCAACACGGTCGTTTCCAAGAAAGAGAACGACGGGGGAACTTCGAACCGGTCGAGCTAAGATACACTTTCAACCTGCCTGCAGAAGATATCCTGAAGGATATATGCAGAGAAAATTGGTATTCCCGACCAGACCAGTTCGCTCCCCCCCCCCCAACCAAAGAGACTCCAAGCTCTTCTGCGCCTATCACGAGGACCACGTCCACCTCACGGAGCACTGTCGAAATCTACGGTGGAAAATGAACATATGGGGTGACGCGGGCTACCTCAACAAATTTATCAAGAACGGCGGGAACAAAGGCAAACAGCCCGCCATCGAAGGAACGGACAACCGACAGGGCAAATTGATCGATGTCGTGTATTTATCACGGCCCAAAAACACTGGAGGGGATTGGTCCCAACAACGGAAATTGGCGCACTTTGGTCAAGTAGCCAAGGCATCACAGGCATCCTCCTCTAAGAGACAATGCATGCCGCAGAGACACCCGCCAATTTCCTTCTCGAATCACGACGAGGAAGGAGTCATATACCCCCACGGGGATGCAATCAACCTCCGCGTCAAGATAGGAATTGACACGGTCAGCAGAGTCCTAGTCGACCAAGGAGCTTCGTGCGACATCATGTACAAAGAGCTCTTTGACAAGATGGAACTTCGGCTACAAGACCTACAGCCTACTAACGTAACACTCATAGGCTTTATCTCAAAAACGACTAAGTCTCTGTGAAAGATAGTCCTAAGTGTTACTACGGGCACTGTGTTAGTCCCCGTCGAGTTTCTAGTGGTCAACGACAACTCGGGCCGCAACGCGATCTTGGGCCGACTATGGCTTCATGCCATGCACGCAATCCCTTCGACATACCACCAGAAGGTGAAATACCCAAATGGTAGAAGAGAGATCAAAACAGCCCGAGGCTGTCAAGAGGATTCAAGACGCTGCGAGGACATTACCGCGGCCTTAAAGAGACAGCTGGTCGTCGTTGAACAACCCACCAGCACAAAAAAGTTGGTCGACCAAATTTCTAGAGCGGAAAGGGTGGTCGAGGAGCAAGTAGGAGAGAAGCTAAGGAAGGTGTACATCCCGGGAATGGATGAGGAACACTATTTCCTACTAGGCAAAAACCTCCCCGAGGAGGAATATAAAGAGCTGGAAACTTTCCTATTCAACAACGTCGATAAATTTTCCTGGAGCCCCAAAGACATGCCCGGCCTAGACCCAAAAACGGCATGCCACCATATGAGCGTCAACGCCGACTATAAGTCAATCGCTCGAAAGAGCAGAAAAATATCTGTCCAACACAGAGAGGCTATAATAGCGGAAGTTCGAAAGCTGTTGGAAGCCGGGGCCATAAGGGAGGTGATATACCCGAAGTGGTTATCTAATCCAGTAGTCGTCCCCAAGAAGAATGGGAAGGAAAGAGTTTGTATAGAATTCACAAGTCTCAACAAAGCCTGCCCGAGGGACCCATTCCCCTTTCCAAGGATTGATCAGTTAGTGGATGCAACCGCAGGAGCAGAGAGAATGACTTTCCTGGATGCATACTCGGGATATCACCAAATCCCACTCGCCCAAGAGGACCAAGAAAAGACCTCGTTAATTTCACCTTTGGGAAACTATTTCTATAAGGTAATGCCGTTTAGGTTATGCAACGCGGGGGCTACCTGCCAAAGGATGATAACGAACATATGTCAAAAAGATATTGGGAAAACAATGGAGGTGTATATAGACGACATGGTCATAAAAAGCGAAAGGGCCGCCTTCCACCTTCAAGACATCAAAGACTTCTTCCAAACTTTGGGCGAGCACAAGCTGAAGCTCAACGCAACCAAATGCACGTTCGGCATCAGCAAAGGGAAATTTTGGGGCATATGGTCAGCCAAAAGGGAATATAAGCTAATCTCGACTAGATAATAGCTCTGCAAAACCTAGAAGCACCCAAGAACAAGAAGCAGGTGCAGGAGCTCACAGGAATGATGGCCACACTAAGCAGGTTTATCAGTCGATCCGCAGATAAGGGACGACCATTTTTTGAAACCCTACAAAAAAAATAAAAAATTCATGTGGGACCCGGAGTGCGAAGCTTCATTCAACAACCTAAATGAGTACCTAAGGACGCTGCCACTGCTCGTAAGGCTGAACAAAGGAGATATTCTGGCATGTTACCTAGTAGTTTCCGCAACAGCTGTGAGCGCAGTCATCCTAAGAGAGAAAAGTCGAGAACAATTCCCGATTTACTTCGTAAGCAAAACTCTGGTTGAAGCTGAAACACCCTATTTAGCGTTGGAAAAGCTATGCCTGGCATTGGTCATTGCAACCAGAAAACTGCCACGCTATTTACACGAAGTTTCACATCAAGGAGTCCCTTCGACGGACGGACATAAGCGGCCGGGTTGTGGCATGGGGGGTCGAGCTATCCCAATTTCATATCGAATTCGCCCCCCGACATGCCATAAAAGGGACAAGTGTTGGCCGATTTCATAGCAGAGTTCACTGAAGGGCACGGCAAACCAACAACCATAGCACCGCAATCACATTGGTAAATACATGTCGATGGCTCAGCCACCAAAGACGGATCGGGAGCAGGAATCGTCCTCAAATCTAGTGAGGGCGCAATCACAGAAAAAAGCATAAAACTGGGCTTCCGAGCGACTAACAATGAGGCCGAGTACGAAGCTATGATAAACGGCATGCTCATTGCAATGTCCCTCGGATGCTCCCACTTAATTGCTAGCTCAGACTCCATGCTGATCGTCAATCAAGCCATCAGCGAATACCAAGCCAAAGATGACCGGATGATCCTCTACCAAGCGAAAGTCCAAAGCCTAATGGCCAAATTTGAGAAGTGTGGGTTAATACGAATCAACCGTACAGAAAACGCACACGCCGATGCATTGGCAACCCTAGCTTCAACACTAACCCTAGTAAACACTCGGTCAATCACAGTAGAACTACAGGAAACACCGGGCATCTCCAGAAGGGTAGACCGAGTAACATCAATAAAGTACGAGCTAGGGTGGATGGACGAGATGATTCATTATCTGCGAAACGGAACACTCCCCGCAGATAAAATAAAAGCACTCAAAATAACAAGAAAGGCCCCCAAGTTCTGGCTATCCGAGGAAGACAAACTGTACAAGTCAAGTTACCGAGGACCACATCTGTTGTGCGTCCGCACAGAACACCAACAACAAATCTTGGAAGAAATCCATGAAGGCTCATGCGAAGCACACATCAAAGGAAGGTCCCTCGCCAACAAGACTATCACACAAGGATATTGGTGGCCTTATATCAAGAGAGATGCCGATGTATACGTCCAAAGGTGTGACAAGTGCCAACGATTCGCCAAAATACCTCGGCTCCCATCATCTATGATGACCCCGGTATCGGCACCATGGCCATTTGCACAATGGGCAATTGATTTAGTCGGGAAGCTTCCCAAAGCACCAGGCAACGTTGAGTACTTGATCGTTGCAACGGATTACTTCACCAAATGGGTCGAAGCTAAACCTCTCCGACAAATCAAATCCCAGAACATTAAACAGTTCATTTGGAAACATATCATAACCAGATTCGGTATACCATACGACATCGTCGTAGACAACGGAACCTAGTTCAAGGACGCCAAGCTACAACTGTGGTACAAAGAACTAGGTATCCGGAAGTTATATTCGACTCCAACCTACCCACAGGGTAACGGATAAGCTGAGGTATCAAACCGAACTATCCTAGATGGCATCAAGACAACTCTAGAACAAGCAAAGGGGAAATGCCCAGAGCGGCTACTCAACGTTTTGTGGTCATGCCGAACTACGTCCAAAGGAACCCCGTTCAGCCTAGCATACGGCATCGAGGCCGTCATACCCACGGAAATCGGCCTACCCACACTTCGAACATCCCTAGTCGAACAAGGGAGCAATGAAGAAAGAATGAGGGAAGAGCTCGACATGTTGGATGAAAAACGCGAGATAGCAGCCCTTACCCTGGCAAAATACCAACAGAGTGTCAAGCAAACTTATGACAAGAGGGTGAAAGGGTCCAAGGAATTCATGGTAGGAGAACTGGTGCTACGACGAGTAAATGCCTATACCAGAAACGAGATACATGGCAAACTCAGTCCCAACTGGGAAAGCCCATATGAAATCGTCAAAAGAACAAGCCCGGTTTCTTACAAGATCAAAAGCATTTTGTTTGACAATAGCAGAGGAGAGAAAAATTCTTGGAATGTAGCTAATCTCAAGAATTACTATTTGTAAACTAGTTTAATGCTACAAGTAATACCTTACCTCTTCCTTTGTAATGAAATTTTCCTTTGAATAAATAAAGTGCTTTGTTATCATGTTTAGGAAAAATAACAAGAAAGTACTCCAACGAACCGGAGGCATGTATAAAAACAAGTCCTCCAACGAACCGGAGGCAACAGGGTTTAAGTCCCAAACAAGTCCTTCAACGAACCGAAGGCATGTCTAAGAAAAAGAACAAGAAAGTCCTCCAACGAACCGGAGGCATGTATAAGAACAAGTCCTCCAACGAACCGGAGGCAACAAGGTTTAAGTCCCGAACAAGTCCTCCAATGAACAGGAGGCACATATACAGGTGTGACTACGTTCAAATTTGAAGGGTCAAATACGAATATTCTATGATACTAGCCCGCATTACGAAGGCAACAACTTTCCCAACACAGTAAACAAGGGAAATCAATACGACAAATGAAATACCAATACAGAAATAAGAAAATCCAATCCACGAATATAAATAAAGCAAATGATACTAGCCCGCATTACGGAGGATACAATACTTGAAAAGTAAGGAAAGTCTAAGAAGAGCTACTACAGGAGGAGCATGACGGAGCTTGAACCAGCCTAATCTCTTCGTCATCCATCGATGTGTCTTCGTCCGTATCCTCACCCTCAAAACGCTCATGAGGAAGAAGGGAATCGAAATTGGTCGTATTAGAACCAACACAGGTCACCACTTCAAGCCGAGCAGAGAACTCTGCTCCCTTTGCAAGCTCGTAAGATTAGAAGCTTCCTGACGACGGGCATCGTCCAAAGCAAACTACCGAACTTGACTCATCGCCGCCGAAACATCATACCTAAGACGAGAAGCATGGAAATACTTCATCAAGACATTGGCCCGGGATACCAATTACCTTAATTTACTAAGGTACTTATCCTTCAAACGCCAGTACCTGTCTAAACGACTCTCCTGAACCACAACAACATGCTCGGCGCATCTCACATAATCCCGGAATGACACCGATTGGGCTCTTAGCTTTTCCTTCAGACGAGCACACTGGCCACACCAGACGAGGCCTCATCCCGGGGAGCACCAGTAAGTCTTTGCCCCGGAATAACAAGGGCCGGAGAACCGGTCTGGTGTGACAAAATAGCAGGTGCCTATAAAAAAAGAAGAGGATGGATGAATAGTCATTAAAAGGCCATAAAACTGACACGGTGAATCAAAATAAAGAATATACAAGTTGCATGCGAAAAGTCAAAATACAAGCTAATCCTAAGATAAGTCAATCAGACAAGCCCTCGACAGAAGCCGAGGTCTCTACAGCATCAGCAAAATGAATATCCCGCAGCGAGGTCAGTTGCGTGCCCAAACAACTCTTCACCGAAGAATCCAAGTCGTTCAAGGCAGCCATGGTCTCGGTTACCCGAGCCATAGCATCAACCATACGCTTTGTTCGGATAACGCCACGAGTGCCTTTCACATAGTCATACACCTCTAATGCACGAGCTCGGGCCCAATACGCTTTGACGAAAGATAATAACAGGTCAGCATCTTCGAAAACGGCCCCCAACACCAAATTCAAGCCCGTCACCCGGCCCTGGGCATCATCCCGTGACCGATGAAAAGCTCCTAGAAGATCTTTGGCCTTCCACTTATTTACAGTATAAAGAGCCGTCTTCTTTTTGAATTTCTCATCCAAATTGCGTAACCGAGTTGATAGGTTAGAAATATGAATGTTGAGATCCTCGAATTCATGACGAGCAGAATACAGTTCAGAAATATGAGGCGACCTGGCACATTCGGGATTAAATACAGGCCTTTCACCTACACTACAAGACGGTCGGGACCAGACCACCATAGCAAGGGGATTAACCGGTACCTGGCATGATTCCATCTCTTCAAACGCACGAAGACAAGCAAATGCAACAAGGCCCAGAAAAAGAAAATGCACAAGAAAATGCAGCAGGATGAAAACGGAACAAAACTATTATAAACTTCCCCAGAATATGAACATTGTACCATACAAAAAGGCCCACAAACCGGGCACCAAAATTAAAAGTTAATTAGCTACATTTACTAGAACATGGTCAATGGTCAACCTGATCGGACGAGGGCCGAGGGGTCCGACCATGCAAGTTGGGAAAGAGGCACCCTAGCCACGTTCAAAGCCCGAACATGAGAGCCGAATGCATAATAGTTAGCACTCCTCATGAACTTGCCCCGCTCTTCTACCTAAGACGCCTTCGTAAAAGACAGCTGGGCTTCCACCGCCGCTTTTTTAGCACTTGCCTTCTCGGCCATGAGCACCTTCTCAGCCACAAACTTCTCATTCTCCTGGTGCAAACGCAAATTCTCGTTCACCGCCTTAGCATAATCCTTGGCCACACTTAACGCATGAGCCTTATCCTCGGCCACGCGCTTCTCTTCGGCCAGCAACTTAGCATTCTGCTCAGCCAAGACCACTTTCTCAGCCTCTAACTGAGCTTTCTCGGCATCTAGCTGAGCTTTCTCGGCCTTTAGCGCCATGAACCGATCCTTTAAATCCACGGTCATGAGGAAAGTCTACAAGGAAACCACAAGTTATCAAAAAACACGTAAATCCACATGACACCAACAGACGATAAAGATAATAAAGAATACCCGAAGAGCATCAGCGCTGGCCCGATCAAAGGCCCCCACCCTAGGACGAGCAACTATTTCCTACATGTCTTTATAAGCAAGGGGCAAAATAGCAGTATAACCCATCCTCATGACTCGGGATTGCTGAATCAAGTGGCCCCCACACCGAGCAATATAACGGTCCATGGCCACCTCGTCCACTGCCACTACCTCCTCCACCCCCACCTCATCGTCTTTCTCCTCATCTACAGCTTCCTCGGATGCCCCCAACTCACCCCTTGCCCCGGCCGCAGCGAACTCGGTCTCAGGGACCTCATGCTCTTCCACCTCCAACTCTTCAAGGGCCAGATGTTCAGCCACCTCCTCCTCAACCCGAGGGGGTGAGATGTCAGGAAGAATCATCGTCTCCTCTTCCATATCATCAAAGTTCATGTGTGCGAACAAGTCATCATATGACCCCTGAAACACAACAATGCCCATAGACCAGGCAAGGGCAAGAATAACCAACAGAGACGTCACAGACTGGAAGACAAAAAACAGATAAAGACGGGGAAAACCAAAATCAAAAGTAACAAACGCAACACACATACCTCGGTCGGAGCCATCTTGTCCTCGGTGGCGACGGGCACAATTGAACTCTCCCTGAGGGGAGGTGGCATCACCAACTCCGAGCTCACCTCACGCACCCCCTCACTCCTCGAGGTCTCAGATACCTTTGCCTTCTTCGAAGTCTCATCATTCGGCATGGATGATCGTCGCTTAGAACTTTTAGATTTTTTCGCTCCAAGGGATGCAATACGAGACTTGATGATCTTAAGGAAATCATCCTCTGTCTCACCAGGAATAGTGGGCGCAACGGTGCACCTGTTCCCTGGCTCCGCCACATAACCTAACAGTTTAGGAGCAGTACGGCTCTCTGCTTGCCTGGTCGGGACAGACCCCCACCACTTCCAAAGGGCCAATAGGACATCGGCACTAGGAGCACCGAGATCAGGCATCTCGGGGGCATCAGCAGCAGGTCCAGGAATTCGACGACCAACAGGACAATTCCCGAATATTATCACAATGCTAAGGTTGTGCTCCTTGTTGATATCAGGAATATCAAGGATGAGCCGGGTAAAGGAACGCACCGTCTTCAGATAACAACTATGGCGGTCAAAATTAAAACGGTAAACCCCGAACACATCCTTCAATTTGACCCTCACACCCGCCAGCTCGGAAAGCCTCTTAATACCATTCAGAATATGGTAGCTATTCAGAGCAAGTTGGCAAGGGGCAATTTGGAAAGCCTCAAAGAAAGAAGCCATCCAATCAGATAGAGGAAGTTTCACACCCCCGGTCAAAAGGGCCGAGGAGCGAATAGCCACCTCACCTTCAGCTACTTGCTCGAACGCTTCCGCCTTGGTCGTGGGAAGGCGCACATGCACGTCGGCGGGAATCCCAGCACGACTTTTAAATTCGACCTCGGTAAATTGGCCAAGTTGGGCCAAGCATTGAGACAAGTAATCCTGTTAAAAGACAGCAAAAAACCTGACATCAATACTAAAGCTACAGCAAGGAATACTAACCAGAATACCCCAAACAAAAACTTAATACAAACAAAGTTTCCAATCCACACAGCCCACACTTGTTGCAACAAAAGAAAAATCCAACAAAATCAAGACAACCCACCAACAAGAAACCACTACAACGGAACAAAGACACATCAGTAGACACGCCAATGAGGACAAACAAGTTGAGGAATTAAGCAAAGGCGTAAACAAAGAATCACATAAGGAAACACTTACACTCATGATGATAGTAAGAAGAGGAGAGCAGTAGTAAATATACTAACAAAAGAGAGAAAGCCCAGAGAGAGTATCAGCAAATAATTTCAGAGACAGAGACAAACCCTAGAGAGAGAAAATAAGGGATAAATGTTATGGATTAATTATGAGGTAAAAACAAAAAGAATTACTCAGATGAGATAAAAGAACTGGCGCCGCATAAAAAGGAATACAATAATAATTATACTTTCGTGTGACAGAGGTTTCCCACTTTTCAGCCACAGCAAAGTCAACAACCGCTACTATTTTCAGAAAATAAACGCTCTAGATCCTGCCACGTAAAAAGGTACATCCCACTACTACATGAAGTTCACATCATAGTACCGATATAAACGGCTCGTGGACCCCACCTTGGAAAGCATACACAGTACACTAACTACAATAATGAAATACCGTCGAGCAATGCTACATGAGAGATAGAGGACACCGACCAAGTCATATGAAGACCGTTCCTCGGTCAACCACGTAAGAAGGTTCTAGCAACGGTCTACAGGGGGATAACCACGGTGTCCCATACCGAGGAATAACCCAAAATCACATCTCGCCAGGAGGCCGAGCACAAACCATGTGCCCGACTTCATACCTATACACACGTCGAATAGCAATAAAGCATTGAGAAATAGAAGCGGTAAACAAAATAGAGTAACATAATTTTATTCATCCTCAAAGGGGAAAAGCAAAACAGATTCAACCGATGAAAACCACAAAAACAAACAGGCAAAAGGAAATCTTATTACAAAAACACTTCTATTTTTGAACCCTAGAACTACCACCCTCATCGGCATCCCTCTTAGCCAAGAGCTCTTTGAGGCGCTCCTTTTCCCTAATCAGGCAAGAGATACCGACCTCTGCTTGTTGCAAAGCATAAGACTGAGATTTACACTTCTCCTCGGCTTTATAACGAGCAACCATCTCTTCATTCCAATACTGTTTAAACCTCCTGCATTCAGTTTCAGAACACTTGAGGTGCACCTTCAGCCACGAAACCTCTCTCTCTTTCAACTCAAGAGGAGTCAAATCCTCAAAAACAGGAGGCGACAACCTATAAAGTGGTTCATCCTCAAGAACCCTCCTCTTGGAAGCAGATCTAGTAATGGGAGCCATCTCAGGAAATAGCAGGTTAGAAGAAACAAGAATTATAAAACATGTGAGAGAAAGGAAAAATTAACAATAGAATGCAAATATTATGGAGCATTTATAAGGAACCAAATGACACAAAATACGAAAAGGCACAAGTTACGAGGCGTTGAAACAGTTCAAAATTAAAAAGAATTGCAAAATACCAAAGGGCACAAAGTACGAAGCGTTATAAAAGGTCAGAATTTAAAAATAAATTACGAGTTACAAAAGTGCACAGTTTAGCCACGGGTAGGATAAGAAGCAAAATTAAATTAAGGACCAACAGGCGGGAAAACCGAACTACCGGACCGAGAAAGGGTCTCCCGAGGAGTAGCACGATCAGAGCGAGCCAACCGAGTACGAAACGAGGAGTTGATAATGGCCAGAGACTCATTCTCCCTAGCAAGGACAGTAATATGATCTCTGAGCCGAGTATTTTCAACCACCATGCAGGCAAGGCCCTGAGGACCGTTGTCAAATTCTTCCTGAGCTTGTTCCCAAATCTCCTCGGCCTCATACCAAGAGTTGGCCAAGTGACCCCTCCGTAACAACAACTGATCGAGCTGCAGACTCAAGGCCGAAATTTCCGTCCATTTGATAGTCTCCTCGGGATAGGAGTCGAACAGACTTAAGGCCAGATTCCCGTACTCCTTCTCAAGTTCAGCCATTCGATGACGGACCCGAGACACCTCAGCATCCAAGTCCTTCATCTGAGCATGATTTCTCACCACTGGTTCAGACATTCTTGCAAGTTATTATACAACAGAGGGAAATGAGGATGAGTGAGAACCAAATAAAACGAACTATGAAAGGTGATGCGAACTAAAGAAAGATTTGAAGGATATTTATAGGGCAAGGAGAATACGTCATTATCTGAGAATACTTGGGAACTTGCATTTTTGACTATCTGGGAAAACGCATCGTTGACTGTCTGACACACGCCACAGATCTCACGTGGGTACAACACCATACAAGAAGAAAAGACAAATGAGATATTTGATGATCTGGTGATCTGACAAATTCCAGAAAATGACAAACCATAAATGCAAGAAGAAAAACAAGGCAAGCAAATAGTTGTTTCATTAATAAAGATGGATTACACGGGAATTTGTTACATCAGAAAGCAAAACGGACGAAAATATAACCGAGAGAACAAAGTATAAAACAAAAAATACAACCGAGAGAACAAAGTATAAAACAGAAAATGTCTGAGAAAAAAAGCATAAAATTAGGGCGGCTCGGGCAAAGTTGATCGGTATCGGTGAGAGGGCCCGATAGATATTTCAGTATCTTGTAGCGAAGGATTCCCCCTCAAGACACTGTTCTCCTCGACCAAAGCCTGGCGAGCACGCCTGCAATAGTCTAATTCGGCCCTCAACCAAGTCAACTCCCTCACCATCTCAGTGTGATGATAACGCATCACTTTCAACTCCGCCTCAGCATCACGTAACATCTTTAGTACATTGCCATAAGAGGCTTCAAAAGCTTCAACCTGCAAGGCCAAAGCAGATCTAGAAAAAGGGGCAGACATTGCAAGTTGCAAAATATGAATATATATATAGCAGAAAGAAATAAGGGGGGAGATTATGAAAGAAAAACATGCTTCAAGGGGGTATTTATAGATAAATTAAGAGAGGCAATAAGATGAGGGATCACAACCGTTTGTCAAAAGGTTCCTAGAAACGTGTGCATTAAAGAGACACGTCTGTTCGAATGCAACTCTTGGATTCGTGCCAAAAATTGAGAAGATAAATATAAAAGAGGCTTCTACACACGTGCCATACTGGGGGAGTGCAACAGCTTTTAAAGATACTGGATAATATTGTGTATAGGGCTCAAGAAAACCCATCATAACACCATACGCGTGTAGCAAGAAGAAATACAGCAAAGACAAAATACGTTGGGAAAGTAAACAGATAATAATGAGAATAATGAAATATTTTATTAATTTCGATAATCCTGTTACAACGAGGTGATCCCACCGAACAGAAAATAAATTACAAAAGCAAATTAGCCAGAGGAGCTTGATTCAACGTCATCTGGTCCAGGTTTGGACCGAGCGAGCAACTCTTTGAAGGCAAGCTTATAAGCCCTTTTTGCTACCTTATGTTTATCCGAGAAGCCTGGAGCTTTTTAACCCGTTCATAGGCCCAATCCCGATCAGCCATCATCACATGATGAGCTGCATCCATATCAGACAACCTCTTTCTCAAGTCAGGCACCCTGAGAAATTCTCTTGTCAAGACAGCAAGCCTCCTCTTCACAACACGAGCCTTCTTAACCTCGTTTTCTAGCGGTGAGCCTACAGCCTTGGCATCACTCATGCTAAACCGTGCCAACACTTTCTTCACATACTCGGCTTGCAACAGAAACAGGGACCCATCCCTTCCTCGGGAAATCCTCATACCGAGGATCTGATTTGCGGCACCCAAATCTTTCATCTCGAACTGTTTTGCCAACTGTTGCTTCACCTTGTTAATCTCCATAAGGCTCGACCTGGCGAGCAACATGTCATCTACGTACAACAGTAGTACGACATATGAAGAGTTCTCGAATCTCTTCACGAAACAGCAGTGATCGCTATCACTTCTTTCAAACCCGGTATCCACCATGAAACTGTCAAACTTCTTATACCACTGTCGTGGTGCTTGTTTTAGCCCGTACAAGCTCTTCTTTAGTTTGCAGACGAGTCTCTCTTTTTCCTTTTCGGCAAACCCTTTAGGTTAGAGAATGTAAATTTCTTCTTCAAGATCTCCATTGAGAAATGCAGTTTTCACATCTAACTGCTCAAGATGAAGATTCGCATTTACAACAATGCTCAACAATAGCCGAACAGTCGTCATCTTTACGACTGGTGAAAAGATCTCGGTGTAGTCAATTCCTGCCTTTTGCTGGAACCCTTTGACTACTAATCGTGCCTTATACCGTTTCGAGCCATCTTGTTCCTCCTTCAGTCGGAACACCCATTTATTGCTCAGTGCCCTTTTCCCTTTGGGCAGTTTGGCTAACTGTCAAGTCACACTCTTCTCAAGTGACTTCATCTCATCCTTCATCGCGAGCTCCCACTTGCTCGAGTCTCTCAGCTCCAGAGCTTCTTCTCTACTTTCGGGCTCGTTTATGTCGACAAGCAATATGTAATGCAGGGAAGTTGAGTATCGGGTAGGAGGTCTCCTCTCGCGATGACCTCGGCCTAATTCAGGTCGGGGAGTTTGCGGCAGCTCCTCGTCCTCTACAGCATCTGCTGGAGGGTTGTCAAGCACCACTGGCTCATCTTCAGTGTCATTTTCCAACTCTCTTGGAAGCACATTCATGTCGACCATACCACTTTCCTCGGACGGGAGCGCATCTTCTTCCACCACTGCATTTTGTCGATTTTTATACAAAATGCTTTCGTTGAAGATGACATCCTTACTGCAAATGATGTTCTTTGTTTGACCATCTCAGAAGCGATATCCGAACTCAGCTCCACCGTACCCCACAAAGTAACAAACTTTGGACTTCGAGTCAAGCTTGGTACGCTCGTTTATGTCGACATGGATATATGACAGACAACCGAGCACTCGCAAGTGTTCATAAGAGATAGACTTTCCTATCCACTCTTCTTCGGGAATTCTCCTCTCTATTGGCACTGCGGGTCCGCGGTTAATGAGGTAAACCGCCATGCTTACTGCATGTGCCCACAAGGCTTTGGGCAACCCACTTTGCAGTCTCATACTCCTAGCATGCTCATTGATTGTTCGGTTCATTCGCTCGGCTACGCCATTCTGCTGTGGCGTTCTTCGGATGGTCTTCTCCATTCGAATGCCTCTTTGAGCACAGAACCCTACGAACTTTTCATCAATGTACTCTCCGCCATTATCGGATCTCAAACATTTGAGTTTATTCCCGGTCTCTAGTTCGACCATGGCCTTCCATTCTTGGAATTTCTTAAACACCTCAGACTTGTGTTTCAAGAAATAGACCCATGTTTTTCTCATCGAATCATCGATGAAGGTCACATAGTACTGAGATCCTCCAAGTGAGGTTACCGAAGATGGTCCCCATACGTCTGAGTGGACCAGTACTAGCTTCTCCTTCTTGGGACTTTTTCCACCTTTCTGGAAGCTCACTTTCTTCTGCTTCCCGAAGATGCAACATTCGCACATGTCGAGGTTGACAGACTTCAAGCCTGGAATTCTACTATCTTTCACTAACACCTTCATCCCCTTCTCACTCATGTGACCCAACCGTCGATGCCACAGTTCGGAGCAGTTTTGCGACGCAGCTGCCGCAATGGTACACTCCTCATCGGTCGTCATGTACAATGTACCGACCTTGCTCCCTCGGGCTATCACCATAGCTCCTCATGAAACTTTCCAAGCTCCACAGCTAAATGAAATGGAGTGCCTTTCGGCATCGAGTTGACCTACTGAAATCAGATTCTTGGTCAACCTCGGGACATGCCTCACTTTCGTTAACTTCCATACCGACCCGTTTGGAATGCGAATTTTCACATCGCCCATTCCAACAACATCCAACGCTTCTCCGTCGGCTAGATACAATTTACTGAAATTACCCGCAGTGTAATTTTCGAGTAAATCCTTCTGAGCGGTTGTGTGAAATGATGCCCCAGAGTCTGGAATCCACGAATCTATATCTCTCTGCACGGCAAGCATTAGACAGTCACCCGAATCCTCATCGCTCGCAATATTAGCCCCGTGATCACGGCCGGTACTCTTCTTCGGATGCTTGCACTCATGACTGAAGTGCCCCATACCCTGGCAGTTATAGCACCGAAGATTCTTCTTACTTCGGTCGCTATCTTTGCCTCCTCGGCTTAGCCCTCTTCTACCTCAGGATTGTGAACGTCCTCTAACGTCCCATAACATGGCTTTACCCCGGTCTCTTGAACCCATGTTCAAGGCTGCTCCATCATTTGAGCATTCACCCATATCTAATCTCCTGAGTTACTCAGCGGGTATTTGATCTCGGATGCCGTTGTAAGTCAGTTTCTCCTTTCCAATTGAGTTTCTAACAGTAGCTCGCATGAATTCCCAACTGTTCGGTAGAGATGCTAGCAGTAAAAGAGCTCTTACTTCGTCTTCAAAAGTTATCTCCACCGCATCCAACTGATTTACGGTGTCGATGAACTTGTTCACGTGACTCGCGACAGGTGTTCCCTCAGCCATGCGTAGGTTGAACAACTTACGCATGAGATGTACCTTGTTGTTCGCGGATGGTTTCTCATACATGTCGGTGAGGATCTTCATCATCCCCATCGTCGTCGTCTCTCTTGCGACGTTATGTGGTACACTCCTAGATAGTGTTAGGCGGATCACTCCCAACACTTGTCGGTCTAAGAGTTTCCACGCCTCCTCGATGGTCGTGGTCGGCCTTTCCTCAAGGAGAAGTGGCTGATGCATCTTCCTCCCGTAGAGGTAGTCCTCTATCTGCATTCTCCAGAATGCGAAGTCCTTCCCGTCGAACTTCTCGATCCCGTATGCGGTCCTATCTTCTTTCGCCATCGATCTTCCTCTCGGTCTTCGGCCTTAGTTCTGCGAACCTCGGGCTCTGATACCACTTGTTAGGAAATCAAGTCGAGCTAAAAGAAAGACAGAAGCTTAAACCGAGCACACACACACTTTGATAACGGAGTTCATCCAAATTGGCTACGTCTCCGGGCCGCTACACGTGGCACTTAATATATATATAGAGGATTACAAACGTAATCTAGTTAAATACAAATCTATGGTTCTCTCGCAAATAGAACTCCCTCTTTATAATATAGAGGTGTTTGTGTAGGTGTAATTAAAATACAAGATATTGGGGCATATAAATAGAACCCATAGTGGGTCATATTACAATTCCAGGCGATGTGGGATAATAGAAAACATGGTCAAAGCTCATTTGGCTCCACAACTCAACAAGATTACGAGTTTTCCAGGAAGTAGTCATTCATTTGACTTGTTTCCTATTATGTGCCTGATATAGAGAAAATAATCATACAACATTTGGGTGGCACTATTGTTTATTAATTACTGACATGTAAATTTATGTTTTTAGTGAAGAACTTCAACAGCTTTTGTCTATATTTTGTGACTCTATTATACAACCGGGATTCAGGTTTCCAGTAAATACAGGGATTGAGGATTGAAGCTTTTGTTTTTATTGTCTATTATATTTATAAGGCTTGACGAGAAAATTCAGTAAAACTCTGGCATAAGATATTCACAAGTGACAACAATAATATTAATCCAAATGTAGTCAGAAAAAAGAAAAATTATGTCCATAAACTGACCTAATGATAAGCAGGCATATAAACTGTTATTCAACCCTAAATAAAGTTTAAAATCAGATGTCCCATCAAGGCTTCAACTGTTCCCTCACAAGTTCATTTCTCATCTACACTCCAAGTTTCAGAAGTCATCAAAGTTTCAAAAGGCACTAGGCGCGGTTCTAGGCGGAAAGGAGCCAGCCTTGCACCTAAGACGCCTTTCCTCATCTAGCCCAGTTTTTCACCACCTAGATCCGCCTAATCACAGGCAGTCTCTATACACCTCCTCGGGCCTAACTAGCCGCCTAAGCCAATTATAATGTGGCTCTTGGTCCGCGCCTAACGCCTAACCGCTGCCAAGACTGCCTTTAGAAACACTGAGGACGACATGGAACTTGTGTATATTTAAGATCTTCGACAAGTTACTTATTAGGAAATAAAGATCAAAGGAATAAAAAAACATTTTTGTTTTGATATTACGACCGTTGTAATTGATACATTTCCTTATCATGACAAATACATTCCTTAGCCTATATAATAGTGTGATCATCTTTTGTATTGTATATACAAGAAATAAAAATCTTTATACTATGCTCTTCCTTAATACTGTAAAGCTTGTTATATGGTAAACTAATATTACTAATGCTTCCTATTATTATTATTACACCATTTTTAGGGAAAAGACAAAAAAGTATGTCATAAACAAAACATAAAACCAGGAAAAAAGCATAAGGGTAAGAATCTATGTTTTAAAAAGCTCGCTTCGTAGTAGAAAAGCTCAATTCAAAGCTCAACAAAAGCTTTCTTTTTGTTTTTTAGGTCGATAAAACTTAGGCAGCTTAGGCTTTTAGTATAGCTCTTGTAAAAAACGCTTTTGTTAAGTTTTCGCGTTTTAAAACACAGGCAAGAATACATCACTGAATTCATGCAGGTAAATTATTACTAAGGAACAAACACTAAATTCAACTTGAACTATCAAATAAAGATCCCATCACAACTGGATGATCTAATAAATATACGAATTGGGTTAAGAAAAAAAAAAAGCAACCTTAAAATAAGACGATGTAGATGTAGACGGAGGTGAAGACGGAGAGAAAGCCGAATCCATCATATCCGAACGAAGCGGGAGACACACATGAGAATTTCTCTCTTTCTTCTGCTCTGCTAAGAATTCTCTCGTGACAAAGCATGATGAGATTTCCAAGGTAAAGCAAAACTTATGTTTATAATTTTCTTAGTTATAAAATTTAGGGGGAATTCTATACTTACCCAATTATATTTCTCCTACCTCTCTCATCTCTCTCATTACTTACCTTTTTTTAATTGTTCATTTTGTTTAGCAAAACATGGTTATACAAACCATGTTGGTCCGTGCGGCTAATCCTTACCTTAGAGGGGGTGAATAAGCTTTTACGCGTTTTTTGCGGAATTAAAAGTAAGTGCAACTAACAACCCAACTATCGCAATTCTAATCTTAAGCGTTTAACAAAAGTTAATGAAATGCTAGAATTACTATATGCTAACAAGAGAATAACCAATAATAAGGAATGCGTAAAGTAAAGATTAGGGAAATAATTGACACCACGACATATAGAGGTTCGGCAAACCCGCCTACGTCATCTCCTCAGTATTTAAGCTACCGAGTATTTCAGTATAATGTTCTTTCCGGTGTTACAAATACTACCGAGCTAATCAATCGATTTGCTCACCCTCTACCCGAGCTTCCTACTCTTGATACAAGTGCACGTGAACACGTTTACGAGTCAACGACTCTCCCTCAATCTATGAGTACCCAAGTGTTTAACCTATAACTTTTAACCAACACTTTGGCTTAAAAGTTTCTACCCAAACACTCACTCACAAATGAGCTTATAATTTGCTCTTTACAAATTTATCGAAAATAAAACAACACTCACAATTTAATTGCTTCTAAATAAACTAATTTGTGATATTTGATGATGTTCGATCTTGGTTTGAGCTTGTATCGCTTTCTCTTCAATTTTCCTCTTTTCGAGTTTTTTCTCAACAATGGAGAATTTTGGGTTTTTAGATGGAGAGAGGTTGAAGGATTGATTGAGTTGTTTGAAGAGGTATTTTTGGGGGGTTTTATCAGCTCCAAAATGTCTGTTTTTTTCTATTATGACCATTGGGTAGAGGTTGAGAGATTTACCCAATGGTTAAAGCCACTTATTGAAAAAAGGTAAAAAGCTGTTTTCGAATTCTGTAGAAAACGATCGGTCGTTTTCTGCATTTCGACCGGTCCTTTTAATAACCACCTCACTGGAACATTTTTGACCAAAAACGATCGGTCGTTTTGGCCAAAACGATCGGTCGTTTTTCTGGCACTTTTCGGTTTTCCCGCTATACTTCGAATGCTGGTAACTTTTTCGTTTTAACTCCGATTCTAGTTTCGCTTGAACCTTCGGCTTCGTATTTGAGCACTCTTATCATTTTGAAGTCCTGAAATATACATTTTCTATTTTTGGATAGACAAAGCGTTATATCATCGAAATAGAGAAATCGTAAAATCATTAAAACATAATCAAACTTATAATTAAAATCAATTATTGAACCCATGGTTCAACCAAACAAAATATAAAATACATACATTTCTATAGAAACCCCCAAAAATTAAAAAAATTAAAAGAAAATGAATTTTTATAAAAAAAATCACAAAAATCACAAAAAATGAATAAAATCACAAAAAATTATAAAAAGTAAAAAAAACACAAGAACCCACAAAAAAATGTAATTTTCTAAAAAAAATCACAAAAAATATTTAAATTCACAAAATTTACAAAAAATTAATTTCCTAAAAAAATCACAAAAAATTTATAATTTTTTTTTTGTTAGTAGACCACTTTTTACACCAAACAAAGTCGATTTAACCAAAAACTGGCTTTTTCATTAAAAAGTGTATTTTTTTCACCAAAAATTGGCTTATTTTATCTAGTTTAGCTGAACTAGATGCACGTTCAGCTGAAAATGCATATGGTTCAGTTGAAAGTGCATATAGTTCAATAAAATTGCATATAATCAAGTCGGAAGTACATTTAATTCAGTCAAAAGTGCATATAATTCAGTCGTAAGTGTATTTGGTTCAATCGAAAGTGCATACATTTCAGTCGAAAGTGCATATAGTTTAATAAAATTGCATCTAGTTCAGTCGAGAGTGTATATAGTTTAGTCGATAGTGCATATACTTTAGTCGAGAGTGCATAAAGTTCAGTTTTAAATTGCATCTAATTCAGTTGAAAACGCATCTAGTTCAGCTGAAAATGCATTTGATTTAGCTGAAAGTGCATCTAGTTCAGCGAAAGTGCATCTAATTAAGTCGAAAGTGCATATAGTTGAATAAAAGTGCATATAGTTCAATAAAAGTACATATACTCCCATGTAAAGTGCATATAGTCCAGCCGAAAGTGCATTTAGTCCTTCCGAAAGTGCATCTAGTTCAGCCGAAAGTACATCTAGTTCTGCTGAAAGTAGATCTAGTCCAACTGAAAGTGCATCTAGTTCAGCTAAAATTGCATTTATTTTCGTCAAAATAGCATAATATTTGATATAAACAAGTTCAATTTGTTCATCATAGATTTTAATCGGAGGAAGATAATGTTGATCACTTGGTGAAGGAATGGATGGTTGGTGAAAACTGAAAATTCGATGAACTGGTTGGGCTTGGTTCTCAACTGGTTCAGATTCTTTTGGGCTTTCCCAGTATAGCGTCAAATGATTGATCAACCTAAGTTTTTCCATTCACTCAAATGTTAGCCTTGGGTAATGGTAACCACCACTGGTTCCACTCCGGCTTAAGGGAAGTATAGAAAATTCCTATTAAAATTGCTAATGGAAATCCATGTGAAGGACAACTTCTAAGGAGTTTATTAAGTTTCAAGTTTCGTGATACGCTTCATAAGTTTTAGGAATGAAAATTTTGGATTTGGTTTCGGGCATTTGCTAAACGAGAAGGTGGATAGAAATGTTTGAGAAAGCAATCTACCATATCACTCCAAGATCTTATCAAATTCCTAACTAAATTTTTATACCAATCTAAAGCAAGTTGTTTAAGGAATGTCGAAAGAGTTTAAGCTGAATTTGGTCTAAGTGAATTTCACCGTTATATTGCAATTTGCAAATATCAGCGAAAACTTCAAGATGCGAATATGGGTTATCGTCAACTTAACCAAAGAAATTAGCAAGCATTGAAATTATATGCAAGTCGTGAGAGACAATTTTATCCTGGTCAGGGTCAAACTGAATGCAAGATAACCCTGCCGGAGCGACATGATTCAAGTATTGCTCAATTATTTTTTCATTTTCAAAGGCGTGGACTAACTCCATTTCTAACAAGCAGATAGAAGTATTTAGATGGTATCGAGTTTTTTTGTTTTTTTTTTTTTTTGTTTTTTTTTTTTTTAATCTGGTTCTCCTAACCAAAGTAAGAATTTTAAAAAATTTAAGATTTTTTTTCTTTTTTTTTATTATTATTAATTAATTAATTAAATAATATTTAAATTAAATAATTATATTTTTTTGATTTTTTTCGTTTTTTTTAGTTACTCTAATTCTTGAAATCAGAAAAATTAATTTTTAAGAATTTTTGGCCCACACAACTCACTTCGACCATGTACTCTTGAACCAATAAAAACCGATCCAGCGACCTAGTCCAGCGACCACAAAATTCTTGGAAAACTCACAGTCAAATAACAATTAGTCAATATCTTCCATATTTTAAAGAAAAAAAGGACAACCAATTAAATCAGTAACACTAAACCTTTAAAGCCAGTCCAAGGTTCCCCACACAACTCGAGGACAAGTAACTTTTTTCGAGTTTCGATCTAATGGCGTTCCAAGCGGATTTTAAGAAAAAAACTTTGTAGAAGAGTCCGGGGTCCAAGTGACCGACAGCCTAACCACGGGGCAGGAGAAGACGGGAATAGAAAACGAGGGAGAAGGAGGAAGATGGTTGAAGGTGTGACTTTTTTTTTTGTAGTTATTGGGGAGTTTATGTAATTTGTTTAAAATTTAGTTTGTCACATTTTATACTCTTATTGTTTTTTTTATATATAAATTGGTCTTGTTGAATTTGGATGCATAAATGTAATTATTAGAAAATCTAGAAAGAAAGACAACATGGTATTTAGTCACCGTATATGCGGCCGCACCCGTACTCTCTCTCTCTCATAAATTAATCTCTCTCCACTCTTATAAACACTCTTATTTCTCTGCAATAATAATAAAAGCCTGGATTTTTCGACTGCATTTTATCTTTTTTTATGCTCAAACCGTAAAAAAAAAAATTACGGACCGTAATTCTGACTTCTGAACCATAATTTTGACTTACGGTTATTGAGTTAAGTCAAACCGTAAGTCAAACTTATGGTTTGTAAGTCAGAATTACGGTTTTAGTGGGAAATTACCAAATTTCTCATGCGTTGAAAATTAACAAATTTTCCAGTGTGATTGGCCGATCGATCGGCTGTGTATTTTAACACATTTTCAGTGTATTTCTCCAATCGATTGGCTCTGAACCCCGATCGATCGGTTGTATACAATTTTTTTATGTTTATGTAAAATTTTGAAAGTTCATAACTTTTGACTCGGATGTTCGATTGTGGTAATTTTTTTTTTACTCCCGTTATTTTTTTGATATCTATACATATGGAAACTTGGCCCAATGAATTTCTAAAAAAAACCCTTTTAACATCTTAATTTATAATTTTAAATTAAAACCCTAGAAAGCGCACAACAAAAACCAATTTTAATTAATCTTACACAAATCCGAATTCGGTTTTCACTACGTAGAAATATAGTTTATTATATGTTTTATAAAATCGCTCTACCAATTTTTGAATATATGGCATCATTGTGTTATTAACAATTGTATATATATTTGTTAAGTTTGTTAATTTCTAAAAATGTTGTTGTGGTGTAATGCTTGTATTGATTAGCTTAAAGTCTTTGACAATTGAAAAAGTTTTAGGTTCAATTTTTTCTCTCACTATTTTTTTTTTTTGGGTAATTAACATAAAGATACTCTACACCTATTATATTAACAAAAATATACATTTAAAAGTTACATTATCAAAAACATACATTCAATTAATAATTAATAAAAAACAAAAAAAGTATCACAATCTCCCCCCCTCTCACTCTCTCTCCTCATTCTCGTTTCCTCCGATCTCTCTCCTGCTCTTTCTCTCTCTCCTCCTCCCTCTATCTTTCCGATCTTTTTCTCCTCATCTATCTCTCTCCAATCTCTCTCTTCGTTGGAGATTGAGACGTAAACATCCATCGGAATGAGCGGCGAGGGTGTAGAGCGAGGTCGAAAACTCGAGGTTGATGTCGATGGAGATGCAGTCGTCGAAAAAGAGGCCCACGACGACGACGTGGTAGTTCAAGATCGGAGGACGGACAAGAGTTGAATTTGTTAATTAGTGTATAAGGTTGAAAAATAAGTGTATAAATTTCGTGAATTAAGTGTATGGAGTTGAAAATTATGAATACGAATTATTATGTAAGTAGAATATGAATTATGTAAATTGTAGTATTAACTTTGAAAATAAGAGCGAACTCTACGAATTAGGATATGAACTTTTGAAATAAGGGTATGAACTTTTGGAATAAGGATATAAAAATATACAAATTAGTGTATGAATTTTTAAAATAAGCGTATGAACTTTTAGAATAACGGTATGGAATATACAAATTAGGGTATGAACTTTTGAGTATGTTTTTGTTAATTAGAAATTTTTAGATATGTTTTTGTTAATTTAGTTTCAAAAGTAGTATATTTTGTTAATTTAACCTTTTATTTATTTATATTCTTTTATTTTCATTTAATTTTCGTAAATTAAAAAAGTATTTATCCGATCGATCGGGGTCAGAGCCGATCGATCAACGAAACTCACTGAAAAATAGGTTGATTTAATAAGCAGAGACAATTTCGTCATTTAACAGTTAAACCGTAATTATTATTTTTACAAACTGTAAGTCAGAGTTACGGTTTGACCGAAAGTGTAACCGTAAATATGACTTATGGTTCGTAAAAAAAAATTACACTTTACACGTGAAATAAGATAAAATGGAGTAGAAAAAGATAGACTCTCGTAATAATTATTTCAATAAGAGAGATAATAAGAGTGGAGTCCTCCTACGGTCCCTAGGTTTCATGAGGAATTCTTTTTTCATTGCTCCTTTTACTCATAACAATAACAGAATCCCGGGTCCTACGTGGCCCATTTTTTTTTTTAATTCACAAATAAATAAGTGGATGAAAAAAATCCACGTATAACCTGAACTTCCCAACCACACGTCCTATGCGGCTATTAGCTCACATTAAATTAAATTATTCGTGGGCTTTTCAACCCTACGTATTATTATGTCCCATTAAATTAAATTATTTGTATTTTTTATACTATGAAAATGTATTTTAACTTATCAATTTAACTTATTTATAAACAAACAAATATTTATCAATATTATAAAAGATTTAATAAAAACCCAATAATATTGTAAGAAAATACATTTTATTAATATCCATAAATATTTGTTTGTTTATTAGTGAGTTAAATTGATAAATTAAAATAACTTTTCATAATATTAAAAATCATAAACAATTCAATTTAATGGAACAATAAATCAATTTAAGGTCTGGTAATAGACGGTAGGACGTGTAGTTGGGAACTGTGGGTTATGCGTGTAATTTTTTTTTTCATACACCTATTTATTTGTGAATTAAAAAAAAAATGTGCCAGTAGGTCTGTATAATTAAGATTATGAGTAAAAAGGAGCAACTACTCCCCAGGTTTCAGCGATATAAGATACAGAGAGACATAAACCCTCATTCTACGCCCATACTCACTACGCATCTGAAAATCTCACCTTAAACCTTTATAAAATCCGATAAAAACGACGATAACACTCGATGGCAACTTTTTTTCCTCCCGTTTGTGTTGATTTGCTCTTTCCAAACAGTTTACAAGTACAGGTGTGTCAATTTCGGCTAATGAAATTTTATGTTGTTTTCATTCTATTGAACCGTCGACTCAATTTGTGAGGGGACAAACGCTGGTTTTCGATGAAAACAATAATTTATTAAAAGGGATCAATTTGACTATGAATTGGAAATTATCTACGATCGTAGAAATTGCACGACTTAATTCTTTTTTAGTTATGATAGGGAGTATGATACGTATACAAATTTCGTAATCATTTCATCCGAGCAAACTGTTAATGCAGATGAGAAGCTTTATGTGAATTGGTAATGACAATGGTGAACTCGGAACTATGTCACGTCTAACCGTTGTGAAACATTGTACTCGAGTCGATCCAGCGAAATTCGAACCACCAAATATTATACAGTCGCTATGCCTGTGAGCAGGTTTCGAAAACATATAGAGGTACAAAAGCCAAAGAGTCTTCGGGAGTCTACGAAATTTCCCTAGTCTGGTGAAGATTTTGGTGATCGGAAGATTTTGGTTTTTCGTGTAATAATCGGCCCCATACGAGTCCTCTGGAAACCCGGAGGAGTTTTGAATCCAAAGGTCGCTGAATCGAGTACAATGTTTCACAACGGGTTAGACGTGACATAGTTCCGAGTTCACCCTTGTCATTATCAATCACATAAACCTTCTCGTCTGCATTAATAGTTTGATCGGATGAAAGGGTTACGAAATTTATATACGTATCATCCTCCCTCCTATCATACCTAAAAAGAATTAAGTCGCAATTTCTACGATCGTGGATAATTTCCAATTCATAGTCAAACCCATCCCTTTTAATAAATTATTGTTTTCATCGAAAACCAGCATTTGTTCCCCCATAAATTGAGTCCACAGTTCAATAGAATGAAAACAACGTAAAATTTCATTAGCCGAAATTGACACACCTGTACGTATAAACTGTTTGGAACTATAATCTGCATGACAAACAATTTCCCAAATAACACAGCAAATCAACACAAGTGGGAGGAAAAGAATGTGACATTGAGTGTTATCGTCGTTTTTATCAGGTTTTAAGGTGAGATTTTCAGTTGGGTGGTGAGTATGGGCGTCTTATGTCTATATATCTGATTTAGAAACGCGATGTTGGACTTGTACAACTTCTCTGTGTACTAATTTGTGCGGATTGATTAGGCAGCCTGCTCTTGTCGACAACGTCTTGTACTGGTTTGGAGAAAAACCTTATGCTTACGACTTACTCAAGGACGGGACATTTGAAGGTCCGATCCAAGATTTGTCCTTTGAACGTGTCATGTCCGCCCAACCAATGAAGGCAAAAGATAACGACTCCAAGGGCGATAGTAAGCCAGTGATCAGACACTTGGGTGGTCGGTACTTTTGTTAGCTTGGATGTTTGCCTGATCTTGAAGAACACAGCCCAAGGCGTGTCCATTGCCTTATCGTTAAGGTCTCCACGACAAATGAGTTCTACGAGCAATATACCTTGCTGAGATGGGACATTGGCACATTCTTCCTTGGTGCATGTGTTGTTTCTTGCCAATCGTTTCCCATCGACCGGAAAGTGGATTTTCTTGATGGCCGTGTCATGACGATCTAGCTCGCTTCGTTTTTATGTGATATGACACTACCTTCTCCACATCGTATGGCTTTTCACACTACAAAGAATAAATACATTTTTAACAATCAAAAATTTAACTCTGTCATTTTTTATCCTTGTCCCATAGGAAATTAACTTGTCCCAGATGTTTTTGACTTTGCTTTCAGAGTTATTAGGTATGATGTTCGATTCTTTACAAACATCAATTTACTTTGAGCAAATTGCCACGTTTAAGAACAGATGGAAGAAGAGAAAAAAACAGTAATTTGATTGACAGTAGTTTAAATTTTACAAACAGAAAAGCACATAAAAATTAGTAAAAAGCGAACCTTGAATGTCGATATGTAAATCATCTTGTAGCAAGAGAGTAAAATAAAGAGAGTTTGATAGTTGCTTATAAAAAGCTGACATTAATACATAAATGATTAGTTTGAGTAGAGCCTTATGCTCGAAAACTTATGTCTCGAGAGCACTTTATGCTCCTAGTTTGTCACTTGTTGAGGCTCATTAGTAGAGCTTTATTGGATTAAAAACTTACCATGCTTTTCAGAAAAATGTTTTCTCCGTCTTGCGTTTAGGAAAGAATGGTTCGCACAAATTTGAGGTTTCTATGGAAGGTGGTGTTTAATTTGACTGTTTTCTTTGCATCTGGTAATAATTCTGAAATTCTAAGTACAGGTCCAGTAACTAGTTTGTTGTAACTTTGTTAAAATATGTAAGTGAGAAAAAGTACTCAGATTGTTTTAGGATTTTGTGTTCCAGTTCCTTAGTTAACATGGTAAATGTAGAAAAAGTGGCTTCTATTAGATTAAGAATTAAGGGCTTGTTTGGTTGCAGTCTTGCAGCCAAGGGGTGTTTTAAAAAAATGGTATTGATAAATTATTTTGCGGGCATATTAATGATTGTGCTATGCGTCATAGTGTTTCCGGTTAAGTAGCGAAACTGTAGAAGAGTTGTTTCTATTATGCTCAGAAAAGGGGGAAATTTGGGTCTTGTTATTTGTGTGAAAAAAAATTGACTTGGTCTTTTTCGAACTGGTCTAGGTGCTTATGAGTAATTAGGTGTGGTTTTGGGTTGGCTTCAGATACGTATGTGTTGTGTATAATTTTAAATTACAGACGATGTTTCTCTTAGAATGCCTTGTTCATTCCAGTTCTGTGCTAAGTGAAAACCAAATCAAGTTCTGGGATGCTCCATTACCTTTGCGCTGTCACCTTTGCTGGTGAAGGTACAAGCATATTTTTGCAGTAACTCATTAGTTAAATGCAAGCAAATAGTTGTCAAGCTCAAGGAGAATTTAGATGGAAAACGATAAAAACAAGTGTTAGCATGCGCGAGAAACGAAGAAGTTAGCGTCAGTGAAGAAACAAATGTTAAGATAAACTTGAGTTTCAAGCACAATTGCTAGGGAAAAGGCAGAACACTAACTTGTGCTTCGTAAATGATTCATAAATGAATTCGCATCTTAACCTTTGCCCGAGTCTCCCTGATATGTAAGATGATCTATTGAAAATCAAATTATAGTTGGTGAAATTTCTGGCTGTAGAAGTGAAGGAGAAGGATAGGATGAAATAAGACATGGAACGGTTTAGAGAGCTGGATTATAAGAGGTTGTTGAAGTTGGAGAAAACACTAATGCTTGTTTGGCTGTTTGTTTCTTGGATGAGAGATTGTTTAGTTTGGGCTTTTGATCGTCTTTCAAATTAAGGGGAAGTAGCATGTCGGTCTGTCCACTGACATAAATTTTAGAATTAGTCATTGTATGTAAAAGCTTTAATCATAAGTATACATTTTTCTATTCCTTTACTAGGCTTAAACCCTTTAACCCCGTCCCGTCTGGAATATGTGACTATTTAGGTAACTGATTTATGCATTATTGTTAATAGGTATGCTATTTTTATTTATTTATTTGAGTCCAATGTGACTATTTATGTAACTGACTATGCATTATTATTATTGCGTGTGCTTTATGTTTTATTATAGTGCTTTAAGCTCTTGACTGAACTCGATGAGTCTTTCTTTGTTCTTTTTTAGTGTTAGAATATGTGACTGTTTATTTAACTGATTATACAGTATTGGTAGTAGGCACTGTTCTTGTATATTTCAGTCCAATATGAAAGCATCTATGTTTCAGACCGGAGACCCATTTGTATGTGCATCCTAGTCGGTATGGAAGCACTTTTAAGCTCTTGACTGAACTCGATGAGTCTTTTTTCGTTCTTTCTTAGTGTTAGAATATGTGATTGCTTATTTAACTGATTATACAGTATAGGTAGTAGGTACCGTCCTTCTACATCTGAGTCGAATATGAGAACATGTATGTTTCGGACCGGAGATCCATTTGTCTGTATATCAGAGTCGGTATAGGTAGTAGGTACCGTTCTTATTTTTTAATTCTTGTTCCGGACTGGGGGATCCCCCCCTGCATATACAAGGATCCGTCCCTGCTTATATTGGGGGTGCCAAAATTCAGAATATTAAAATAAGTGGTATCAAATCATCGTTTTCAGCGTACTTGAGTGAAAATACATCATCAAAAATTAAAAAATACATGATTTTCGAAATTATTGGGGATGTCATCACGCCCGATGGTCTGCATTTAGCTTCCCGCTTTAAATGCTTTTATTTTGCTTATGAGTTATATCTCAGACCTCAGTGAGCTAGCCTAAGTAAAAGAAGCTAGCAGTTGTGTTGTTACTGATCAATATGAAGAGGGGGTAATAGCAATATTCGAGCTAGTGGCTTACCCATCAGCCGATTATAGAAATTTTTCAGGGATTTGATGAATTACGAAAACTAATGTATGTCCAACAAGGGTAAGTTTTCAGTTTTATATCATAATTAGGGAAGTCACTATCATTCATCTTTGTGTTTTAAGATTTTTCTATTAAACCGAGGTGGCGAGGAAACATATATTCTGGCATAATGCCGCGGCAAACATGTGAATTGATCTTGTATTAAAATCTTATTGAAACCGTGTATATGTGTGTTGAGTTTTTGACTCGTCAAGTATAGCAAATATTAATTAGTGGACCTTTCGTAGTTTTGTACCATAAAGATGTACGTAAATTTAGTCTTTTTCTCTTTTTCTAGGATTGAGTTTTAAAGAGTTTGCCTGTTTTTACATGATTGGACATCTACAGTTCTACACTAGTTCTATTTGTTTTTGAAACTTTTAATTACATAATGTCTCTAATAGATTGTAATATAATTGTCTGATATGATGGTAAAACTAAGCGGAGGAAAAAAATCGGAAGTTGGACATTCAATAACCTAATTTGTGTAGATCAGTGCAAAAAAAAAAAACTAAATATATCAAACAAAGAAATAAAAAGTCATGTCATTTAAAAGATGACATTGTGGGTTAATTGCAAAAATTTGATAGTTCAGGTAGATTAAAGTGCAAGAGTTGATAGTTAATGAGGGAAAATGACATATAGTTCAAGGGAGTTGGTTATTTGCATTTTACCTTCTCTTTTTTTTTTTCTAGTAGTAAATTGGTAAAAAACCAAAAGACAAGACATACTAGTATATATAGTATCTTATCTTCTTGTTGCTGTCTCTTTCAAGATTGAAACGGAAAAAAAAAAAACTGGCTCAAGAAGTTAGCTGCAAGCACTTTAGATGTGCTGGAGCGACGGAAAAATTGTCGTTCAACCAAACGTAGCAACTATAATTTCCTGTTAACGACTAAAATTTATGTCACTCATGGATAGGGATGGCAGAATTCCGGGTTTTGGCCCGACCCGACCCGGTACGGGTTGGATAAAAGTGCAGGATTATTTGGGTCGGGTTGGATTGGGTTACTTTGCACTTTTGTGCAACTTTGTGCAAGTTAGAAATAAGTTCATATTCTCTATAGGTACCACTTTTTAATTATTTATTTTATTTACCAAAACGCCATACACATATTTCATAAAAAATGAAAAAAAAACACATAAAATTATATAAAATGCAAAAAATCACAAAAAAAAAAATAAAAAAAATCATAAATAATCACAAAAAATGAAAAAAAAATTAACAAAATAACAAAATTTTAAAAAAATTACAAAAAAAATAAAAAACTATTTTTTTGGGTTTGTAGAAAGATAAAATATATATATATATATTATATTTTGGTTTGTATGACAATTTAGTAAATAAACTAAATAATTAAAAAGTGATACCTATGAGAAATGTGAACTTATCAATATATCTATGAGTAATATAAGTTGCTATGAGTTAGTTATAGAGAATTACCCCGTAATAAAACACAACCCAACACACACACATGACACATCCTCTCTCTCTCTAACATATACACAGATACATACATAGATACATACATAGATACACTGTATAAAACATGTGCCTAGTGATGAAAATATGATAGAAAGCTAATTATCAACAATAAAATATTAAAAGAGACTCATTCACCAAATTAATTAGTCATCTCTCTTGTGTACTAGCTTTCTCTCTCTCTCTATATATATAAATATATATATATGGGGAGGATATATGGACATCATGAAAAACACCCAAGTGGACACTTTTTTTCAAAAACGCTCCAAATCAAGATTTGATTAATGCAAATCTCCCCGGTTTCACGACGGGAACACAAATATGCGTCTTGTTTTTTTTTTCCGAGATGTATAATGACATGTTTTGAATTTTTAAATTTTACCATAATTTCAAAAACATGTCATTATACATCTCGGAAAAAAAAACAAGACACATATTTGTGTTCCCGTCGTGAAACCGGGGAGATTTGCATTAATCAAATCTTGATTTGGAGCGTTTTTGAAAAAAAGTGTCCACTTGGGTGTTTTTCATGATGTACATATATCCTCCCCCATATATATATATTTAAATATATATATATATATATACTTATTTTATTTTAGCTTATTATTTTCTTTTTTTTTGTCAGTTTTTTTCTTTTATTTTTTTGGGTATTGTTATAAAGAATAATTTAGATTATTATAAATTTTTACCAGGTAAATATGAAAAATTTGAAAAAAATAAGATTTTTAGGCTTTTCTAATTTAATTAAATGGTTATTGTTAGATGCTTAATAATGATTTGCACTTATTTGGCTTATAAAAAAAATTCCGGGTCAAACGGGTCGGGTCGGGTATAAACGGGTCGGGTCGGGTTATGTGCGGATTGTGTGCGGGTCGGGTCGGGTCGGGTCGGGATTCGAGAAACCCGGCCCAATTGCCATCCCTACTCATGGAGCCTTTTCTTGTGGTGATTAAAGTAAGAGTACAACGGGTTGCGTTTGTACATATAATGTAACAACTATTCGTTGGATGTCGAAATTACAAAAGATTATTGCATTATGGACAGCTGAAGTTGAGTATGTCGCCATGAGTGAGGCGAGAAAATAAATGACTTTGTTGCAAGTATTCTTGGAAGAGCTTGAGCATAAACATAAGAAGGGGGGGTCTACATAGTGATAGCCAAAGCGCAGTAATGTTGGGATAGAATCTGGTGTTTCATTCGCGCACCAAACGTATATTGATCTGTTATCATTTTAATGGATCGATTTTTAAAGATGGGATATACAGATTGTTTGGTAGCAAGTGATGTTTCAAGAGCTTCGACAGAATCATAAGAAAGAGGATCTACATAGTGAAAGCTAAAGTGCAGTAATGATGACGAATAATTCAGTGTTTCATTCACGCACCAAACATATATTGATACATTGTCATTTTAATCGATCGGTTTAAAAGAGGGGATATGAAGATTGTTTGGTTACAAGTGTTGTTTGAAGAGCTTCGATAGAATCATAAGAGAGAGGATCTACATAGTGAAAGTTAAAGTGCAGTAATGTTGACGAATAATTTGGCGTTTCGTTTGCGCAACAAACATATATTGATTTGTTTTCATGATTGTTTTTGAAAGAGGAGATATGAAGATTGAAAGTGCACAAAAAAAGTTGATATGTTAACGAAGATTGTTTAAGTTGTGTATAACTTTAGTTGGACTCCATAACTATGAGAATGAAGTTGTCACCGCAGTGTAAATGGGTTTAGGATCCGAAGTGTGGAATTGGTTCGCAAATGAAAGGTTTTTTTTTATGGAGTGATATAAACCATGTTATGTCTCAATAACAAATACCATTGTAAAAAGAAAATGTTTGAGAGAGAGAGAGCACTTAATACGTGATAGAAAGTTCCATAACTTTTTAAGAGCAAATCAAAGATGGAATTTGTAATCATGTCTATGAACACATGTAAAATTATGCTCGTTGCCGCGACACCGAAGACGTAGCCATATATAGTCGGGAGATTTTGTTATAAAATTATTGTGTGTTCGTTTATTATTATTTTTATTCTTTTGAGTGATTAGTTATTGTTATTTATGCGTTGATTGATCTCTTTTGGGGGGTTGGAGCTGTCTAAAGGGGTTGAACCCACTCCCCCTGAGGAGTTGACATGCAAGATAATCTAAAAAAGATACATAAAACTTATAAGGAATTAAACATTATTAGAAAGAAATAAGACACCAAATTTACACGGGACATACCCCACAGAGATTAAGTCAAACATGAAAGATACCTTCCTTATCACATAAGGAATGAATATTGCACAACAAAGATTTGTGGCGAGGAGTGATGAAGAAAGTCTCCTCGGACCAGTATGACCTTTGATCCGAGGAGAAAAAGGTACAAATAGAAAAAGGCATTCACTTTCAGACTATATGTAGAGAGGATCATGGAACTCGGGGAGCCCTCCTCGATAGCAAGGGGCAGCAAGGCATGCCCCTTGGGTTAGTCAAGTTAGTGGAAAGATACATGAAGATATAGTAAAGAAGTGATTAGCAAGATAATATCTATCAAGAAACATTCACCCTAGATCATCGATCTGCCTATATAAAGAGCTCATAAACCATGTATCATATCATCTGAACCCATATGAACTCAGACATATACACTAAATACATGTATCTCTAAAACCCTACTTCTATTAAATATATTAAACATACTTTATTAAATATCTAAGAGGTCCATATCTTTGTAAAACTCCTTTGGGCGACGAAGGTTGAATGGTGGTAAACCCATCAAGTCTCCATTTATTTTAAATATTTGTGCGAATGTTATGTGGCAATAGGAAAGAAAGCAGGTAAAAGCCCTAACAAGGAATATTTTCATTGGTTCCATGCTCTGGAATCGGCGTAATGGACTGGACATAATTTCTAAGGCCAATCAAATGGCATCGTATGCGGAAAGGATCAGTAGTTAAAAGCTTTGGTTTGCTCTGCTAGAAGTTAAGCAATCGACATATTCAAGAAAGTGAATTAGAAACTTGCTAATCTTTCCCTCATAATGGCTGGAAAGAAACAAAGTTGGACAAAGAACAACTAGATAAACAAGCAGGACACGCCCACCCCAGGGGCAGAAGCTCATAACGAAAAAACACCTTCACCGGTGTACTCCACCCCTTGCGATGGACTAACCGCCTCCTCATCCAAATCAAAGACTAAGTCCCTCGCACGCTCCGAATGCGAGCACTACGAAGAGATCAAGAAGGTTGTGTGTCTCCGAGCAATTAACTCCGTGGAAGCATCATCGCGAAGTCACGACACTCATAGAAAGAATAAAAGAAAAAGAAAGGCCGCGTTTGATTGAAGGAATAGCAGCGACAAATTGGATTCCGTGGGAGGCGTATCGAAGACCATAGGTTCAATCTGGAGGATGGAAGGGAAACCCCAAACTTCGCTCACTAATCACACGGGAGTATATCCACAAACTTAAGAACGACTTCTATCAAGTGGCACAGATGCTCAACGGCGTGTATCAAAAGCCCTTTCCCTCCCAAAAGGCGAGCTCAAAGGACTGATTGGGTCCAGATCAACCTCCCAATAATAGAAATATTCTTACTAATCAGGCACTTGCTCTCAGTTGTCCTTAACTGCATCTGCCACCGCATCTAGGGTGTGTATGAAACCCGAAAAATGTCATGAAAAAGAAAAGAAATAAAAGGAATAGAAAAAGAAAAATCAACATGAAATCATTTTTTGCTTATGTGTGAGAGGAGAAGCTAGTCCCGCTTTTCTCATTTGTTTTCATTTTTGACCCACTTTTAGAACGAAATTGGTTTCCCTCATTCTGCACACAAAATTTTCCCATATTTTCTTTTAAATTGGTTTTCTTATTTAGCCACCCAATACACAAAAAATTATTTTCTCAGGAAATCTTTTGCATTTTCGCATGAATTTTCCGGTTTCCAAATACACCCGTAGTCTTGCAACAAATTCATAGTCTTGCCATTGCATATAGTAAGTAAGAAAGCTTTAAGGAGTACAAGCATGAGAGGCATGCCAATATTTTATAATCTAGTCATTTTTTTTAACATGGTAGGATAGAATTTTCCCTCTTCTTTTAAAAATTTAACAGTACATACACTTCCTTGTTAAACTATTGTGCAACCTATTTATCATTTGTTAAGTTTAATGAAACATTTGACCAGTATGTACCACATAAATATAGTATATACACTTCCATAATTTATTTCTAGTTAGTTACTTAGATTAGGACTGTATTAATTGTGTGGGAGCAGAGACCGAAAGTGGTATTGCTGTCATAGTAATGCGTTGAGCAGTTTTATTGTACATATTTCTTTAAAATTGACCAAATGGAAAAAAAAGAATGGGGCGTAGTTTCGTTAAATAAGCTTTTCACATTAAATTTATAAATTATTTTTACAATTTTTGTAAGTTAGTCTTTTGATATAAAAAAATATGCAAGGTAAAGAAACTGATCTAACACCTCAATAGAAACATATCTATGGGTCAAAGCTTGTAGTTGCTCATGGATATGAGCTTAGAGTGCAAATGTAGTGGAAAAGGTAGTCGAACTCGGAATATATGGTATTGGTTGTTTTACAAAGTTCTTTTTTCTACAAAAGGCATATTAAAGGAAATTGAAATGTTTGGTAGAAATTAGAAGTAAACAAGATATTACTAATGCATTATCTATGAAACTTTGGTGGAAATTCAGAAAGCTCAAATTTTTATGGTCCTTATTTATAAAAAGTAAATATTGCAAGAAAACTCTTCAAAATTAAATAAGAAAATCTATATCTAATGGTACTTGGAACAGAATGCTGGAGAATAGAGAAGTTGCTGCAAAAAGTATCATTTGCTTAGTTGGAAAAATGAAATATTAATGTTAATTTGGATAAGTAGAGTTTAAATGGCCCAATAAAAAGTGTGGATGTTGAAGATGATATTTTTCTAAAAGATCTAAGATTTACTGGAGAATGGAAAATACATGTGGGAATAACATTATGATCTGGAAGGAGACTGCAGCAGAGGATTTTATTTGTCAAAATAGTTTGGAACCTGGTGAGTAATAATAATAATTTTGGCTGGAAGCATACTCTTATTTGGGAAAAGATTCTTACTCATAGAGTTTCTTGTTTTATATGGAGGGTTTTTATTGAAAGTGGGTGCCTTTGTATACTAACATTCAAAGTAAAGGTATATAGTTGGTCTCTAAATTCTAAATGTGATTGTTGCAATCAAAATGAAGAAGATTTAGAGCATCTCTTTGGTATGGTATTATAGCAAATGCAATTTGGTCTTATTTTGGTAATATCTTTGAAATCAACTACAACAATCAAAGAATTAGAGGAAGATGCATGAGCCAGAGGCTTCAATCAAATTCTACTTTAAAAAGTAAATGAATAAAATTTATTTATACTGTTATCATTTGTAGTATCTAGAAATCTAGATGCTTAAGTAGATATGAATGTGTCAATATGAAGAAATAGGACATTATTAAAAATACTCTCATCCACTTATATCATTTTAAGATTGAGATACAATTTGATGATAAATTTGATATATTTGCTGATATTGTTGAAGTTAATACTCGTAAAAAGAAAAAGAAGATTAAAGTGGTCTCCCGGTTAAAGCCTTCTATTTCTAAAATCAAAGTGTTATAAAGCAAATCCCCAATTCGGTAGTCCGATTATATACTTAATAAAGATTTAGCTGCACGAAAAGAGAGAAAAGGTATAAGTGATAGATATAGGAATACTTAAAAGAAAGAGAGAGAGAGACATAAACTCTTCAATGGCGAAATAAAAGACACTAACAAAAGATTCTTTAACATGAAAGTCAATACTACAACACAAAATGAAACAAAGACCCAATCTTTCGACCCTGAACATCTGGAGAAATGAACTCCTGTAACAAAATATTTCATGGATATGCTCAACAGTGTTTTAAATAGCGTTATCGCTATCGTAGCGTTTTTTCGAGAGAAACGCTAAAAGCGCTACATAGCAACGGTGTATTTTTTTTGCCTAAATATGCACTAAACTTTAGAATATATAACAAAAAAAAAAGAAATGTATAGTTATATTAGATAGTAATAAAAAAAAATAAAAATTGTTGTTGGTGAGTTTCGAACCTGGGTCTGCTGGAAAACAAAGCACTGTCTCAACCATCTGAACTGCAGACACTTTTATGAAAATTACACAATATATATTAATTATTTAGATCCGCTGTTTTTTTTTTAACTCGCTATTTACGCTTTTGGTCCATAATTTCGCGCTTTTTGCGCTTTTGGTCCCCTATAGCGCGATTTTAGCGCAATTCCACCCAAAATCGTGATTTTTCGTTGCGTTTTTTACCAAAAAACGCTATTTCGCGCTACGTAGCGCGAATTTTAAAACAGAGATGCTCAACAACAAAAAATCTACCTGCATTTCGTTGAAAGAAATCAGAAGGTATAAAGGGGAATCTTTATTAAGATTTACTTTTGAAGAGGTTAAACTACTGGCCGAGAATTACAAGTACACATTGATTGGGAAATTAACTCATGGAAAACCAAGATTAGAGCCAAGTAGAAGTTTTTTTCCTGAGCTTTAGGTCTAAAATCTGACTTTAGTGTTGGATTTATAGATTATAAACATGTCCTTTTAAGGTTCTACCATGAACAGGATTATTTGAGAGTTTGGTTAAGAAAATGTTGGGTTATCCTAAAGTGTCAATGAGAGTTTTTAAGTGGAATTTCAGACCAGGTTTGGAACCTTCAATCACAAGTGTTTGGATTAATTTTTATATGTTGCCTATACACTTTTACAGTAAATCTAGTATATATTCCATAGCTAGTGCCTTTGGTACTCCTTTAAAATTAGATGAGGCCACTGCAAATTTAACCAGACCTAATTTAGCATGAGTTTGTATAGGTTAGGAGATGAAGAGTAGAATAAAGGTTTTTTGCAAGTGTGTCGATATGAGAAGCTTCCACATTACTACAATTGCTGCAAAAAGGTGGAGCACAATATACATGAGTGTAAACTGTTATAAAATGCCCCATAAGGGAAAAAAGACAAGATATATCATGAAAAAGAACAAGGAGGAAAAGCCACTATAGTTACCAAAATCTCAACAACAAATTATACGCCCACAAGTTAACTTGTCACAACAATACTTGAAACCATTTGTAAAAAGGCTAACATGGGCGAGGAAAGGGAAAGAGTTAGACCAACCCATTTTTTACAAAGCCGATAATCGCTATATAACTCATAACATTGGCATTTCAGAGAAAGAAAAATTAGAGTTTCAACTACTTGAGCAAATAGGCATCAAAGAAAATGTAAATCCATTCACCACTAGAAGATTTGAAACAACGAGAGGGAGAAGTGGAATTCTTATCTGATCAAGTAGCTTTTTTTGAATCACAAGAGGTAGCCCCATTTGATAATTCGAACCCTGTTACAACAATAAAAGAGAAACAGGTCAAAAAAACCTAGAGAAGAACGAAGAGTTAAAACACAAACACTTCGATATAATACCAGAAACATGTCAAAGTCAATTAATAACTATTTTGATCCTTATGACTATGGGGATTATGACAGTTGTTAGTTACTTTGTATTCCTCTTGAAGAATAAGTTGGTGCCAATATTAAAGCTTATTTAAAGCAGTGTTTTAAATAGCGTTATCGCTATCGTAGCGTTTTTTCGAAAGAAACGCTAAAAGCGCTAATAGCGTTGCTATATAGCGCTTTGCGGTGTATTTTTTTTTTGCCTAAATATGCACTAAACTTTAGAATATATAACAAAAAAGAAAAGAAATGTATAGTTATATTAGATAGTAATAAAAAAAATAAAAAAATTGTTGATAGTGAGTTCCGAACTTTGGTCTGCTGGAAATTACAGCACTGTCTCAACCATCTGAACTGGAGACACTTTTATGAAAATTACACAATATATATTAATTATTTAGATCCGCTGTTTTTTTTTTCTAACTCGCTATTTACGCTTTTGGTCCAGAATTCCGCGCTTTTTGCGCTTTTGGTCCCCTATATCGCGATTTTAGCGCAATTCCACCCAAAAGCGTGATTTTTCGTTGCGTTTTTTACCAAAAAAACGCTATTTCGCGCTACGTAGCGCTATGTAGCGCGAATTTTAAAACAGAGATTTAAAGTACAAATCTACAAAAGAGCAAAGGGGGAAGACTAACTAAATATGTCGATAGAGTTAAGCACCACAAACTCGATACGAGAAGATCACAGTCCACTAGACCATCTTCATTGGTGATTAAAGTAATTAAGCATCTTAGACAGTTTAAAGTAGATAAAATGATTAACTAGAAGGTGTTTTGGCCCCTGTTGCATCACATGTAGCGGAAAATCACATTAAAAAATTTAATTCGGATGAGCCACGCCATTACAAACTTCAGAGTATATTGCCTCATAAAATAGCTTGAAAGAAGACAACTTATTCGTTAATAGAGAGAAGAAAAATGAGTACCAGTTAACAAGGACCGAGACTATTCCGTCATCTATATATTGTAGTAACTAATTTGAAGAAATCCTCCTTTAGTATCCATGGTTACAGAAGAGTAGCAGATATTGGTGAAGATGAATTTCTGAAGTGCATCTTTGGAGATAATCTATTGTTGATACACATATAAACCGAAGAGTGAAGTGGAAAAGAGGAATCATATTCAAGTTTCGTGGGAAAGATCTTAAGTGGATGATCAATTAAACCTTTGATTGATTATTAATCTAAAGAGGTAATTAAGAGAAAAGGAAATAGGTGTATCTCTGTATAATGGGTTAAGAAGGTAAAGACGAATTGTATGATCCACAATATCTAAAGTCAAGCTAGCAAAAAAGAAAGAAAGTGACGTGGAGTATTTTGAAGCTGGACAGCATATGACACTTATTAAATTATTACACAATATGTTGCTAAAATTTTGAGTCTATTTTTCTTTTCTTCTAGTTCTCTTTTTGATCATATCGTTGTAATAGGGTCATATGACCATTTAAACTATCAATTAAATGGAAATTAGTGGGTTAATCCCCACTTTTAATTATGAAAAAAAAAACAAATCCCCAATTTTCTGCTATTATTGATGTGGTAAGAGATCACAATGGTAATTTTAGAAATGGGTTTTCTAAGACTGTTCATGCGGATTTTATTCTAGAAACAGAGCAAATGCACTTATCTTTAAGAAATATGAAATTATAAATTATAAATTTCAAACTACTCAACCATGCATGATTTCGTAAGGACCTATTTTTCTTTCTACTTTTCAGGATATTTTTTTTTTTTGAATACATGGTTGGACATATCTTCAAAACAGACACAATTTAAGAAAAAATTACCTCAATTACACATTTGAGTCAATTTTCATGACCAAAAGGACGAGAATAATTTATTAATTCAGAATAATGTCTTACTGTTTTGCAAACAAACAATGTCTAAATAAAGTTTTCTAAATTAGGTTTGAAAGATATCTAAGAATGCACAATTTTAAAAAAAACATTATCAACCGCACATCTGAGTAATTATAGTATCATTTTAAAATTCAACTTTGGACTTCAATGTCAGATATTTTGGATTTAATTGTCATATTTAATTATCAATGTCAGATATTTTGGATTTAATTGTCATATTTAATTATTAAGTATACTCATTTTGAAACTAATCAGAACTTCAAAAAAAGGGGATTATTTTGAAATATCCAAGTCTTGTGTATTTCATCCTAGGGTTTTTTTGCATGTAGGTTGTGTCGCCGCCTCTGTCATGCATGGACCGCCGTCGCCGCCTCTAGCCTCCAACAAATGACGATGGCAGCCGAGAGAGAGGATATTTCTGTAACATCAGTGGTGACGGTTGTGGGAGAAGTTCTTTTTTCATTGCTTACTTTACTAATAAATATAAGAGATGCGGGATTGTCAATCTCACGTCATACGTGGCTTTGTTTTTCTGTAATTTAAATATTGATTAAATGATCAAGCAAATTGGAAATAACCACGTAGGGATTGCCAATCCCACGACCTACGTGGCTATTAACCCCACCAAACTGAGTTATTGGGTATTTTTTATAATTTCGTGTTGTCTCTTTATTTTCGAATATATTCGATTCCGAAAAGTTTTATTTAATGATTGATAAAATACAAAAAAATTGTCTTTTTATAAAATTATTTGATTTGACTATACAGTAATAAAATCTCTGATTTGACTATACGAAGATTTTTTATTATTTGATTTGACGATTCATCGAGAAAAAACTCTATAAAACGTGAACGTTATTCGTTTAAAACACCAAACCTAAACTTGAATTCATTTTATCATATTACTATCTCTCTACCCGATTCTATAATTCGTGTTATAAAGTATGGATAACAATTATAATATTTGAAGAATGGATCTTAATTTATCTCGTCCGAATAATACTCACCAAAACACCCAATTTCCGATTGATGATTATCAAAACACTTTTTTTCCATCTGATCAGTTTTCATTTGAAAATATCAATTTTCCGACTGATCACTACAATTTTGTTCCAAATTTGTTCCAATTTACCCTTTCGAACCGTCTTTTCATAATTTTGTTCCAATTCTTCTATTGTCCATTAATTTTTTAGGGTTGAGATAATTTTTTAGAGAGAGAAAGTGATTTGGGAAATTAAACAAAAATAGATTTCCATACACTTTTTCTATTGTCCATTAAACCAAACTACTTTCATGATTTATCCCCAAATTTAATAAATGAGGATGTTTCACAATTATGGCTATCATGGCATCCGAATCAGGTCACCACAAATCCCCTAGTATGATTACGAATGAACACCACAAACTTTTCCTCCGCATGCTCTTACTTAAGAACTGATCAATTAAAAAAATGCTAAGAGCCTGTTCTCGTCGCTTTCCATCAATTAATTTAAAATAATTTACTTCTTTTTATCTAGTATTGGAGTCGAAATACTAAATATGAATGTAAGTAAGACAATAGTTTAACGATTATTCAGAACCACATTTTGTTAATTAGCTTTAAGCTAAAGAGCGGTATAACGACTAGCACTACAAAATAATATTGATTTAGTGAGGGTAAAAATCTGTCAAAATTTCAAAAACATCTCACAAAACTGTAACAAATCTGTCACTATTTAAAAAACCCGTCAAAAACTGCCACAAAAGTTGTAGCTAATAAACTCGTAACAAAAAAAATTGTCACAATTCCTATCACTATTTTAACATTTTTTTTTTGCAGTGTAGCGACCGAGTAAAAGCAGTCGCTCAAATTCCAAACAAATTGTGACTGGAACATAAATGGTCGTTATACACGACTGTTGTAACTGACAGAATTTGTTCAGGAAATTACCAAATAAATTGTAGTAAGAAATGAACTAACAAATTGTGATTGAAATGTAAATGGTCGCTATACGACGGTTAGCGACCCTTATTAACGAATGAATTTGTAGGGAAATTACGACTAAAATAGTAGTCGGAAATAAACTAACAAATTGCAACTGAAATGTAAATAATCGTTATACGACTTTAGCGTCCGTTTTTAACAATTGATTTTAGTCAGTAATTTACCGACTAAAATTGTAGCCGGAATTGAATTAACAAATTGCAGCTGAAACGTAACCGGTTGCTATGTGACAACTAACGACCACTTTTTCAGATTGAATTTAGTAGGTGATTTTACCTACCGACAAAGTCGTCACAAAATTGAAATAATTGTACTATATTGAGGAGTCTGCTATTGTAAAATTGACCATAACAAAAGATCAATACAGTTTACAAATAAGTACGTTAATGAGATTTCTTTTTATGGATTCAGACATATATTTGATGGACCACATCATGCAGATTCTGGCATGACCATACCACTCAATGCACTTCATGATTGGATCACGAAATGATAATTTTTATGTGTTAAAATGGTTTATATTAGCGTTGTTTCGTTGACATTTCGCCTAGTTTAAGCTATGTTTTGTGTTTTTCTGTATTTTCCCGGTTTATTTGCGCATTTCTATATTTTTATAAAAAATCGCATGGAATTACCATAAAAAAAAGGCAAGTACGCAAGAAGACCAATTGAAAGAACAAAAATGAAGAAATCAGAAGTCAAAGAACCTCTAAAACAAGTCTAGAGTTGACCAAAACGGAAACCAAAATGAGATAAACATCACGAACATTCTGGAACCTGACCGGTCAAGTCAGTTCTTATTTTAAGTTTTAGATAAGATAAGTTTGTTGGATTTTGATATATATATATCCCCATAATTCCGAATTGTAAGAACACAAAATTCTTTATTCAATTTTCCAGAGCCACTTTTGAGCTCTCCCTTCTCTCTAAAATATTCTCCCTTTTTATATATATTTGTGGGATACTTTTGTCAATTTCGATATTTACCGCTAGGCTTTCAAGCTATGTACTTTTATTTGATAACTTGTTATCATTTTCAGTACTTATTTGTGGTTTCTATTGTTTTATTTGATATTGTTTTAGTTATTACAACTTTATAGATTTTTGCATGTTTAAGAATTGACGACTCTTAAATTGCATAATATATACTTGTTAGGAAAACTCCCTTAATTGAACATTAAACTGAATTTTGCTACATTAAACTAGTTAGGATTGACAACTCTTTTCATGTTAGCCTTAGGCAAATTAGTTTAATTAGTAAAGAATATAGTTAGTATTGAACTTGGATATATGTTTGATTGAAAACGAGAGAAAAAAAGAAAACACAAACACAACCCGAATTCTAGGATATTAAAAGTTCTAGTATTGAACTTGGTTAGTTCTCCGCGGAACGAACTCGTACGTTCGAGATTTACATTGCAATTGCACTCGTACTTTTGCGAGGCTTTTGTGCATACAAATTACACACTTAAGGGGCGGTCAATATTTTGGTGCTGCTACTGAAGAACTAATTTCAGGTTGTTTTAGTTCCGGAAACGAACCTGGAAAATTGTGTTGTAAAGCAAACAAAAACATATGTTCTGTTTTTGGTTTTTCCAAAAAGCAGATCTCGTAACTGACTGGTCACCTTTACTGGTCAGGTCCTTTGTATTAAAAATATATATATTATTAACATTTATTAGTAGGGAGAGAACGAATTGACAAAAGCCCCGCGCTTGTCCACTAACGATTCTCGCTGCGTAGCTTAAAGCCTTAAAATAATTAGTCATTTCTTGATTTTATCCCATTTTGGCCATAAACCTTAATTTCGTAGTAATTTTATTATTGCTAAAATTCTAATTATTTACAAAAAAAAATTATATATCAATTTCAGATTTAAAGAACTTGTATAAGAAAAACTGTATTTTATTACTAATAAATCTGAAATTAATAAGATGTAAAATATAAAAAGTTTGTTAGAAAAGATTTATATAGTATTATATCTTCAAAAAAAATTGAAATCAAATCTTTAACAATCTTATCTTGATAAAAAGATCACAAAAAAATCTTTCCTAACAACCTCAAATCCTTAGAAATCGGAAAAGAATTCAGAATATTGAAAAACATTAATTAATTTCCGAAATTAAAAGATTTTTAATTAATATTAATTGATAATTCGGAATTAATTAATTTTTAATCAATAAAAACTCGAAAAAATTCTTAAAATTTATTTTATGTGATTTCAAGAATCAGGTTAATTATTAATTATTAATTAATTAATTAATTAAAAAAATTGAAAATTAAAAAAAAAATTGTTTTCTGGTTTGAAAAACCAGGATCTAAAAGGAAAAAAATTATTATTAATTTTTAATTAATTACTAAATATTAATTAATTGAAAAAAAAACAACTCCATCACCATCAAAACACTTCTATCCGCTTGTTTTAAATGGAACTAGCGCATGCAATCAAAAATGAAGAAACAATTGAGCAATGCTTAAATCCTGTTGTGCCGGTTGGGTTGTCCTGCATCGTGTTTGACCCCAAGCAGGAGCACTTCGTTTTGCAAGATTCTCACCTTCTAAAAATTATTTCATCTTTTCTTGTCTGAATAGTGAGAGCCCTTACTCGTATCTTGAGGATTTCACCGATACATGCCGCCTGGTGTATAACGGTCGAATCCCCATTGATCGGATACAACTCAAGTTGTTTCGCTTTTCTCTAAAAGAAAATACCTTAAAATGGTACAAAAACCTACCAAGGAATTCGATTAGAACTTGGAGTAACATGGTCGGTCGCTTTCTAAAGCAGTATTACCCTCCTTTTTGTTTAGCTGAAGCCACAAAGCAAATTCAAAATTTCACTCATGAACCATTTGAAGTCTATCATGAAGCTTGGGATTGTTTTAACATGTTACTAAGAGGATGTCCACCCCATGGACTCTCCCTAGGAATGGCGATCCAAATTTTCTATACCTCGTTGCGGCAAGAGTGAAAGCAAATTGTGGGTACTATTACTCAAGGAAAGTTTTTCTCTCTCAGTCGTGCTGAAGGAGTAGAGAAAGTAGAGATGATTGCGCAAATGACCCCATAGTGGGAAGGGCCTGAACAGTCAAATGAGCATGAACAGCCAAAGGAGCCCGAGCAACCAAACGACTCAACCAGCTAAGTCCATCGAGTCTCAAATATCGAACATCATCCAATATCTTCCTCATTGCCAAACTTTGAACCAACTAATTTAACCCCTAAGGGAAATGATGAATCCAAAGAAAATAACTTCAACAAAAACTTAGATGAGAGAACTTGCTCAAACTGTGGGATAGTCTATAGTTTGTTTTCCGGGACAGTAGATACCCCTACACCTGTTAAAAAGAGAAAGAGGAAAGATAAGAAAAGATGGGATAAAAATAAGAATAAATAGATTAAATGAAAATTCAGTGAAACCAGCTTTGTTGTTAATCTAAGAAGTGGCCGAAATCCCAGTCAGTCTACTCATGCCCCTAAAAGAGTGCAATCTCACCAAACTAAAATTATGGGGATTGCTAACCCTATTGAGGATGAAAAAGATGAAGAGAATGCTAATGCACAAAATTCTAGGATAATAGCCCGACCTGTTTTTACACAACTCGTAGGAAACCCCAAAAACAAAGCTCAAGAAGAGTTAATTAAGGCAAGAGTAGATGAAATGACCATCCAGGTCCCATTAGAAGAAGTCATTAAAGAAATCCCTTGGGTCGCGAAAGAAACATTTCAAAAATCTTTTATCTCAACCAAGACGAACTAAATTTTGCAAGAACGCATTCTTCACTGAGCATATTGGTACCTCTAATAAGGTCATTGTAGAAACTAGTGAATCATCGTCAAAAAGCGATAAGGATTCAACATAAGAAGAGGTAACATATGGGATATCATCAATTAGAGTAAAGTCCAGTTCTCAGCAAAACTTAGAGCCTAAACCACGATCAATCACCCTCCACCTCATAAAAAATCCCACAAAATAAAACTAAATGATAAAATGGGTGGTGATAGAACTGAGGATAGTGACATTGGTAAATAAATTAAGGAGGAGGTGATGGTCACATAGCCCAAAATCGAGTTATGTGATATTGGTGAAAATAAAGTGGGGGAGTTGTTGATCGCACAACCTAAAAGTGAATATAAAGAACTAGTTGTTGTAACTAGATTAGCCTTAAATGAAAATAAAGTTTGTGACATTGGTAAATGAATGGAGGAGATGATGGTTACAGAGCCTAAAAGTATAGCTTGCGAGCTAATTTACTTTGATAGGCTATTGGACCAAGGTAAGAATGAGTTGACCGATCCTCTAATGGAGAGAGGATTGAAACTTACAAATCATAATGTAGGGGAATATCACGACCCATTTCTTGTTAATTTTAACATCCATCAATGTTCAATTTATCGAGAATTTGGTTGGAATAAGTGGAGCTTTCTCTAATTCATTATTTATTTTTTCCTCCAACTCATTATTGATGTCACTGGAAAGGGTAGGAACTTATATGCAAAAGTATAATATTTTAAATTGTGATCAGCCCTCCACAAAATTTCTTAGATATTGCCAAGTGATAGAAATAGGTCGAGACTCCTCATCATCTTCTCTTAAGCGACAACCTACTAAAACCAGCCAATCAATTCATTCTAAGAAAAGGCAAGCGAGCGAACTTAAAGTTCAAACAAAATTTTAAGGGAGAAAGCAATGTAAGAGGTGTTGTCGTAGAGAAAAGCGTCGAGGGGTCTATAAACGTAATTAGAATATTTATAACCTCAACCGTATTTGAGAAAGAGTCATCCAAAAAAAATAGAAGAAGATTTCTCGAATCCCGGGGAGGATCTTGTATTAGTCATTAAGAGTGACAAGGACGAAGGTCCTCATGCACCTTTCCTGTTCCACCACCATTCTGCCATCACTTCCATATGTATATATCAGCCATTTATTTCTGTATATATTTGTTTGCATTATAGTCCACATGGAGACTCTTTGGGTTGACAAACTCCGATATGGTTTACTTTTCCCAACAGTGAGGACACTGTCAGTTTTAGTTGGAGGGAGTGGATACATCTTCGTTCATTACTCATGGAAATGGGGAAATTGTTCAAAAAAAATTATGTATATACGTGTTTTTGTTAGTTAAAAAAAAACCCTTTGTTTTTTTTATATATATGAAAAATTCAAAAAAATAGAAAACTAAAAAAAATTAAAAAATTATATATATTTGAGTTTTTGTTTTTATCTCCTACTTAGGAGAGTTTTTAGGAGTTATGAATTTTATATGATTTTCTGCCACACTTGTTTGACATGAATTTTATATTCTCTTTTAGTGTTTTTGTTTGAAATGCGCAAGGATTTTGGACGAATAAATAAAAAACTGAGGAGCTGCAGACCTGACCAGTCAAGTCAGTGTGTTTTTGATGGTAGCAATTTCTTGGAAATTATCTTGTTTTCCTTTGCTCAGTACCGTACAAAAGGTTTATTAAATTTTTATATATTCTTCGTGTTTAAGATAAAATATTTTGCATTGTAAATATTTGTGTTAGGATTTCATAAGAAAAACAAAAAATGAAAAAAAAAACCCTAATATTGTTTAAAGAAACCTGTTTTGATACGAGATCAATTTGCAATACCTTGGAAACCAAAAAAATACTCATATTACTTTATGGTATTAAATATTTAGATACGTCTCGTTTGTTATTAAATCTTTCATGCAAACCAATTTAGGGAGGAATAATATTGTACAAGTTGCATGCAATATTAATTGTTAAAAGTGTGTTGATGATTACTCATTTTCCCGCCACAGTCCCTACAAATTTAAAAAAACATTTTTTTATAAAACTTTCATACTATATAGAAAGCTTTATTTTAAGTAGACGGTGTTGTTGATCTGGGTAATTCGTTGTTGGTACCCTAGAGCCCCAGCATAAGGTTTGGGATGGTTCGAAAGGTGCGCAAACCCACCATTCTCTAAGAGAACCTGTCTAGCCTAATGGCATATACTTATATTAATGGCTAGTTTTAGGAATCCGTAGCATGCCCAAGAAGTCTTCACTCACACACAAGTATGAGCAAAGACTGAGGGAATATTTTTCTAAACTTAGTACTGTCAATTGTTCCTTCGTGTGAGATGGTTATATATCTTTCCAGCGATGTCAAAAGACACGTAAATGGGAAAGGTATATAAGTAACATCATATCTATGTTAGGACCAACGGAAAAACTTCAGAAAAATAGATGGGTAAAAAGACTCGATGATATAAGGAGGAGCGATGTAGTTTGAAAAAAAAAGGAGGAAAAGAAGACAAAGGCTCAAAAGTGCAAAAAGAAAAAAAATCAAACGGATATAAAACAAAAGTGAGCTCCTAATAATGAAAAAATGAGAGATGTTGTGAATAAACTAGCATGGATATTATGCAATAGTATATATTTTTTATTGTTCAAGCTTTTGTTTTGTAGTTAAAATTAATAAAAATGATGGATTGTAAGGCTTTTCCCTTATAAACTGTCAAACTTTGAGCTAATGGGTATACACTTGAAGATTCCTAGATCATAATGCATGTACAATATTAAACCAAGCTATTTTGGGGAGAGTACATTTTTAACAACACACCTTAGGTATCTCTATAGGTCTTACCATGTTTTAATAGGACTACAAAGTGTTTTCATAAATTTATATTTGTGTGATCTTGTAAGAATGGGGATCTTAAACGATGGGAATTAAGACATGACCATTTGTGGATGTGCTTTAGTAAACTCTCACGAGACAAATCGTCCTTTTACGCTTTAAAGGTTTAACGGCTTGTTGCACACGCTAAATGCAATCATACGCCCTACGATAGTGGTTTATCTTGTATATTTTTAGTTTTAGCCTAGTTAGTGCACCAAACCTAAAACGAAAAGGGAATTTTTAAAGAAAACCAAACGAACTTGTCTTCTTTGTTATCGCTTCCAATGCTCGAGACGAGCATTGAGCTTGTGGGGGGTATGATTATTGGACCACGAAATGGTAATTTTCATTTGTTAAAATGGTCTATATTAGTGTTGTTTCGTTGACATTTCGGCTTGTTTAAGTCATGTTTTGTGTTTTTCTGTATTTTCCCGGTTTATTTGCGGATTTCTATATTTTTTAGGAAATCGCATGGAATTAACACAAAAATGAGCCAAGGCTGAAAGAAGACAAATTTAAGGACCGGAAGTGAAGAAATTAAAAGTCAAAGGAACCCCAAGACAAGTCTAGAGTTTACCAAAACAGAGACCAAAACGAGATACACATCAGGAACATTCTGGAACTTGACCGGTCAAGTCAGTTCTGATATTAAGTTTTAGATAAGATAAGTTTGTTGGGTTTTGATATTTATATCCCCATAATTCCGAACTCTAAGAACACAAAATTCATTATTCAGTTTTATAGAGCCACTCTTGAGCTCTCCTTTCTCTCTAAAATTTTCTTCCTTTTTATATATATTTGTGGGATACTTTTGTCAAATTCGATATTTACCACAAGGCTTTCAAGCTAGGTACTTTTATTTGATACTTGTTATCATTTTCAATGCATATTTGTGGTTTCTATTGTTTTATTTAGTACAACTTTATACATTTTTGCATGTTTAGGAATTGACGACTCTTAAATTGCATAATATATACTTGTTAGGAAAACTCACTTAATTGAACATTAAACTGAATTTTGCTAGATTAAACTAGTTAGGATTGACAACCCTTTCATGTTAGTCGTTGGCAAATTAGTTTAATTAGTAAAAAATATATTGTTTGAAAATGAGGGAAAAAGAGAAAACACAAACACAACCCGAATTCTAGGATATTAAAAGATCTAGTATTGAACTTGGTTAGTTTTCCGCGGAACGAAGTCATACTTATAAGATTTATATTGCAATTGCACTCGTACTCTTGCGAGGACTTTTTGTGCGTAAAAATTACACACTCAAGGGACAATCACTTCATAAACCTTAATTTTTCACACACCATTTTTTCCCACGAATACACAATACAAGAAAATTGGGATTCAAAGACGATCAAAATTTGTTTCTAAATAATACATTTTAGGAAGAAGAACAATTATTGAGGGATTCAAATATTTGTTTGGGGACAGATATTTTTTTGCCCCCAAATCTAATTTTGTACTGCCAAAATTAAAAAGAAAAATATTTTCCAAAGAATATCTCATACCAACTTAATGAAACAATTTAATTTTCAAAATCTTTCTTGTTTCCGATGTACACATACCTCATGTACATACGCACAAAGGCTCGTTGCCACCTTATCTATTTCCTATTTATTATTTATGACTATTCGTTATTTAGTCTTTACTCTTTTGCTATTTGTGTTTTATCCCATTATCGTTATAAGTTGTTTAATTAAGAGTCACCTCAATTTATCTGTTTTAAATTAATCCAAAAAAATTATAAATAAGAATTTCTTCTCTCTAACTTCACTGCTAATATAGGTGCCTGACCAAGTTATGCAGTAGAAGAACCTGGAGGTGGACATTAATCTATCGACAAACAACAACAACAAAATGCTACAAACAACTGTAAATGAACAAATGAGAACTCTGAGAATAGTTGCATAAAGAAATTTGATAAGCTGATTCACCATGTTTGGCAATACAATATGCAACACACACAGTTTCTTCCTGCCATTTTTAAAGTTGAGATTGCTCATCGCTATAACTGAAACTGAACCCGATAATTCATCAAACATACCCTCCAATGATTTGTGACCAAGGAGATTAGTTATTTTTATATGTGACATGCATGTTGACATAATCTGGAGGTTAATATCATCACTCTAGAAATGGTCTTCTGAACAATGCTCTTTTAATTTGTGTTTTCGGAAATATGTGACTTGAACTTATGGTTGTTTAGCACTCGTTAACATACCTTTTTGTCTTTTTGTTTATGGGTAGTTGAACTCGATATCGATACATGCCCCGACATATTTGGTTGATGGGTAGTTGAACTTAATGCTGGTAGATACCCTGATTTATTTTTGTTGATGTGTCGTTGAACTTAATGTCGCTCTACTGACGTATTTTGGATGTGTAATTGGGCATAACGTCGGTTTAAACTTTTGTTATGCTTTATGAATTATCATCGCTTTATTGGTTTTCTAAGTATTTAATAATTCTGTTTGCCTAATGTTCCGATTGCAGTTACGCGTTTCATTTACAACTGAGTTTTGTTTATTTACAACTGAAGAATTAAGACAGAATAGTAAATAACACACGAGATGTTTGATCATGGAGTTCGACATTCTCACCTTGTCTACATGTCCGAGATACTCACCCAGTGTTTATTGATATTGTTAATCTTACAATAATCGACTCAACACTTTCAATACTCAATGACTTACTCAATAGTATTTGCCTATTAAATTATTGTTCCTACTTAACACCTCTCAATATCTAATAGCATCCCTCTATGATCTCTTTACGTTTATTTCTCTCTCATGTATAACGGTGTTTGATATCTCTAATCAGATGTCTATATTGCAAAATACATGAAATAATAAAGGCTAATGACTTTATTTATAGCCTTACAAAATATCATAATTATGATCAAATAGGAAGTATTTCCTTTTTAGTTTTCCTTCTTTGACTAGCACTCATCTTCTAATCTTCTTTGAATATCTTCTAGTCTTCTATTCCAATAAGTGAAGATGTTCTTTAATTCTTTTTTGTATCTTTCAGAGATTTCTTCGAATCATTGAAACTTGATCAACACGGTTTGGACCTTCTAGAATATCTTTGACCGAATCTTGAGCTCAAAGTTTATGTCCGCCAATTTCAGTTGCAACTGAAATTGCAACTTCAACATGTAGTTGATCATATCTTGACAAAAACGTCACACAATACTGTGTGTATACTAAAATTTTATTATGAACGTGTCAAACTAGTTTTACACCAATATGATGACAAACAATGTGTGACTAGAATCTCGGATCTAGGATCTAACAGTATTTAATTGCAGCTTCTTTTTTTCTTTCTTTTTAAAAAAAAAAAATCATTGTGTTTGAATAATACATTCTGCAATTTCCTTTCTTAAATATAATAATAATTATTTTTAAATAAATAATATTTACGACGATTTTGACAGGACAAATTTGTTTCTCATCAAACGCTGTTATTTTTTTTATTATTAATAAATAATAAAAGGAAAAATTAAAGTTTGAGTTGCATTTACTCATAATTTGTGGCAAATTTCAAAATCTAAATTTAATATAAAATATTGCATTTTCGAATTAAATAGCCTGAAATTTAAATTTATTTATTATTTTGTTTGAAACTATTTACCGATGGAAAACCATGCCTAAATCAACCACCTACATTTTTTTTTATTGTATTTTACATTGACACGTACTTATGCCGAAATTGTATGAGAAATTTTTGTAATAAAATAAGATGATTATTTTTTCGTTTTTGTTTTCACACAATTTAACTTCAGAATTTCTGATTTGGTTCTCCCTGATAGAAAATCAATTTGCACAACAAAAAAAACGTGCCCAGATTCTTAGGTTTAGTATGTACTTATATTATCATAATTAATCCTGTTTTACCGTATAGGTTAGATCATACCGAATAATAGAAGTGAACAGATGAGGGATGTGAGATGGAATAGATTGCATCAACTCTTCTACCTTATTCCTAACCTAACACCTTCCTCCTTGAAAGAGGGTGAGCTCTTTCTCTCTCTAGGAAATCTCGAAAATATAGTTATGAAAAACTTATACTTTGCCAAGAAAAGGGGTGTGCTATATGTAGCTAAGGTAGTGATTTGTAGGTTGATTAGGATAGAGCTCTTTAAAAAGATTTTGTGCTATCATATCTCCTTAAAACCTAATATATACACAATCAATTTAAATCGTGATTTATTCCACTAAAGATCATGACTGATCTCTCTACCATAATCCGAATATCTAATTCATTCCGATTGTCAAACATGTTTATTATCTCCCCATGTAAATATTAATCAGATACTCATTTATTAAATTAAATCACTTACTGATTTCTTATTTAATAAATGTATTATTCCTAAGCATGTCCGGTTAACTTATTTGTCGTGTCGGATTATAAATCCACCTGCAGTGTTTACACGCACAAAACTTATAAGCTTCCTCAAGTGAGTATCATCAATCACTTACGGGACATGGATTTCTTTTATTACGAATAAACACTGATACGAATATTGCTGTCATCTAACTCGTTAAGCTTATTGACTCATGACGAATCTCACCATGTATGAATCAAAATGACAAACACATCCATACATGTCTAAATATCAATATAGGAATTAAGAGCATAAACAATAACCATGACCACGAGTTATAAATCATTTAAACCCCATCATAAGGTTAGGGGTGGATCGACAGGTGCGCAAACCCACCGTTCTCTAAGGGAACCTGTCTAGCCTAACGGCATATACTTATATTAATGACTAGTTTTAGGAATCCGCAGCATGCTCAATAAGTATTCACTCACACACAAGTGCAAGCAGAGATTGAGAGAACATTTTTCTAGACTTAGTATTGTCTAACAAGCTAATCGGAGAGAGTTTGTAGTCTAACCAGCTAATCGGAGAGAGTTTGTAGTCCAAGCTCAAATGCTTTCACTCATCCCTACCTTCCGAGGTATGGAATGTGAAAATCCTTATAATCACATTGCCAAATTCGAATCTATCTACAATCTGCAAATGGCCTGAGACATTCCAATCGACGTCATTCGACTCACGCTATTCAACTTCTCGCTTGCCGAAAAAGCCAAGAATTGGTTCAATAGCCTACCTTCACACTCTATTCATGGTTGGCAAGAAATGACGCAATAGTTTTTGCAAAAATTCTTCCCAGCTAGCCGAACTATGGCAATCCAACAACAAATCCAGAACTTCAACCTCAAACCCCAAGAGACCTTTTACAATGCTCGGGAGAGATTTAAGGATCTCCAACACGCTTGTCCCCACCACGGTTATGAGGCTGACATGTTTTTAAAAAAATTCTACTTTTCACTCATACCTCATATGAGAGAAATGACCGACTCGCACACCGGATGAGCCTTCAATACCCATTCCGTTCAACGCTCATTCAATTTCTTCGACAAGCTAGCAGAACAAGCCATAAGGTGGGACTTGAGTACATCTAACAAGGACTCGTGTGACCAACTACAAGCAAAAGGACTATTATATCTTGAAGAACCCATTCCATGCAATATTGGCATCCAATGCCTTAAGACCCAGTGGTCCTCCCAGTCGAGGAAGTTCTTTATGGATAAGAAGCACAAGGAAACAATTTCCAGCGCTCAAACCAAAACAACCAGTGGGGGATTTCCAACCAACATGGGAACAACAACCATGGATATAATCAACATCCTAACCTCCATTACAGGAATGCCAATAATGCTCAAAATGCTCATTAGCAAAACAACTACCAACCTCTATCAAAAATTCAAGAAGCCCGAAGGGCCACGTCACCAAACAATAGTTTGGTGACTATGGGTGACCTAAGGAGTCTAAAGGAGGGTATGACAAAGCTCATAACTAACTCTATCTCTAAGTTACAAATCGAGAAAAATCAACCAGGCAGGTTGTCGGGGCAACCCATAGCTAACCGCAAGGGACAAGCTCAGCTTGACAACCTACCCTACAGAGAAATCCGAGTTGTAAGGATGCAAACTCATGCTTACGCATGGTTAGCTGCCTATGACAGGGAGTTGGCAGATGAATTGGAGGATTTGTGTACCGAAAAAAAAGAAGATAAATCCATTATCGCGTACCTGATCGCCAGAGAATCTAGTGACGAAGATCCATCTATGGCCATGTGGAGAGTATACGACCCCAAGGCCTACGATGAATACCTCACCAAGCTAGAGAGTGAGGAAACCTTGACAGAAACCTCACATGTCAATCCTTAAAAACACCACATCAAGGAAGAAGTTCCTCTAAAAACTGATGAGTCAACCCAAAAGGAGTACCCTTTAATGCAAGAGCCTCTTGAACAAATGGAGTCGGACAGTAGTCAACTCAATGTGATCATATAAGAGGATTGGTCTGATGACTTGAACAATATCGAGATGGTCAAGAGAATCACTGAAGCAAAAAATAATATACATAAATTTTTGGAGAGAATAACCACTGGTAACCTGACCAAGAGCATTGGAGGAGGATAAATTGAAACAGTTGTAGAAGCACCCAAAAATATAGAACCGATACCATCATACTTAGGCAAGGGCATAACGTATGAAAAACCAGATTACTTGAGAATATTCGTGGGAATGAGCCTAACTAACAAAGAGAAAGACTATGGTCCACCGATATTGACCGTCATCATTGGTGTCTACCAACTCGAGAGAGTACTATCGGATTCCGGGTCTAGTCTCAACTGTTTGCCTAAGGCGAAGTATGAGAAGCTCAAGCTAAAAGGAATTTATCCCTTTCGATCAAACTTGATTATGGCTAACTCCGCTAACGACGACACGTGTTTAGGCATCATCAAGGATGTTGTGTGCAGAGTAGGAGACTTCCTATACACTCTAGACTTTGTAGTCATGGACTGGCCGATTTTTTGGGGTAAGAATGACCAGTCGACAGTTATTCTAGGATGACCATTTCTACGAACAACAAATGCCAACCTGGATTACGACAAAGATACATTAACGATCAATGGAGGAGGAAAACCACTCACAATGAGAATGATCATGTCATCACAACCACGTAATCAAAAAATCGATCATCAAGCGAAAGTGGTTATAACGGAAATAGATGAACGCGATGAGGCAATTGAGACCGAAACAAGGATCAAGCACAAAATAAATTGCAAACCATGTTGGAGGAAAAATAAGAAAGATGTCGAAAGGGCATTGAAACGCCTAAGGAAGAAGGTAGCAAGATCATGGACATGAACTTAGAAAAACCCAAAAAGTTTTGGATTGAGAAGGATAGGAAATTGGTGAGAAATGATAATCCAGTTAAGAGAGCCTTGTTCACTGAGGACGAAGATACACAACTATGGAGTTACGTGGCCAAATTAGTCAAAGACGAAATGGAAGCACTAATCCTAAAAGGTCTACCTCATCAACCGACTCAAAAAGAAGTCGAGGAATATCGCAAAGCATGTTTCGATGACCTAGCCCTAGAAGCACCACCTTGTCTACCCATAGAGAGACTAAGCAAAGATAGTAACATCAAGGACTTGTTTCCGTTCATGAGACGAGTCACCGAGGAAGAGCTCATAAGAAGCACAATGACATGAGAGATCCTAGTGAGCGATGGAGCTTATCGATATGCTAGTGTACCAAAAGGAGTAAACCCTCACGGGCTTCCTCTCCATTTGCCAACTTACATGGGGAGATTGTTGAAGCTCCCACGCACTCAAACCGAAAAAGGAATCGACTTTCCAACAGTAACAATGGTAATTGGAGACTGTTTTATGGATAGAGTCTTGATCAATACATGCTCATTCGCAAACATAATGCCTACAAGAAGCTTCTATGGACATAGGCTAACAAAGTTACAATCTTACGACAAAAATATAATGATGGCGGACGGCAACCAATCAGGTAAACCTCAAGGAATAGTCAAGGAAATAAGGTGTAGAATTGGAGATTTAGTGTACAATCCAGACTTCATCGTCTATGACATACCCCTAGTACAATCTCAACACATGTTAAACAAGTAATACTAGGAGCTCCATTCTTTAAGGCATGGCAAACAATAATCAACTACAAGAGCCAGGAGGTCACCATACATTGTGAAAATAGGTACCTCACCTTTGAAATCTCAATGTTCACCGGAGAAGTCCAATGTTTCCATGACACGTCTACAAGGAAACGCTAAATAAGCACGGCCGCTCTATGCTGTGCAAACTTTTACAACCTATCAAAGAGAGTTATGAGATTCTTTTTCTTAGAACCACTTCTACCCGACACTACAAGCCAAGTTGGATTAAATACAGATGATTACAACATAGAGGAGGAGTTGTCATATCTAAAAGAAGAAGATCCGGAAGAAGAAGATTTTGCATTGGTCACGATGAGTGATGATGAGTCTCTTTGAGTATATATTCCATCTAGTTCCACCATCAATTCCATCTATATATATTCTGCTTTATTTTTATACATATATATTTGCATTTTTAGTGCACATGGAGTCTCTTTGAGTTCTCAACTCCGATGTTATTTTCTTTTCCCGACAATGAGGACACTGTCACTTTTAGTTGGGGGAAGAGATACATCATCATTGGTTCTCATGGAAATGGGGTGAAATTTTTTCAAAAAATTAAAATTTTTAGTATTTGTACTTAGTTAAAACTCCCATTAATTTTTCTTTTCAGAAAAACCAAAAAAAAATAAATAGAAAAACTGAAAAAAAAACAAAAATACTAAATTATTTATTTTTATCTCTCACTTCAGAGAATTTTTAGAAGTTATAGATTTTATATGATTTTCTAACACACTTGCGTTTTATATTTTTTATTTAGTGATTTGATTAGACAAGCGCAAGGAAAACATGGAGAATTAATAAATAAATAAAAACCACAACAATAGCAGACCTGACCGGTCAGGCTTACCATTCAGGACCGAGAGGTACCAAAAGTTGTAATTTTCTAGAAATTTTGCTGATTACCTCCACACGGCATCACACAACATGTGTATTTACTCTATAAACTCCGTCTTTACTTTGTATGTATTTTATGTGTGTTTAGGCCAGTTGTTAGTAACTGTAAATATTGTGTTAGAATTCCATAAGTCACATATTGCATTATTAAAACAGAAAATGAAAAAAAAGAGAAACTATTTGTTTTGGTCTATTCCTTAGGAAACCCATTTTTATACGTGAACAAAAGGCGATAATTTGAAAATTGGAAAAAATAATAATATTAATTTAGGGTGTTAAATCTTTAGATGCATCTAGTTTGTCCTTAATTATTTCACTCAAGACATTTTAGTGAGAGATAATATTGTACAAGTTGCATGTTATACTTAGAGTTTAAAGTGTATTTACGTTTACTGATTTTCCCGTGACAGTTCTTAAAAACATGCAAAAACCATTTTTATAGATTTTCATACTATTACAAATCTTTATTTTAAGTAGACGGTGTCCTTGATCTGGGTAATTCGTTGTTGTTACCCTAGAGCCCCAACATTAGGTTAGGGGTGGATCGACTGGTGAGTAAACCCACCATTCTCTAAGAGAACCTGTCTAGGCTTATGACATATACTTATATTATGGATAGTTTTAGGAATCCACAGCATGCCCAGTAAGTCTTCACTTACACACAAGTGTAAGCAAAGATTTAGGGAACATTTTTCTAGACTTAGTACTGTCAAATTCATGCCTATGTATTGAGATGGTTGAATACACTCTCAGCGATGTCGAAAGATAGGTAAACAGTAGGGGGATATAAGTATCATCATACTCAGGATAAGACGGATGGGAAAAGTCCTGGAGAAAAATGGGTAAAATTCCCGATAATATAAGGAGGAACGGTGAAGTTTGAAAGAAGGAGGAAAAGAAGTCAAATGCTCAAAGTATAAAAATAAAAAATTAGTAATTGAAAAATGAAAAAAGTAAGCTTCTAATAAAAAAAAATGAGAGATGACGATGTGAATACGCTAGCAGAGATTATGCGATAATATATACTTTTATATTATATAAGCTTTTGTCTTTATAGTTAATTTTAGTAAAAATGATGAATTGCAAAGTGTTTCCTCGAAAAACTGTCGAATGTCGAGCTAACGATAATACACTAATCATAAAGCATGTACAATATTTAGGTATATTTAGAGGTCTTACCATATTTTAATATGACTATAAGTACTTTTCATCTAGTTGCATATGTGTGATCTCGTAAGAGTGGGAGACTTAATTGATAGATTTAAAATGTAATTAGTTTGTGGGTGTCGTTGTAGTAAATCCTCACGAGATAAAACTCGTCCTTTTACACTTTAAAAGTTTAACATCTTGTTGCATAAACTAAATGCAATCGTGTTTTATACGACAATAGTTTATCTTTATTTTTATCGTATATAGTTTTATGCTAGTTAGTGCACCAAACTCTTTTGAACTTTAAAAGAAAAAAACTTACGAATTTATCTTTTATGGCTTCCAACGCTCGGACGAGCATTGAGCTAGTTGGTAGGTATGATTAGAACACAAACTGCTAGTTTTTATTGGTTAATATGATGAGAATTAGCGTATTTTCACTGCTATTTCAGCCTATTTAGGCTATATTTAGTGTTTTTCCATTTCTTCCTGGTTTTTTTGCAGATTTCTATATTTGTGTAGGAAAATGCATGGAATTAGCACAAAAATGAGACGAGTACACAAGAAAACCAATTGAAGGACCAAAAGTGAAGAAATACGAAGTCAAAGGAACCCAAAGAAAAGAGCAAAATTGATAAAAACGGAGACCAAAGAGATAAACATGAAGAACATTCTGGAAGCAGACCTGACCGGTCACCCTTACCGGGCAGGCCTGACTGGTCACTGTTACCGGTCAGGTTATGGGTTATTTAATTAAATTAGGTTTAATTCATAGGACCTATAACTAGATACTTTTCTATTGTTGTAACAAAAAAATTACACAGTATACAACAGCTTTTCATCCCAGTACACCTTAGGAGAGAGAGTAAAAAGTGAGTTCTGTTGTACAAAAACACCACTTTAACTTCGGTTTTTGTAAGTTTGCTTGTCTTACTTCAATACATCGTTGTTTTCTTTACTCTCTCGTACCTTTCCTCGTTATTTTAGTTATTTTTAATTCAGTTGTGGTACTCTCTCTCTCTTGCATGAATAATCGTTAAATAACATTAATAACGCACCAAAGTTAGTTATTTTTGTTAGATCTTGTATGCAAACGTATTAATAATGTATTAAAACAAATTATCGAAGGTAGATTTTGCATGTTATCATATTTGCTTTGATATAAAACAAAAAAATAATATTAATAATTTGAGTTTTTAGTTTTAAAAGCTTGAGGAACAAGCCGTTGGATGGACAACCCAACCACTAATGGTCTCCTCTTTTATTTTCATTAGTATTAATATATTGACCGCCTACAAAATATACTAGATTTAGTCAACCACACGGTTCCTCAGACGATAACTTGGGTATCTTACCCGAGAAATACTACTACTACCCTCGTGCTTCTGTGAGGCACTCGAGCATTAAAAATAACATGTTCGAGGAGCAGCCAAAGACGTAGACTTGGTGAGCGGGTCAAACTTCGTTAAAAAATGCAACGTGTGTTATTTATTATTCTGCCAGTTACAATTATTAGTTGCAACCGACTTTGCAAATGACTCCAACTAAAACGAGTAATTGCGTTCAGAACTTACGAAAACGAAATTTGAGATTTAGTATTTATTTATTTCTCCATTCCCATAGAGTATAACAAGTTATATTAAAATGCAACCGGTTGGTTCAAATAATATATTAATTGCCTATTGAGCAGTTATATTGGTGTTTTCAAGCATTACAACAGTTAAGTATATTTCTTTATTTCCTTGATAATGTTCTATTTGTATGCATCAATATAAACCTATATTGATATCGAAAAAACTAGATGCAAATATTAGTACAACGACACTTGTAACTCATTTAATGATTTGGTCAACCATACCAGTGAAAGGAAAGATCAATGGTTCATTGGTTTTAAGAAATCGAGAAATTAGGCAATGATGTAATAGATAAAAAAAATATATAATTAAGCATGTACTATTGTATGTTAAATAAAAGTTAACAACACAATCATAAAATAGAGTGCGGAGTTAATCTCAAAGGAAACAAAATCTTGGCAAAATAGTATGGTCAAGAACCCAGATAAAGAACCCAGATAAGGGGTTTCATGATGTTTTTTACCCTATGTTTTGCTTTTTTTCAATTTTGGACCCTAAATTCTCATTTTTTCTATTTTTGTACTCCATATTTCAGCTAGTTTTCTGAGTTTTTTTGCCCAATTACTAGTCATGTGCCGTGGACATGTATGCTTATGAATGATTTACCATAATGCCCTTATTTAGTTAGAATATTTACTTTAAATGATGGTTATGTTATTAAACAAATAAATAAAAATTATTAAGAAAAGAATAATAATTACAAAAATAAATAAAGTCTAAATAGGTTTTTTATCTTTTTACTATAAGAATTTAGTAACATAAAAACTATAATAACCCTAAAAAATTATATATAATATATAATCAGAACCTCATTTATATGCCACCCAAACTCACCTGGCACATCCCATTTACATGCGTCGTCCAATCACGTCGCACCACACCAACCCTCCTTCGAGATGCGGCAGATCAAGGGGAGGGCAGAAGATCTGGTGCCATGTGGAGATTGGCAGAGAATGAAGGAGGAAGATCTAGTGCCGCGATAGGGGTTAGAGTTAGGGGGAGTGAGGGAAGCGAAAGAGGAGCAGGTGGTGCGCCGAGGGCCTGGAATATATATATATATATATATATATATATATATATTACTCATAACAAATTCTCTATAATTATCTCATAACAAATTATATTACTCATATGTACCTCTATAAGTTCACATTCTCCATAAGTAGCATTTTTTAATTATTTAATTTATTTATCAAAACGCCATCATACAATTCAAAACATAATACACATATTTTATCCCTCTAAAAACCCAAAAAAATAGTTTTAAATTACAACAAAATTCTATAAAACCAAAAAAAAAAATCAATAAAAAAAAACACAAAAAATTATAAAAAATCAAAAAAATCATAAAAAATTATAAAAAATCACAAAAAATCATAAAAAATCACAAAAAATTACAAAAAATCACCAAAAATTATAAAAATGTAAAAAATCAAACAAAAAATGTATTTTTTTAAAAATAAGAGAAAATGAAAAATAACACAAAAAAAATGTATTTAAAAAAAAACATAAAAAATATTTTTTCTAAAATAAATCACAAAAAATGAAAAAAATATACAATTTTTTTTAGTCAATATACCACTTTTTACACCGAAAAAGCTATTTTTTCATAAAAAAACACTTTTTCCATCAAAACGTGATTTTTTTTACCAAAAAGTGGTTTTTCCATGAAAATGTGAATTTTTTTTAATCTAAATGAGCTGAAAGTGCATCTATTCAGTCGAAAGTACGTGCAGTTCAGTCGAAAGTACATATAATTCTGTCAAAAGCGTATATAGTCCAATAAAACTACATATAGTGCAGTAGAAAGTGTATATAGTCCAGTCGAAAATGCATAAAATTGAGTCGAATGTTCATTTAATTCAGCTGAAAGTACATCTAGTTCAATCAAAAGTGCATACAATTCAGTCGAAAGTAAATATAGTTCAATAAAAGTGAGTATGCATATAATTAAGCTAAAAGTGCATCTGATTCAGCTGAAAGTGCATCTAATTTAGTCAAAAGTACATATAGTTAAGTGAAAAGTGCATATAATCAAGTTGAAAATGAATATAGTCCAGTCAAAAGTGCATATAGTTCAATAAAAGAGCATATATTTCTATCAAAAGTACATCTGATTCAGCTGAAAGTGTATATGGTTCAGCTGAAAGTGCATATGGTTCAGCCAAAAGTGCATCTAGTTCAATAAAAGTGCATATAGTTCTGTCAAGAGTGCATCTAATTAAGCTAAAAGTGCATTTGATTTAGTTAAAAGTGCATTTGGTTTAGCTGAAAGTGCATATGGTTCAGCCAAAAGTGCATCTAGTTCAATAAAAGTGCATATAGTTGTCAAAAGTACATCTGTTTTAGCTAAAAGTGCATCTGGTTCAACTGAAAGTGTATCTCGTTCAGTCGAAAGTCCATCTAGTACAGTCAAAAGTGCATAAAGTTTAATAAAAGTGCATATAGTCCAGCATAAAAAAGTGCATATACTTTACTTTAAAGTTAAAAAAAATCGGGTGGATTCGAACCACCAACCTCTTGAAACTAAGTGTTGGGTGCAAGCGCTCTTACCAATTTGAGCTTACGGATCTAAAATTAGTTGCTAAAAAGTCAATTTAAACTTTAACAAGTATTGAAATGAGCCAAACGAGACGTCAATACATAAGTAAAAATTCAGCTTAAAGCCACTACCAAACAAGACCCGAAATTTTCCAAATTAATCAATTCCTACATAAAGAAAGCTTAAATTCCGAAGAGTCAGACAACTCATAAAGAACAAAATAAAAACGGACAATGAGCTGACTTGTAAAAGTTACAGATCCTTACAATGCTAAAAAAATCTTTAAACATGGCCATAAAACAAGCAATACATTCATAAAAATTTTTGAGATTACGGATGTATATAGTCACTAAAACAAAATCATGTACACCTAAAAATCAACCCGCCTCCGCCTAAAAATTAAACAATTTTTTTTTCTCAAACATTACAATCGCCGTGCTACTTGAAAGATTTCTTAAAAATATTTACACACAATAAAACTCTACAAAACAAACCTCCCAAAAAATTGGCTTTGTTTCAACCCAAACGAGTTGCAATTCGGAAAAAATCTCATTAACTTTTGTATTTTACATAACCTACACATAAACATGCAAAATTCAAGCGAATTTAAAACAATAAAATCTAGCGGACATTAAAAACAATTAATTTTCAAAATGTAACTCGGTATTAGCCACAAATAGGCTCCGCTCTAGCCTCAAATGCATATAGTCCAGCCCCGAATCGAGATTTATTTCAGCCACAAACGGAGCTTAACTTCATCCCCAAAGTAGGCTCTGTTGCAGCCATGAACGGGCTCCATTCCAGCAACAAAACATGTTCCGTTTCGGCCCCAAAATGGGCTATGTGTCAGCCCTACAATGGGCTTGTTTCACACCACTTGTATTTGAAACAACCAAGCCCTAAATAGTTGCATCTCAACTAGAAAAAAACCCTAATTTATCCAACAAACTGAACACAATATATTTGTATACATGTAGATATGTAAATTAAATAGACATTACCGTAAACGTGGCTATGATCCTCGACTACCATCACCTCTAATCCCCTCATGAAATATCCCAACGATGAGCCTGTTCTACAAGTCGACGGAGTTCCGATCGTTTTCAGATCTGGCGAATCTATGCCGCCACCAACACAGGCACAGAGAGAGAGAGTAGAATAGCATAGCAAAGTCGTTAGAGGAGGAGACTCTTCATCGGAGGTGTGATCATCGATTTGTCGGAGTAGGAGAAAAGTCGTTTTCGCCATTGATGGAGAGAGAGAGGGGGGGGGGGAACAGAGAAAGATAATGGTTTAATACGATAATTAAAAAATTAGAAAATTTAGGTTTTATATAGTATAAAAAGTGATACATATGGGGAATGCAACTTATATGACGTATCTACAGGGAATTAAAGTTTAAAAGTGGTACTTGTTGTGCATTTTTTGTATATAATATTATTTAAGTGAGTTACCCTTATGAGGACTTGGAACATAAGTTTTCAAAAATACCCACTACAAGAAAATAACCGTATAGCAGCAATTGTTCTGTTACTATTCGCAACAGTATAGTAACAGTTATCAGCACTTAGCAACAAAAATTGTTGCTATATTGTTGCTTAATTTCAGCAACAATGCGTATAGTATCAGACAAACTTTAACTAAACTGTTGCTATATGGGTTTTTTTTTTAGTGACTCCTGTGATAGTAGGAATTAAAAAAAAAAACCAGAATAACTGCCGTCCATTCAAAAAAATTAACCGCCCACAAAATATATCTCTCTTTACTTTTGTAATTTCCATTACTTGGTTCTTTCTCTCTCTTATTCTCTACAGACTAGAACCCAGAAAATCACTAAACATAGGGCAAACATATATTATCATGATTCATTAATAAGCCCATTATTGTTGAATGGGACTCGTAACAGCTATATCCCCAGTTACTTGCATTTTTATTTCAATTCTTTGATCCCATTTATTATTCAAATTAGATCCAGAATCCATAATATTTTGTTTCGTTATGCAAATCGACACGTGACATGTGGCCGGCCCGCTAGTGTATATATATATATATATATATATATATATATATATATATATATATATATATATATATATATATATATATATATCCTAGCACACGGGACCCACGCGATGCGTGGTGAAACACGTGGATTAATGATAACCGGTTTGCAAAATCAACTTTTGATATACCGAAAAACTCGCAATCAATTGGTTTGTTTGTATGATACTAAAATTATGTTCTAACCTATTTGAAAATGCAAAATGCAATAAAAGAATGAAATAAAATTAGAGTAAAAAAAATAGATGAGTACATGAGAGAGATCATGATATGTAACAAAAAATAGGTGGTTATTTAATTTCAAACGTAATAGCATGTGGGAGTTGTATAGGAGCAATTTTTAATTTATTTAAATTGTATCATGAGTCTAACTACCTATGCGTGTGAGTAAATTTTCAAATTATCAAGGTCATTTTGCAATTATTTGTTTCAAGAGTTAATAAGAGGCCTACAGATAAACTATTAGTATAGATGTATATGTATATGTATGTATATGTATGTATACGTATATATATATATATATATATATATATATATATATATATATATATATACTAGTAAAATTTAACCACGCATTGCGTGTGAGACGTGTAATGACATAAACCTCGTAATATATTTTATTTTGAACATAATATTCATATTTGGTATTATTTATTGTAGTTATGCAAGTTAAAACGAATCGCTAATTAATTTAGGCTACATCCGAAATTAGAAAAATATAGTGATGACAAATTATTAATTAATTAGATTAGGTATATTGGTAATTATTAAAACATAGAGAGAGTATTTTTGAAAAAATTGGGCAAAATTGGGCAGTCTCATTTATCTTGTTTTGACTTATTATAATAAAATGATATATGTATATGTATGTATGTCTACACGTATGTATGCATGTTTATACGGTATGTATGCTTATTTATACTACGTGCCCACACGATGCGTTGGTGTAACACGTTGATAAATTATTGAATGACTATTTTAAACAAATCGGATAAAAATAATTTCAAGATGCATAAATCCGAAATCTCCATCCAAAATCATCATATAAATTAGCAAAAAAGATAAGTTGGCCACACCTGGAATAAGAAAACAATTTGGAGAGATACGGAGAGAGAAAGAGAGAGAGAGAGGGGAATAATATAAAAGTTATATTGGGATTTTGACGGGAACGGATTAATTTTATTTTTCGACTAATTAATTGGTATTTTCGTAATTCTTTTGTTTGTGAAGGGTAGTTTTGGAAACCAAAATTCAAAGGTCTCATAAGCGGTTTTTCACTTAAATAATAATAAGATATATGTATGTTTATACAATACATATAAATGTTTATATTGTATATGTATGTAATAATTTATGAGACATATGATCATTTGTCAAAGTTCCAATGATTGAAATTGAAGACACTTATTTAAAGGACCGAAAGTCCCTTGCTTTTAACGGTAGATAACATGTGACGAGCATGTGACTAATTTCCGTCATTGTCTGTTTTTGTTTTAATGAAAGAGCGGAGAAAACAAGAAAAGTTGAATTATAGGGTACAAAAATTAAAAAAAAAATGAGAATAAGGTACGTAAAACTGAAAAAAGGGCAAAAGTTATGATAATAAATATCATAAAACCCTCAAGATATGAGAAAATGAAATAAACATTCATTAGATTTAATTATTATTTTTCAAAAACAATCACAATAAATAAGGAATGTTTTTGTTTTTGTTAGCTATACTAACACCCATTTCGTTTCTGAACCCCGTACTATAATTTTTTTGTTCTGCTTCTCTCTACTTACAATTTTTCTCTTTTTTGGGAAACATGTGTGAAATACTTAATAAGATTGACAACACGTGATTTCACGTGACCCATTTCCGTTAACGGCAGGGTAAAATATTATCAATTCAGGGACAAACTTAAATTGTTGGATAAAGTTAAAAAAGGCGCCAAAAAAGTACGCCTTAGGTGTAAAAAGGCGTCGGACAGGCCCTGATTTAGACCCATTATTCGCGCGTTAACGTAAATGGGTCACGTGACAGCACGGTTTGTCAATTCTGTTAAGTAATTCACATCTGATTCCAAAAAAAAGAAGGATTATAAGTAGAGAGGAGTGGAAGAAAAAAATGATAGTAGATGGCTCAAAAACAAAATGGGGTGTTAGTACATATAACAAAAAAAAAAACCCATTAAATAAAGACAAAAATAAATGGCGCATATATAAGAAAGACTAAATGGCAAATAAGAGAAAAAATTGGGGTTAAGTTAATTTGCGAGGATAGTAGCGAGTAAAGAGGCACTTGTCAATTGGTGTAAATAAAGAGTTCGCAGGTTCGTAATAGTTAATTTTAGTTTATATTAAATTATTTTGTCGAGCTAAAGAAAAAGATTTAGGATCAAGATCACGGAATAACGGGCTAATTTTGGGCCGGTACCACTTTAATATTTTTATTTAAGAAATGGTACCACTTTCAATATAATTATTGCAAATAAGCACCACTTGCAAAATACATATGCTCAACACCTTAGACCCAACAAAGTTTGACCAACATTGTTGACCTCTCTCCGGCGTTGATCGTTGGACCCAGACGTTGACTGCCGGTTTCCGGCTTTGACCGACGTTAACCAAAAAAAAACCTAATAAATTTTTTTAAAAAATCCAGAATATTTAAAAATATATAAAAATTATTTCGTGCAGCAAAAGCTAAAAAAAAGATTAAAAATTAATTTTTCTTAAATTTTGAAGATTAAATTTTTTAAATTAAAAAAATGACAGACTAATAAACATTTTTTTGGACAGACTAATGGACATTTTTTTTGACAGACTAATAGACATTTTGTTTAAACAGACCTAGGTAGCACGGGTACTTCAGTTTTTATTTTTTTTCTACAGTACCCGGTACGTGTACCCATACGGTACGACAAATGAAGTAGCCGGTACGGCAAATGTAGTACCGTTAACTTTTTTATTGTTTGACCATCTCGGTACGGCTTGGATACGACATGGGTATGGGATTTGTACGTCTCCGCTACTTTTTCGGTACGGCTGAGAAATTTAATTTTAATTTTTTTCATAAAGATTAATTAAAATATAAGATTATCAATATAATAATGTGAAATTTTTATAATTCACAAGTGTGATGAATTTAATTAAATTTGTTTAGACACAGATTATGAACAAATTATATTAACATTCACTAAAATATCTGTATAGAAGCCTAAATTGTACTAAAGTTTGTTAATTCTGTTATTTTAATATTGTAATTTTAAAATTAAATCGTATATATAGAAATAAATAATTTTGTAATTAACGTACCCTTCTCATACCGTACCGAAATTTTTAACTTTTGTCGTACCGTCGTACCCGTATCGTACCGGGTACGGTACTCATACCCATACTAGTGCAACCTAGAAACAAACTAATAGACATTTTTTTTGGACTGACTAATAGAATTTTTCTGATAGACTAATACAATTTTTTTGGACAGACTAATATACTTTTTTTTTACTGACGAATAGACAGTCTTATAGAAACACTAATGCAATTTTTGTTGACAGACTAATATAATTTTTTTGATAGACTTAATACACTTTTTTTGACACACTAATAACTTCCTAAAAGTGGGTATGAACTCTAAAAAATAGGGTATGAATTCAAAAAACGAAGGTACGAAGTTTTGAAAATGTATATCATCTTGGATTAATAGCTATAAACTTCAAGTTCATACCATTATTTTTAAAATTCATGCCCCGCTTTTTAAATTTCATACCATTATTTTCAAGTTCATACCCTAATTTTTTAAAGTTCAACCCTTATTTTTTAAAGTTCATACCCCAAAACTTTAAGGTTCATATATAAATTTTTAAAGTTAATACCCTCATACCCCAAATTTTAAAGTTATATCCTTATTTTTCAGGTTTATACCCCTATTTTTCAAGTTTGTACCCCAATTTTTCTATTTCACACTCTTATTTTCTAAATTTCTTATCACAATTTTTAAAGTTCATGCACTTATTTTTCAAGTTCAGACCCTTATATTTAAATTTCATACTCTTATTTTTCAAATTTTTACCCCGAACTTTAAAGTCCATACCTTTATTTTTCAAGTTCATATTACAATTTTTAAAGTTTATACCATTATTTTTAAAGTTCATATCCCAATTTTAAAAGTTCATACCTTTATTTTTCAAGTTTATATCCCAATTTTTAAATTTCATACCCCAAATTTTAAATTTCATACTCTCAATTTTCAAGTACATATCAAATTTTCAAAGTTTATATTCTTATTTTTAAAGTTAATACCCCAAACTTTAAAGTTTATACCATTATTTTTCAAGTTTATATCCCAATTTTTCAAGTTCATAATTTTTTTTTTCAAGTTCATACCCCAATTTTTAACGTTCATACCCTTCTTTTTCAAGTTCATACCCCTATTTTTCAAGTTCATACCCCTATTTTTCAAATTCATACCCCTATATTTAAAGTTTATACCCCTATTTTTTAAGTTCATAACTCAATTTTTAAAGTTAATAGCCTTATTTTTCAAATTTATATCGCAATTTTTAAAGTTCATAACCCAATATTTAAAGTTCATACCCCATGGGTATGAACTCAGATTATTTTAAAAAAAATATAAAAAAATCCAAAAAAAACATATTATTTTTTTATAAAAAACCAATTTTTTTAAAACTTAAAAAAAAAATCTGATTTTTTTAAAAGTTTAAAAAATATGACAGACTCGTAAACATTTTTTTTTGACAGACTAATAGACAATTTTTTTGACAAACTAATAGACATTTTTTTTGACAAACAAATAGACATTTTTTTTGACAGACTAATAGACAGTCTAATAGATAGTTTAATAGACAGACTAATAGAACAGTGTAATAGACAGACTAAAACGAGGTTTGAACTCAGAAAAGATAGGGTATAAACTTGAAAAAAAAAAGGATGAAAAAAAAGGATATGAAAAAAAAGGTATGAAATAGAAAAAAATGGTATAAATTCAACAAAAGCGGGGTATGCAATTGAAAAAAGCGGGGTATGAAATTGAAAAAATTGGGGTATGAAAAAACAAATGGGAACTAATAGACAGACTAATAAATAGAATTAAAAACATACTTATAAACATACTAATAGACAGTTTAATAGACACACTAATAGTCAAAAATGACAGTCTAATTAAAAAAGTGACAATGAAATTATGATTGTTCCATGTATAACTTAATTTAGGGGTCAAAACTACAATTTTTCAAAAAAGTGTATTAACTCAAAAAAGAGGGTAAGTTTAATAAACATTTTATGGACAGTGTAATATGTAAAAACATTCAGAGTTCATTAAATAAAACTATTTATTTTTTTAAGATTCCAAATTGTTATTTTTAATAGAGTTTTCAATAATAATATGTACTCCCTCCGTTCCCAATTAATTGTCCACTAGGAACTACATACAATTTTGACCGGCCAATAACTTGTATCAAAATTATCATAATCAAGAGTTAATCATATAGTTCAAAAATTAAATTATATGATTTAGTTTTGAAAATTTTCATTTCAACAATTTTGATATATGTTATAAACCGGTAAAAATTACACGTAATTTCGTAGATGATAATTAATTGGAAATGGATGGAGTATGTTTGTTACATTTTAGGTCTTACTTACAAAACATTAGAATACTAAAGGACCAAACTGAAAAATGAACTTATATAGTTTTACATTTTGATCCCTTTTATCACCAAATTTACAAAATCATCAGGTCCTTCACCAATTAAAAGCAGCTAGCTAGGGTTTCAAAACCCAGCCGCCGCCACCTGTAATATCTACCAAGCTCCCCCGTCCTTCTCACCGGAGCTCCGCCGCTGCTTATGTTTCAGGAGAGAGAGATCGGACAGAGGATATTTAGAGAGGGAGACAGAGCTGATGAAACTCAGACGATACATACATACATATATATATAACAGTCAATACATACATAGATGTATATATATCAGATGATACATGCATATATGTATATATATAGACGATACATACATGTATATATATATAGAGAGAGAGAGAGTCGTAGATCGGACAGAGGATATTTAGAGAGGGAGACAGAGCTGACGAAACTCAGACGATACATACATACATATATATATAACAGTCAATACATACATAGATGTATATATATCAGATGATACATGCATATATGTATATATATCAGACGATACATACATGTATATATATATATATATATAGAGAGAGAGAGAGAGAGAGTCGTAGATTGGGGGTGAGGGAGAGGCGGAGGAACTGGAGGTGAGAGAGAGACGGTCAGTCCGTCATCGGAGCTTCGGTGATGGTGATGGTGATGACAGCAATGGTGGTGGCGTTTTTTATGCGGATCAATTGTGGGCGGAGTATTCCTCATTTTAGAGAGAGAAAGTGTAAATGTATAATGAGCAAAAACATATTTAGAAGCCTTTATATATTTAGCTAAGTGGTACTAAAATCAAATTAAGATTTTTGAAAGTGGTACTTAAGACTAATAAAAAGATAATGGTACTAAAATGTAAAAATTATTTTAAAGTGGTACCGGCCTATAATTTTCTCATAAAAACCGATGCAATTTATTTGCTTATAAATACATGAGGCTCACACATGAAATACGTGCAAGCGATCACCCAAAATTACATACTCGTCTATTTTGTTGTAATACAGTTAGTTTCAATAGATCATTTACTTTATCAAGCATTTGTTGGATTTCGGGTCTACAACTTAGAAATTTATCTAGGAATTAATTGGGCAGAGTAATGGCGTTTTAAATGTAAAGACTTAATTAAATATAAATCGTAATGGTACTATAAAATAGCCTAAACTGAGACTAAACTAATGATGGTATAATAGTATTAGAACTATAGCATATAAGATAATTTAAACGAAATAGTAAACTTACTTATATGCAAAATGTACTTCTTAATTTAATGGTTAAACTAAAAGGGCTATGTAGGATGTGTGTATCTTTACTGTCGTTTGAATAGTCGATGAAAAACTTGAATAAAATCGGAGTCGAGTCGATTGCAAGAGAATCTGAAATTCCTATCCGCTGTTCTAGATGCAGTTTTGCAGTAAGGTTCCAAGTGAGGTTGGAACTGCAGTTGGAACCAAGTGTATTAATGGACATAACTGTTTTGCAGTAAGGTTCCAAGTGAGGTTGGAACTGCAGTTGGAACCAAGTGTATTAATGGACAGAACTGTTTAAAATTAAATGTACTTGAAAATAATTCACACGCACATTTAACAACGGAGTTCACCTAACTAGGCTACGTCTCCGGGGCACTTACCCAGATTATGATATTATAAAAAGCTTACAATATGAGACTCAAGTCTTAATGAAAAACACTTAGACTCCCTCTAGGTTTTTCTGCCTATCTCTATATTGCTCCTACTCTATAACTATCAAATATAAATCAATGGCATCCCACCATTGTTTTCTTTTTGAAGCTCACGTGTATTCTCTCTAGAAAATAAGTTCTTTATAATTTAGAACACACAACTTTTTACAAGCTAGGTTATCAACTATTTATACAAGTAAAAACAATCTTCTTTCTTCAAGATCTTTCATGATTGCTTTGACTTGTTTTGATTGGCTTCAATATTTCCATGTATGAGCAAACTCTTCAGCGTGGATTGACTCCAATCATTATTAGTATTTCCTGTTTAATAACAAGCTTAATAATAGGAGTTAGACTTTTCCTTTAACTAGGAAACATATAAAGATAATATCTTTTAGAAATAATATCTTTCCATATATATATGAAACACTTAACTCCATATTATATTCAATCTTTAAACGAATCATACTGAATATAGATAAGGAACAAAGATTGAAACATGTGATAAGGACAAGCATAAGAATAGAGATATATATTTAAAAGGAAACATAACCTTATAAACTAATCTCTTTATATCTTTTAGGAAATCTTTCCTTACCACTTTGATATTCTCAATAAACGCATATTAAACCTTTAGAAACATATGAGAATATATCCTGCATACCTTTTAACAATTGATTAACAATTAAAGAGTAGTAATGCAGAATTACAGAACTTGACAGAATTCTGCTTAACAGCAGGTTGAACTGTGGTTGCAACTGGTACTTGAAATCACCAACGCTGTCTAAGCAGGTTGTAACTGAGGTTGCAACTGGTACTTGAAACCTAACACTACTGTCTTAGTAGTTTGTAACTGAGGTTGCAACTGGTACTTGAAACCTGTCAATACTGTCTTAGTTCTTAACAAACAGATAGGATTATTTAGTGAAAACCATTAGACAACAAATAGAATTTAGACCAGAAATCTGGTCCTAACAATCTCCCCCTTTGTCATTGCTTTTGTAAATAGTTAGCAGTACAGTGCTTTTGTAACACCTATTTAGCTGTAAATAGTTAGCAGTACTTTTGTAACACAAATCATCTAAGTTTATATAAACACTAATCCACCTGTAAATAGTTAGCAGTACAGTCTTTTACTGTATTTCATTTATCAGTGCTTTTGTAACACCTATTTAGCTCCCCCTGCAAGTTAGAATAGCAGGTATCATATAAGCACATAATATCCATTCACAAAGTTTCAGAACAAATTGCAGAAATTGTAAGGCCAAACAATGCTGGCACAGAATAGTCTTAATACAGCAATTGTAACTGAAATTTAAAACAGCAACATAAAGTTTTGAAATTGAAATTAAAGCTTGAAACTGTAAACATTAAAATGAACCCTAAACTCATCTCCCCCTATTTGTCATAAGCCAGACAAACTAGTATGTCTTAAGACATGGTTTCAACTACGGTTGGAACTGTACTTAGAACTTCGCTGTGTGGGTTTCCAGAAAGCTTAGGGTTTCTTTGATAAGTAGAAAGAGAGAGAGAATAAATCTGATAATTGTGATTGATTTGAAAAATAAAAGAGTTTAGTATAAATAGCAATAAAGTCCAAATCTTTTTACAATTAGAAAGAGATACATGCAAATCAATTATGAAACAGATTTTGGCAAAAATTTAGGAAATAACTTATCAATTAGTATAAAGAAATCTCAGCAAGATCACGAAGGAAAGATAAATCCAGCCAATTAAACAGATAAACATTCCTTTTGCCAAACAGATTTATCCAAAATTTGAAAATTCAAAAGTTGAAGCTTATTAAGGAAATTTGACTTGATTCAAGATAAAGACCAATTAAACAAATATCTAACTTTTAGGAGAACAAAAAAAATCTAGCAATTTACTCAATAAAATATGTTTATCAAAGAATAACTCTAATAAAGATTAAATTTGGGGAGCTCAAATTGAGCAAATCCGTTTTTATCTCTACACAAAAACTAGTTTGATGACCTCAGCAAGGAAAGAGTATAAGTGATGTCAAAAATAACAAGACTTTGTCTTGGCGGTTATAGAATAGACTGAGGTTTCAACTGATGTTGCAACTGAGCTTACAACCAGTATTTTTTAACACGAGGTTTCAACTGGAGTTGTAACTAAACTTCCAACCAGCTATTGAGAGTATGAGGTTTCAACTGAGGTTGCAACTGAACTTGCAACCAGCTTACAAAATTGCACTTTGTGCTTGCAACTCTATTACCAGAGAGGTTTTCAAGGACAAGTTACCTCACATCTGTTTTTGAGACACCAAAAAGAGGCTTTTTCAAAACAAAAACATCATAGCTCAATTAAGACTTAACCTTAGAAATAAAAATTATTTAAGGTACTCAATACAGACATATTTAGCAGGAATATTTAATTAGATTGATAATGACATACCCCTATGTCACTCCTTAATGATTCAAACTTGTTTGTATCAAGGGGTTTTGTGAAAATATCTGCTAATTGTCTTTCAGTTGAAACATGTTCTAAAATTAAGCTCTTTTCTTCAACTAGTTCTCTAATAAAATGATGCCTTAGATCAATATGTTTAGTTCTGGAATGTTGAACTGGATTTTTAGCTAGATCTATAGCACTTTTGTTATCACAAAACAGAGTTAATATTTCTTGTTTAACATTATAATCAGTTAACATTTGTTTCATCCAAATTAGTTGAGTGCATCCACTTCCAGCTGCAACATATTCTGATTCAGCAGTAGATAAATATATGCAATTTTGCTTTTTACTGAACCAAGAAACTAGGTTGTTTCCAAAATAAAAACAACCACCAGAAGTACTCTTTCTATCATCTATGTTTCCTGCCCAATCTGCATCACAGTAGCCACTTAGAAAATGGTTTGTATCTTTAGAATACCATAGGCCTAGGTGAATTGTGCCTTTTACATACCTTAAAATCCTTTTGACTGCTAGAAGATGAGGTTCTAAAGGGTTTGCCTGATACCTGGCACATACTCCTACACTTAAGCAAAGGTCTGGTCTACTAGCAGTTAAATACAGCAAACTTCCAATCATGGATCTATAAAGACTTGGACAAACACTTTTTCCTTTATCATTTCTAGACAGTTTAAGAGTGGTACTCATAGGGGTTCTCTTCTCTTTACTCTCACTCAGACCAAACTTCTTAACAAGATTGTCTGCATACTTACTCTGGCAAAGAAAAATGCCTTTCTCATTCTGTTTAACTTGCAATCCTAGAAAGTAAGTAAGTTCACCTCCACCACTCATTTCAAATTCATTCTTCATATCATAAATGAATTCTTCTATCCTTTTATTAGAAGTAGAGCCAAAAACAATGTCATCAACATAGATTTGAGCAATTATTATATCCTTTGTGGTTTTCTTAGTAAACAGAGTTTTATCAACTCCCCCTCTGTTAAAACCTTTTTCAATCAAGTACTTGGTTAATCTATCATACCAAGCTCTAGGAGCTTGTTTTAAACCATACAAGGCCTTTTTCAATAAATAGACATGTTCAGGAAAGTTAGGATCCTCAAATCCCTTAGGTTGACAGACATAAACTTGTTCATTAATCACACCATTCAGAAAAGCACTCTTTATGTCAAGTTGAAACAGTTTAAAATCATACAGACATGCAAGAGACAGTAGCATTCTAATGGATTCAATTCTAGCTACTGGAGCAAAGGTTTCATCAAAATCAATTCCCTCAATTTGTGTATAACCCTGAGCTACCAACCTAGCTTTATTTCTGATAATAACTCCATCTTCATTACTTTTATTTCTAAAGATCCATTTAGTCCCTATAATATTTTTATTAGAAGGTCTGGGTACTAAAGTCCATACATCATTCCTTTCAAATTGGGACAGTTCATCTTGCATAGCTAAGATCCATTCACTATCTTCCAAAGCCTCTTTTATGTTCTTAGGTTCTAACTGAGAAAGGTAACAAGCAAAATGAACAACATTATTTCTCTTACCTCTGGTTTTCATACCTGAAGTGACTTCTCCTATGACATTGTCAAGAGAGTGGTTTTTCTAAGTCCTTACATAGCGTGGATTGCTTGTAGTTGGGATATCAGATCCTCCTTCTTCTTCTTCAGATTCTGTTGAATTCTGGGTTTCAACTGCGATTCCAACCTCAGTTCCAACCTCAGTTGTAACCTCAGTTGCAACTGGACTTCCAACCACTATGGGACTTCCTGTTTGTTGAGTTTCTTCTTTCTCTTTTTATGCAATCTCAGGCTGTTCATCATCACCTATAATCTCATCGACAGTTTTTAGGTCATCAAATAACACATTATAAGATTCCATAACACAGTTTGTTCTTTAATTGAAGACTCTAAATGCTCTACTATTCTGAGCATAACCAAGAAAGATCCCTTTATCACTTTTAGAGTCAAATTTACCAAGATGCTCTCTATCCCTGAGAATGTAACAAACACACCCAAAGACTTGAAAGTACTTAACATTGGGTTTTCTACCTTTGCATATCTCATAAGCTGTCATGGAAGTGTCTTTAGTAATATAAACTCTATTAACTATATGACAGGCAGTATTAACAGCTTCAGCCCAAAATCTGTTAGCAAGTTTCTTAGAGTTAAGCATGACTCTAGCCATTTCCTGAATGGTTCTATTTTTTCTTTCAACGATGCCATTTTGCTGTGGAGTCTTAGGAGCAGAGAACTCATGACGTATACCTAAGGAGTTGCAGAATTCTCTAAACTTGATGTTTTCAAATTCAGTTCCATGATCACTTCTAATCCTAGCAATATTACCACTGGTGGAACCTTTTTCAAGTTGCAGTTTTAAGCACAGAGTTTTGAACAGTTCAAAAGTTTCAGACTTATCTTTTAAGAACACTACCCAAGAGTATCTAGAGTAATTATCTACAACTACCAAAATGTACTTCTTACCACCTATACTAGCAGTTTGCATAGGTCCCATCAAGTCAATATGAAGAAGTTCAAGGACTCTCTTAGTGTAGATTTGACTTATACTTTTGTGAATACTCTTAGTTTGTTTGCCAACTGCACAGTCACCACAGACACTTTGAGTTTTAGCACTTAGTTTAGGAATACCTCTTATCAACTCTTCTCTAACAAGCTTATCTAAGGTTTTGTAGTTCACATGACCAAGCCTTTTATGCCAAATATCAAAATTATTAGTGATAGCTTGATTACACCTATTCTGAGGCAATTCTTTTTCAGCTTTTTCAAACACATAACAGCTGTTTGTTTATCTAATTCCAGTCATGACCACATCATTGTTAAGATCAGTAATTAGACACTTATCGTTGTTAAACTTGACAATCATCTTGTTATCACATAGTTGACTAATACTGATAAGATTAGCTTTTAGACCATCTACCAGAAAAACATCATCAATATTAGGCATTCCAGGTTTGTTTAAGGTACCTTTACCAACAATTCTACCAGTATCTCCTCCTCCAAACACAACAGTGTTCCCTGTGAGATTAGTGACATTTTTTAGGAAACTTGCAGTACCTGTCATGTGCTTAGAGCAACCACTGTCAAAATACCAATCATTAGAAGTAACAGCATTCAAGGAAGTAATGACAGCTTTATTATTAGCAATAGAGGTAGATTTTTCTTTAACAATCCAGACCCAGTTCAATTTTTTATTGATAGAAGCCAACCAGGTCTTCTGAGAAATGTACCTTCTGTTCTTCTTTAAATAACACTGGATTTCTACATGACCAGATCTTTTACAGAAGTTACACAGTTTAGCTCTAAAAGTAGATTTAACCTCATAGCTATTCAGTTTATTTTTGGTTGCAACTGTACTTCTAACCTTCTTCTCAAAAACTTGAGTTTTATTCCTGGTTGCAACCTTGGTTGCAACTGAGCTTCTAACCTTATAGTTAAACTTATTAAAAACCTGAGTTTTAGCTTTAGCAACAGCTTCAATAAAGGTGGTTTTTCCTGTACTCTTACCACCATAGTAACCTAGACCACTGATATCTTTAGAGCCTCTAGAATATGACAGCATGTCATCTAATTTTTCTGAAGCAGAAACATTCATCAATTTTATTTTCTTTTTAGTTTCAGTAAGTTCAGCCAGTTGTAAGTTAAGCTTCTCAGTAAGACTTTTAACCTCATCCTTTAGATTAACATTAAGTTTTCTTATGATCAAGGATTGTTTACTCAGACATTTATACTTTTCATAAAGAACAAGATATTGCTGAGAAATGTCTTCATCAGAAGGTTCTTCCTCATCACTGCTGTAGGTTTCAAGAGCAGTTGTAACTATGGCTGAAACATGTTCACAGTCACTTTCATAAGTAGGTTCTTTTTCAGTGATTATTCCCATAAAATTAACAAAATTAGAATCATCCTCTTCATCACTGTTGCTCTCAGAATCACTATCACTATGAGTGGTTATATAAGCATTTTTGTTCCTTTTTAAAGTATTTGCACACTCAGCCTGAATATGACCAAAACCTCTACATTCTCTACACTGAATCTCTCTAGGCTTGTAATCTTTGTTATCCTTCTCTTTTGGATTCCACTTTCCTGTAGAGTTATTATTAAACCTAGATTCTGTCTTAAATTGATTATCCCTTTTCTGAAAAGTCTTTGATGCACCAGAATCATCCTGCTTTTTCTTTAAAAACTTTTTCTAAACCTTTTTAGCAAAGAAGGCTAGCTGTTCTTCATCACTCACTTTCTCACAGACATTAGATTCAGAATTGTTAGCTTGAAAGGCTGTTCCTTTTTCTGGTCTCTTCTGTTTAAAGAATTTAAGTTCATGAGTACTCAGATTTCCTATAAGTTCTTCTAATTTAAGATTATCTAAGTCTGTTGATTCTTCAATAGCTATGACCTTAATTTCAAACCTTTCTGGAAGTGACCTTAGAGTTTTCTTAACAAGTTTAGCATCACTGTATTTTTCACCTAAGGTTCCAGCTTGATGAGCTATATGACAAATTCTACCATTAAATTGTTCAATGGTTTCATCTTCCTCCATTCTTAAGTTTTCAAATTGAGTAGTTAACTGTTGAAGTTTGAAAGCTTTTACTTTAATAGTTCCTTCAAAAGTAACTTGCAAAATATCCCATGCCTCTTTAGCAGTTTCACAATGAGAGATATACCTGAATACACTGAGAGTTACACCAGCAAAAATCAAGTTTATGGTTGTTGAGTTGGCACTTGATTTTCTGTCTTCATCAGCAGACCATCTGTCTTCAGGTATAAAAACCAGTTCTCCTTCACTATCAATGGTAGTTGGAGCCTCCCATCCATACATAACAGTTTTCCATGCATGTTCATTCTGCTGTTTGATGAAGGACCTCATTCTGATTTTCCATACTCCATAGTTTACTCCTCCTTCAAGCAATGGAGGTTTGTTGAAAGCGTTTCCTTCCCTCATTAAGTCCATTGTTACTAGAACACAGGATCCACACCAAGTATATCTGATGTGAAGCTCTGATACCAATTGAAATTCCTATCCACTGTTCTAGTTGCAGTTTTGCAGTAAGGTTCCAAGTGAGGTTGCAACCATAGTTAGAACCTAGTGTATTAATGGACAGAACAATTTAAAGTTAAATGTACTTGAAATAATTCACACGCACATTTAACAACGGAGTTCACCTAACTAGGCTACGTCTCCGGGGCACTTACCCAGATTATGATATTATAAAAGCTTACAATATAGGACTCAAGTCTTAATGAAAAACTCTCAGAATCCCTCTAGGTTTTTCTGCCTATCTCTATATTGCTCCTACTCTATAACTATCACGTATAAATCAATGGCATCCCACCATTGTTTTCTTTTTAAAAGCTCACGTGTATTCTCTCAAGAATGGGTTCTTTATAGTTTAGAACACACAACTTTTTACAAGCTAGGTTATCAACTATTTATACAAGTAAAAACAATCTTCTTTCTTCAAGATCTTTCATGATTGCTTTGACTTGTTTTGATTGGCTTCAATCTTTCCATGTATGAGCTAACTCTTCAGCGTGGATTGACTCCAATCATCATTAGTATTTCCTGTTTAATAACAAGCTTGATAATAGGAGTTAGACTTTTCCTTTAACTAGGAAACATATAAAGATAATATCTTTTAGAAATAATATCTTTCCATATATATATGAAACACTTAACTCCATATTATATTCAATCTTTAAACGAATCATACTGAATATAGATAAGGAACAAAGATTGAAACATGTGATAAGGACAAGCATAAGAATAGAGATATATATTTAAAAGGAAACATAACCTTATAAACTAATCTCTTTATATCTTTTAGGAAATCTTTCCTTACCACTTTGATATTCTCAATAAACGCATATTAAACCTTTAGAAACATATGAGAATATATCCTGCATACCTTTTAACAATTGATTAACAATTAAAGAGTAGTAATGCAGAATTACAGAACTTGACAGAATTCTGCTTAACAGCAGGTTGAACTGTGGTTGCAACTGGTACTTGAAACCACCAACGCTGTCTAAGCAGGTTGTAACTGAGGTTGCAACTGGTACTTGAAACCTAACACTACTGTCTTAGTAGGTTGTAACTGAGGTTGCAACTGGTACTTGAAACCTGTCAATACTGTCTTAGTTCTTAACAAACAGATAGGATTATTTAATGAAAACCATTAGACAACAAATAGAATTTAGACCAGAAATCTGGTCCTAACAGAATCTCTCCTTAAAATCTAATACGTCTCTTACCATTCTGGCTTCTAAGTCTATGTACAGTCGAGATTGCATCAAATTAACCACTTTTAGAGCCACTGCTCAAGGACACCAAATTGCAATGAAACCTCACCCACTCTCCGACACTACCGCATGTGACGTAAGATATGGGGCCGGATTTAAGGGCACTAACAATATGGTACCGATATAGCCAATACTTGCTCCAGTTTTTGGAATCTTACTTTAAGCTGACACAGCTCCGCTTTATAAACACTGGTACAAATATAGCCACTTTAAAGTCACTGCTCACGGACACAAGGTGCAATGGTTGCCACAACACACTAGTACTACAATCCCAAAAACACAAAATATATAAATAAATCTATCTACCTATATATATATATATATATATATATATATAAAAGAAACAACGAAAAAACAGTGTCATACTTTCACCCTAAATAAAACACAATATAAATTGGTCACTTTTAATCATATATCACTATCACAGTTTCAGTTATACAAGATCACCACGTACTTTATTCACGGTATCACCAATTTCACAATGGAACACTTCACCCTTTTTAAATCAAAATTCAGTTTTTATAAAAAATAATAATCGCAATTCACCTTTAATTTTAATTCAACATGTTATATTCCAATATCACAAAATATAAAATATGTCACATGTTATATTCAACACCTAGCATGCAAGTAAGAGAAGATTCAAACAAACAAATAAACAAATAAAGCCTATTAAAGTAAAATCGGTTTCTTCGTCCTTACCGAACCAAACGAGAGCTCATTTGTTAAAACCTCCCAAACACGAGTTGAAAAACCCTCGAAACAAAACTACCAGATCTGGACATCAGCTATATGATTCCTAAATAGTCCATAAGCGTAATTAAAATGAGCCACGAATTATTATAACTTATATAAATTCGGATTATGAATAAAATCCCCAAAAAGAGTTTTTTATGAAAATGAAATTTTAAGAAAAGGGTTTACACAGATAGATAGGGCTCAAAAAGTAGGTTAGAAAACATATTTGATTATGACAAACGGACACCCGAAATACCGAAGCGGCTTTCCGGAAACCCGAAAACTCTAACCGCTAGTGCCTATCACCTCATGCCTGGGAAAAACCTGGTCATCTGTTCTTCTCTCTTCTCCCTCATCACTATACATCGATGGTCTGTCTCTCATCTTCCCTATCTCTCTGGTCATCTGTTCTTCTCTCTTCTCCGTCATCACTATACATCGATGGTCTGTCTCTCATCTTCCCTATCTCTCTGGTCATATGTTCTTCTCTCTTCTCCCTCATCACTATACATCGATGGTCTGTCTCTCATCTTTCCAATCTCTCTCGCCGTATATTTATATGTATCTACGTGCATGTATGTATGTATGGTGGCTGTATATATATTTATATATGTAGGTTTAGTTTTAGGTTTTATGTTTTTCTTTCTTTAATTAAATTACTAACCTATCTCACGTGGTTTATTTATTATTACAAACACCACCCAACACTATTATAGGCTTGTATTTAATATAATCAATACTTAACACATACAAATAAGCACACCATAAAATAACGTTACTAACAAAATTACAATTATAAAAACCGAAATTTCCGAAACATTACACCCCTACCACTTAGTTCATGGGGATGATTAATATACCCTTCAAATTCCATCATTCCCATCGATGTGGGATAAAGGATTTGTTCCCAAATGAAAACTGAAATTCTGGGTTATTTTTTCCAAAATGGTGCAAGACCTCTATTTGTAGGCTAATATCTTTCACACCGAATATCAGTTTTAGACGTACCTCATACCGTTTTGAAGCCTTTATGGCCTACTTTGATTCGGTGTGAAAAACAAGCCATGTCGTGGAACCTTACCCTTTCAAACCGTTCCTCTAAGTCGGACAAAACCGGTTTTGGTATATTACCAATATATCAAATTTCCAACTTATAATAGTTATTAGATTATCAATGGTTACACACCAAGTAGTTCGAGATATATTTTAATAGCGTACATCAATTCAGTATAATTTTAACTACTACATGTGAAAAACCTAATCCATTGAATGTGAAGTTTGTGGTCTAATTTGAAGAATTGTAAATTCCTAACAACTATTGAAAACTATAAATAAAAGGAAACGCATTTGGCAAACACATGTATTAGGGAACAGTCAGGCTATATGACTAGTTCACAACCCGTTAGCATAAAAATGTGTTCAATGCATAATTTTTATTTTTTTTGATTAATATTTAAGTTTAGGCTAGGCCTACTTAGGGTTCTATATTTTTATTTGGATTTTTAGTATGTTGTAGAATTTGTTTTTAATTTATCAAATTCTAATTTATTGAAAATAGAAAAAATAAATTAGTTATTGAAAAACATTATCTAACCATCCATGTTTTAATCTAACGGTGGTTAAGTTGACTGTTCCATAAATAGTCAAATAAGATGATTGTTCCAAAAATATAATACATATTCTTACATCATGGACCTAGAAACTTTTTTTTTGAAATGCAAAAGATAATACATATTCTTACATCATGGAAGCATCATCCTTTTTCTATTTGAAAAGCTTTTTCATTATAACTTAATATATGTTGTAGAGAAGGAGTTTCATTGCCAGTCATGTCATAGTTTTTTAAGAATGCACAATTGACTGTATAAATATCCTTTTGAATTGTATAAATAGTAAATATCATTAACGACAACATGAGTTTCAAAAAGTAATGAGTAAATCTATGATGATTTATCAGACTATGTAAACCTAATTATTATGCAACTTAACTGTCAGATAGGACGAAACTACCCGCACAAGGATCATGTGAGCATAGGAGTTCCCCCAAACACTTCCCAAAGAATTTTACTTTTCTTCAATATTTTGAATCGGAACTTCTCCCAGGTGAAGCGGTTCAGGGGAACTTTATTGAGCACTTGAAATTACATTTTACCTTCGTTTGTTTTCTTGGTTAGACAATGCCTGCGGACACTAATATTTATAATGAGTTTGTCTCTTTGACTTTAGTCGAATAAAAATATGCACGAAATAAACTAAGAGGGAGACATTTAATCCTTAGATATATTTGAGAAATGAACCTAGACGTATAGGCAAGGTAAGGTACATGCCAATGAATCGTAGCAAAATGAGTGGGTATCGGCTACTTTACTTCCTTCATCTTGTCACAATCACTTTTGACATTTTTATTCTCCGATGTGTTACAACGTTATACTGAACAATATAATAGATCATCCAATTTGATGCAAAGTTCATTTTACTAGTATATAAGTATATATTTTAAGGGAAGTGGAAATTGGAAAATAATATCGTTCTAGAGATATATGATGAACCACAATAGTGTATATTCTGGCATATCTGATAAACGAGAAACATTCATTCTACTACATACAATCCTGGAAAGACTCGCACTTCAAATAAGACTATGAAAGTACAAGGAATAGTGAAATACTAATTTATCGACATAAATTTACCGAGGGACGGCTCCCATAGCTGAAAGCCTGAAAACTCTACGGACAAATCGGAATGGCGATTACAACAATGGATTGAGAATGAGCAGATACATTTAGGTACAATCAGATGGTTATATTACTCTGAGAAATTTACCGCATAAACACAGATCTCTTTTTAGATAGAACCTTTGGTGACTAGTTTCGTAGTTTGTGGATTCATGGAGGTATATAGATCTCTTTTTAATGGCTGTTCAGATCTCTTATCAGTTTGTTTAACTTTGACATATGGTTACGAGTTACCACATTTTGCTAAGATAACACTCATTTTATGAATGTTAAACATATATTAAACTTAATAGCGATGTGGAGGAACATAGATTATTTACCAATAGCAAATGAAATGAATCATTATAATTTCGAAAATTAGAGTGTCAGGAAATATGACGGCATTTACATAATTACAATGCCAACAAGAAGGGCTGTATTAGTCTAAACTTCCATGTCCAGAGTGGAATGGTTTACGTGGATGACTACTTGACTAACATTACTCATGTTTTCGTGCAATGTTTTTAAAGCTACACATATCCAATTCCATTATGTCTCAGATCTCCTACTTATATAGTTAAAATAGCATCTGAACGAAGCATTAGGGTTTGTTGCTGGTAATTTAGTTTATAGTTTTCATATAAGCACAGGAGTTCCCCCAAACACTTCACAAGTTTTCTTCCTTTTCCAATCTTTGAATTGGAAATGATCCATTGTAAAGTGGTTCAGAGGAACTCTAGTGAACATTTGAATTTTTTTCTTTAAACTTATACTCGCTTAATTGTTTTGTTAGACAATGCATGCCATCACGCATATATATACTGAGTTATTCCCTTAATGTTTAAATGTGTAATAACATAAAAAAGTACATTGAAAAAGGGACAGATTTGATTCTAACATATTTTAGGAGTGAACCTAGACGTACCGGAGGCCTTAGATACAAGCTAAAGAATCGCACTGAGTTAAGTGGCTATCTTCCCTCTTATCTTCTTCTCTTCTTTTCAATGTCACCTCTTGGTGTTTTCAGAAAATGTTTAGTGTTTTACAATGTTAAACAGAACAATATAATAGATCACTCAAGTTGATACAACATTTATTGTAAAAACAAGTTGATTCTATTTCACTGATTATGTTTTGTACATACGAGGAGTGGACAATATTGATACCATTTTAGAGAGATATATGATGGACCACAGTGTAGATTCTTGCATGTCCACTCCCCTCAGTGCAATTCCTCAAACCTTCATTCTGTACGCAATTCTGGACAGATTCAATATTCATGATGAACATTAGTTACTACGAGAAAACACTATATTGACATAATATTTATAGTTTATACCAAAATTTTACGTAAGGATTTTAACCTAGAATATAATATATATGGATTTATTTTATACCGAGTGAGAATAAATGGTTTACAATGATGGCCGCATATAAAAGTGTAAAACGTTAGATCTAGTTAGCTTTCAGTGAACATAGTTCCTATATTATGTGGCATATTCTTTAAGAAAACTTATCAAGAAACCAAATCTCTAGGAAAGTCTTCATAAACTTCAGTAGGTAGCCATTTTATTTATTCGTTTATTCAATTAGGTTCTCTCGAAGTGCGCAACAACACTTATGAAAACCGGCACCATCGCTTCAAGCAGATGGCGCCGTTGGGTACTTTGTGTCATTGTCAGCTATTACCAGTATAATTAAAAAAAATATGAATTTTAGTATATATAACTGATTTGTTCTATTGCAAATTAACTATTTAACTGACTTGTTTAATTGCAAATTTAACGTGCTTTAAGTTTTCAACAATATAAATATGACAATATGGAAGAAAATGTGTGTTAAATTTAATCTTCTTCTTTTTTATAAAAATTGGTGGGGAATACCCACTATTTCATTAATAACAATGAATGGTCCAAACGAACTTATTACAACAGAAATTTAAATAGAAACAATAAAAACTTTCAAGAATAAATAGTAGTGCTAAGGAAATAAAATAATCTTCACATCTGTCCTTCTTGCAATTCAGATTTTTGTTCCAAACTTTTCCACGTCTTGTTACAGCATATGTTGATATCGCCAGTTTTTTGACGAAACCTTTCTTGGGAGGGAAACATCCCAACGAGTATACGTAACTAGCAATTTTTTGATTGGTAATTTGATTTTGGCTGAAATAGAGCAACAAAGGTCCTTAAAAATCCAATTAGTAAGACTCACAATAAGCTCCCCGATGTCAACACACTAATTAATCGATCTAAACGTTCATACTACACAACCAATCACCTAATTCAATCCAAATAGATGTAGATTAAGTTACCCGATATAGGATTTAACGCTTGTTTTTTTGCGGATCTTTTATCTTTACAAGTTTCCACTTTTCTTATTAACCTTTAAAATTGATTTGTGATCTAAACCGGGATTGTGAGAAATTACCCTATATACTAGCCCGAGGTCAGACCCGCCCTTCAAGCGAGCAGATCTGCTTTTTGCGAAATGATAGAAAAGGGTTGAGTTTGGGAGGAGGAGGATAGGAAATGAACGAAAATGGGGATGACGATAGAAAGGAAAGGGAGTTAGAGAAAGGAAGGCGCTCTGAGGATGGAGGAGCGGTGCCGCTCCTCCCGTACGATGGCTTTTAACTTTAGTTTTTGGGCTTTAGGGTTTTGTTTAGATCTAATCTTCAAGTAAATAGATACAAATATAAACTTGGAGTAAAAAACATGAGATTAAATTTTACTAAGAAACATTCTTTTTCTCGAGCAGACTGTTTAAAATGCGATATCATGTTTAATTATATATTAGCACAAGTACCTTATCATCAGTTTGAAACTATTTGTTTATTTTCTTTAATATTTAAACATTTGAATAAATATTATTACTATATATATTTTATAAGTTTATAATTCGTGACAATTGCATTAATGCGAGACCCTACATGAAAATGGTTGAACACTTATCGGCGTTTTGTTGCTACAGTGGTCTTGACTAAATCGGTAACAAAAATAACAACAACTGTTGTTACAGTTGCTATTTAGCCACAACAATCATAGCATCAGAATAACAATATAACGTATGTAAGTGTTCAAACATTTCCTTGCTGTGAGAATACGAAGAATTCTTTAACATGTCCTGAAAGTCAGTTGTTGAGACACACTTGTTAAGTCAGGGGGTTTAAAACACTCAGTGTTGCCCCATTTTGATAAAAATTGATGACAAATTAACTTTTTATGTTTATTTTGATTAAAATCTCTGAAAATTAACCTTAATACCCCTAAAATACGAAAAATTAGTCATATAGAATATCAGCAGTTTTTGTCCCTAGTCATGTCGGCACATGAATCACCCATGAGAAATGGCTTGAACTTTTCATTTTATCTCATTGTAAAAATTCTGTTGCACATATGTTTACAACGTATGCCAACGTCACGGCCATTAGAGGGCATTTTTGCACTACAAGAAAAAATCTATATATCAACAGTTTAGTTATAATTTGTCTGATAATATACTGCTTGTTGCTGAAATTTAGCAACAATATATAGCAACAAAAACTGTTGCTAAGTGTTGATAAATGTTGCTATACTGTTGCTGAATTTTCTGCAACAAACTGTATAGTAACAGACGCGTTGTTGTTATCCTGTTATTTTTCTGGTAGTGTTGGAGTAGTGGGATTGAGATTTTTTTTTTTTCAATCTTTTGATTTTGTTGCACATATGTTAAGAGTCTTTTGATTTTGTTACACATATGTTTACGATAGTAATATTTCAGGTCAGTGTTTGGAATAGCAAATAGGCTGGATATTTTCTTAGAGCTCTCACTTAATGTTGTTCTTTCTGGTATAATTTGTAAATAATTTGTAACATATATATATATGATTAACCTGAATGCTTGGAAACTGGGGTACTTTTTAAATATTAAGGTGTTTCATGTTTTTGTTTTAACCTAATAGAGTATGCGAGAGTTTTTTTTGTTTTTTTACCGATCACACAGAAAATAATCATCAAAATTGTGAAACAAAGGGAGTCGTCAGCGAAAACAAAATCTCCGTAGCTACATTGGAAACAATAAATTACAGATCATGAAGACCACTCAAAACTATTCGATTCTTTCAATGTAAAATACTGTGTTTGTACTTTTAAGTTTTAATGCACGTTATAGTTATATAAATGCCAAACCAAACATGAATATCGGGAAAAAATACGTTTAGGCCTCGTTTGGCGGGAGTATTAACATTCCCAGGACATGATGTCCAAGGGGTATTTTGAAAGTAGATGAGATTAGTGTTGGACTATTAATGCAATCAATTAGCCATATTTTTTGTTTGTTTGGTTGGACTTTTGTCCATAGTATTTGTGGTACAATGTGATGTTTGTTTGCAAGATTACATATTCTATGGTACTAATATGTAATACTTACTATTCTACCCTTTTGCAATATTTGTTAAAAGTATGTTAAATAAGAAAATAGAAAGTAAAAATGTTAATTTTTTTGGTTTAGTTAACTAAACATACAATTTCATAAAATAAAAATTTGTTACATTATCATAATTTTGTGAATTAAAAAATAGAAAAAAAAACTGATAATAACAACAAGAACAAAATTATAGTATTAAACATTTAAAAGGTATCTTCAGTTTTGCAACAATTTATAAAGATGAAATATGAAAAAAAAAAAAACATCTAATTATTTTCAATTCTCCAACATAGTCAACTGTAGACAATAATTTTAAACTTGTTCTCGGCCTTAACCGAATTATAAATGAGTTTTGGAAAAAAAAGGTGAATTTTCATGCTCAAAATATATTATATTTATAAATTAATGAATATTTACAGAAATAAAGTTACTTTAAAAAATTATGTATTGTAGTCTTGTATCGCTGAGAGAAGGGAGACGAAGAGGGAAATGGCAGGCAGCTGTAAAAGGCAATTCGATAGTTTACCAATTATGTCTTGGACTAGTATTATCAATAGCACCAGGGGGTGGGTTTCTATATACTCCTAAATTGGATTATTTGTATTCCAAAAGTATTTAATGTCTAATGTCAATTTTTCTACCAAAAAGAGTACTAGTGGACCCATCACTATTTTTTGTCCAATACCAGTCAAGATATCTTGTTAACGAACGAGGGCTTAGTGTACTGTACTATCAGTGTTTAACGATTTATGTACCAGATTCCCATTTTTAACAATTGAGTTACCGAACTACGAAATTTCTTCTAATTAAGTGACAACATAAATCTCACATTTTGGATCAATTTTTATCGGATGTTAACAGAATCGCACTCACCATGTGATAGGCAAAAGAACGTGAGTGTCATTTCATGGTTTTGTTTAACGATATGTCATCAATTGTAACAAATTTCGTAAATTAGTACCTCAATTGTTAAAATTGGCAGTGCAGTATCTAAATCGTTAAATACTGGTAGCTAGTACAATACATTAAACGTATTTTTTTCCATGAATATCTGATACAAAACAATACTATACACCAAAACCCGCACCACCCAGGCATTCTTTGAATATAAAGGTCCCTCGTTCGTCATCATTTCACTATCTTGAGGATGCTATTTGAAATAAAGTGTAATCTCCTATAACCTAAATATAGTAATACCCAATAGTTTGATGCTATTAACAGATGACCATAGAAAAAGATTCAAAATAGGCAAATCATAGGCCCCATGTCCAATGTTCTGTGTTTGAAATTTAATTATCTAAAGTTATAAATATTGTGAATACTCTTTAATTGTTTTCAAATGAAAAACATGATCATATTTCATAGTTCACAGAGTATCAAAGGAAAGTTCATAAATTTACTTATAATATGTCTCAATATACTAGTGTAAAAGTTGGTCAACCACTCATGAAATTCAAAGAAAACTGGAGTATTCATGTGCTCCTAAATGTTACCAATGGAAATGAACCATTGGGTACAGATTTTTTCTTGAAGGAAACAATGAAAATGAACTTTTTATTTGAGTTGATAATCAATATGCAGATATCATGTCATGATTCTGAAAACTGTTTCTCAGTATTGAAATGCATTTGGTAGACGCAAACATAAGTTGCTCAATAATTCAAGAAAATACCTTAGTTTCACAGGCTAAGAGAAGAGCGAATTTTTTCTCTGTTTCCTAAATTGTTTCAGTATTACACTAAACAAAACTATAGAAGAAATGAGTTTTCAAAAACTTCACAAGCTCTATTGTCAAGGCCGGTGAAAACCAGAACAAGAAAGAAAACTGCAGTTTATGAGAAGGCATCCAAACAATTCTGAGGCCGGAGATATTATTGATCTACATAAACGAGAATCATGTGCGCACAGGAGTTCCCCCAAACACTTCACAAGTGTTTCTTTCGTTTCCCAATCTCTGAATTGGAAATGGTCCACTGTGAAGTGGTTCAGAGGAACTCTAGTGAACACTTGAATTTTTTTCTTGAACTTTCACTTGCTTGGTTGTTTGGTTAGGCAATGCCTTCGAGAACCTATTTATATTGAGTTATTCAATTAGAATCTCGTTATGTACAAACATAGAACAAGTATATATATGTAAAAGGGAGAATTTTGATTCTAACAAGTTTCAGAAGTGAACATGGACATAACGGTGGTGCTATATACATGCTAAGGAATCATAGCAAGTTGAATGACTATCACCCCTCCTATCTTCTTCTCTCACTTTATTGTCATATCTTCTCTATTTTCAAAATAGAGGAGTGCGAAAAAAGAACCAGATATATATATATAAAAAGATCAATTCAGTTTACAAATAAGTATTTCTATTATGAATTCATACATAGGAGACTGAAATTGTTCTAGACATAAATTTCATGGACCGTTATCTCAGGGGTTCTCCCCGCCTTGGAGAGAGGCTTTTGCCCTATCCCAAGAGTATATTCCCCTCGGATGTACTTTCTCTCCTCCTACAAGAGGAGGCTTATGCACGAGAGGGTGTTTGCCCCCCTATACCTATACTTCTAGGGCGTCTGTACCCATTAGTATATTTTTCCATACCCATAAATGGGGATTCATATCTTTCTATATATTCGGATGACTTGTATATCTCTTCATATCAATCATGAATTTAGTGTGGAAATCTCCATATATTGTAAGCAATGACGATTATATGATTAATATCTCGCCTTAAAGCATTATCAGATCTTCAGTTGCCTTACTTATAACATTTACTCTGATTAATTAAGTAATAAATGATTTACTAGGTTAATGATAATTAACCATCGTAGCAAACCCAAATTCTCTCCTCTAGAATACTCTTCTAGGTCTCATTAATTACCATTAATGACTCATTAAATATTACATAGGAGGAACCCTAGCCCTAATTTTATATCCCCGTCAATTTCTTATTTATGACTATTTGTTACTTGGTTCGTACTCTTTTGATATTTGTGTTTTGTCCCATTAGGGTTCTAAGATGTTGAATGAAGACCTCCGTTTCTCTTTCTAAATTCATTCAAAAATATATAAAATGAGAATTTTCTCCCTCTAACTTCACTGCAAATATTGGTGGTGGACCAACTTGGGTAAAAGGTTATACATGGACCAAACTAGGGGTGGACCTTAATCTATCGACAAACAACAAGTTTTTTTTTTGCTACATACAACTCTAAATGAACAAATAAGAACTCTAAGAATAGTGAAAAAATTGATAAAAATGCTTACCAAAAAACAATTGCTTAAAATCCATACCCATTTATCAAACATTTGCATTCACCATGTTTGGCAATACGATATGCATCAGACATAGATTTATTAGTGCCACGTTCACAAATACAACAAGTGGCGAGCTTCACCAGAAATACTTGCCACTTTTAAGGCTGAGATTACTCATCGCTTTAACTAAAACCGGCCTTTATAATTCATCAAACAAACCCTTCAATGATTTGTGACCAAGGAGAAATGTACCCCGTTGGATAAGTTATTTTTATGTGTGCGATGCATGTTGACATAACCTGGAAGTTAATATCATCACTATGGAAATGATCGCATGAACAATGCTCTTTTAATTTGTGTTTTGGGAAAAAGGTAACCTGAACTTATGGCTGTTTTTAACACTCGTTAGCATACTTTGTCGTCTTTTGGTTTATGGGTAGTTGACCTTGATGTGGTACTTACCCCGACTTATTTGGTTGATGTGTAGTTGAACTTAATGTCAGTACATACCACGACGTATTTTGTGTAATTTAACCTACTATCGGTGTACCGACGTATTTTGTGTGATGTGTAATTGAACAGAACGTCGGTTTCAACTTTAGTTATCTTTTAAGAAATATAACCGCTTTCTTGATTTTGTAATTAATTAATTTCAGCTTTTTTTGCTTTCAATTTTATTTTGAAAAAAAAACATTATATTTAAATAATACATTCTGCATTTATATTACTTAAATATAATAATAATTATTTAAATAAATAATATTTGCAACGATTTTGAGAGGGAAAAAATTGTTTCTAATCAAACAGTGTTATTTTTTTATTATTAATAAATAAGAGGGAAAATAAAGTTTGAGTTGCATTTTGCAACGAAATTCCAAATCTATATTTAATATAAAATAATGAATTTTCAAATTAAGTAACCAAAAAATAATTTTTTTATAATTTCTTTTTGAAACTATTTACCGACCGATAGTACAAACAAATATTAAAATAGTGATAGGAATTGTGAATTTGAGCTTATTAGCTACAGTTTTTGTGACGGTTTTTTGAAATAGTGACTGTTTTGAACAATTTTTGACGTTCACTAAATCAACATTATTTTGTAGTCACGTCTATTTATAATATAAAATAGCTTGCATTTTTTTTAATTGTATTTTTCATTGACACGTATTTCGGACGGAATTGCATGAGAAAACTTTGTCATAAAATAAGATGATTATTTTATTTTGTTTTGACAAAGTTCAATAACAGAAATTCAAAGCTGATTCTCCCATCAAACAGTTTGTCGTAACTTTAGAAACAGACATTAACAGTTTTGTTGTTTCACTTTAACGATAGAAAGCCATTTCAATTATATGACAATTATGTTAATGGAACTTAAGTAAGTTCGGTATGCTTTGTCAATTTTGGTGATGACAGTTCGTTCCAGTTCCATCTCAAGATTGAAACGGAAAAAAAAAACCGGCTCAAGAAGTTAGCTGCAAGCACTTTAGATGTGCTCTGGAGCGACGGGAAAATTGCTGTTCAACCAAACTTAGCTACTATAATTTCCTGTTAACGACTAAAATTTATGTCACTCACGGAGCCTTTCCTTATAGTGATTAAAGTAAGAGTACAATTTGTTGCGTTTGTACATACAATGTAACAACTATTCGTTGGATGTCGAAATTACAAAAGATTATTGCATTATGGACAGCTGAAGTTAAGTATATCGCCATGAGAGAGGCGAGAAAAGAGATGGCTTTATTGCAAGTATTCTTGGAAGAGATTGGGCAGAAACATAAGAAGGGGGATCTACATAGTGATAGCCAAAGCACTGTATTGTTTGGGTAGAATCTGGTGTTTCATTCGCACGCCAAACGTATATTGATATGTTATCATTTTAATCGATTGATTTTTAAAGAGGGGATACACATATTGTTTGGTAGCAAGTGTTGTTTCAAGAGCTTCGACAGAATCATAAGAAAGAGGATCTACATAGTGAAAGCTAAAGTGTGGTAATGTTGGCGAATAATTCAATGTTTCATTCACGCACCAAACATATATTGATACATTGTCATTTTAATCGATCGGTTCGAAAGAGGGGATATGAAGATTGTTTGGTTGCAACTGTTGTTTGAAGAGCTTCGATAGAATCATAAGAGAGAGGATCTACATAGTTAAAGCTAAAGTACGGTAATGTTGGCGAATAATTTGGTGTTTCGTTCGCGCAGCAAACATATATTCATTTGTTTTCATTTAATCGATTGTTTTTGAAAGAGGAGATATGAAGACTGAAGGCGCACGAAAAAAGTTGATATGTTAACGAAGATTGTTATGATTAATAAACTGAAGTTGTGTATAACTTTAGTTGGACTCCATAACTATGAGAATGAAGTTGCCACCACAGTGTAAATGGGTTTAGGATCTGAAGTGTGGAATTGGTTCGCAAATGAAAAGTTATTTTATGGAGTGATCGAGTTTGTCTCCAAATGAGAGATTGTTAGCAGTGACGCCAAACTGAGGCAAAATATTCTACGTTCTGCAGGTCAACTTCATGTGCAGTTTTACCTTGCGCAAGCATTGTAGTTATCATTCCTACTAAAGTGGCAGCTTACACTATTTTGACCTGCGCAGGTTGCCTGTTTTTTGCAAGTTTTTTATTTTATTTCGCCAATTAGGATTTTTATTTCGTGAATTAAGATTTATATGTAAGTGGATAGTATATAAACCATGTTATGTCTCAATAACAGATACCATTGTAAAAAAAAATCTTTGACAGAGAGAGAACACCTAATACGTGATAGAAAGTTCCATAACTTTTTAAGAGTAAATCAAAGATAAAATTCGTAATCATGTCTATGAACACATGTAAAATTGTGCTCGTTGCGATGACACCGAAGACGTAGCCATATATAGTCGTGAGAACTTTGTTATAAAATCATTGTGTGTTCACTTATTCTTTGTTTTTATTCTTGTGAGTGATTAGTTATTGTTATTTACGCGTCGATTGATCTCTTTGGAAACGATTGAGCATTTGAAGATGAAGACCACACAAAATAATATCATTCTTTTATCGTCAGACTTTTGTTATAGTCCCAATGCTTGTAATATTTATATAAATGCAAATAGTCCCAATGCTTGTTATATTTATATAAATGCCAAAAAAAACGTGAATAGTTGATACAAACAACATTATACAAAGCCGCAAAATCCACGCGTTCTTTCAATATAAAGGTCATCGCGTTCGTCATCGTTTCACTCTATTGAGGATGCCATTTGAAGGAAATCTAATCTCCTATCACCCGAATGTAGTAATACCCAATCATTTAATAATAACAATTATTATTTAATAAATAATATTTACAACTGATGGAGGTTAAAATATAGGGCCCCAACTCCGTATTATTCGTAATATACGGAGTAAGTCCTAGTATTTGACCTAGCATTTAATGAGAAATTAATCACCCTTGCGAGGGGAGCAATTAAGGGTTGAACCCGCTCCCCCCGAGGAGTTGACATGCAAGATAATCTAAAAGAGATGCATAAAACTTATAAGGAATTAAACATTCTTAGAAAGAATTAAGACATCAAATTTACACGGGACATATCCCACAGAGATTAAGTCAAACACGAAAGATACATTGCTTATCACACAAGGAATGAATATTGCACAACAAAGATTTGTGGCGAGGAGTGATGAAGAAAGTCTCCTCGAACCAGTATGATCTTTCATCCGACGAGAAGAAGGTATAAATAGAAAAAGATATTCACCTTCAAACTATATGTAGAGAGGATCATGTAACTCGAGGAGCCCTCCTCAACAGCAAGGGGCAGCAAGGCATGCCCCTTGGGTTAGTTAAGTTAGTGGAAATATATATGAAGATATAGGTAAATATATCTCAGCATGGAATGGAGATACATGAAGATTTAGTAAAGAAGTGATTACAAAAAAATATCTATCAAAAAAGATTCACCCTAGATCATCGATCTGCCTATATAAAGAGCTCATAAACCATGTAGCAGATCATCTAAACTCATACGAACTCAGAAATATACACTAAATACGTGTGTCTCTAAAACCCTACATATATGAAATATATTAAACATACTTCATTAAATATCTAAGAGGTCCATCCCTTCGTACAACTCCTTCGGGCGACGAAGGTTGAACGGTAGTAAACCCATCAAGTCCCCTTTTATTTTAACTATTTGTGCGCATGTTACATGGAAATAGGAAAGAAAGCGGGCAAAGGCCCTAACAAGAAATATTTGCATTGGTTCCAAGCTCCAGAATCTATGCAACGGATAGGACCTAATTTCTAAGCCCAATAAAATGCCACCCTCTGCGGAAAGGATCAGCAATTAAAAACTTCGGTTCGCTCTGCTAGAAGTTAAGCAATAGAAAGATTCAAGAAACTGAATTAGAGACTTGCTAATCTTTCCCTCACAATGGTCGGAAAGAAACCAAGTCAGACAAAGACCAACCAGACAAACGAGCAGAACACGCCCACCCCAGGGGCAGAAGCTCATAACGAACAAATACCTTCACCGGTGTACTCCACCCCTTGCGATGGACTAACCGCCTCCTCATGAAAATCAAAGACTAAGTCCCTCGCACACTCCAAATGCGAGCACTATGAAGAGATCAAAGAGGTTGTGCGCTTCTGAGCTATTAAATCCATGGAAGCATCATCGCGAAGTCGCAACACTCATAGAAAGAATAAATGAAAAAGAAAGTCTATTGAAGGAATAGCGACGACGAAGTGGATTCCGTGGGAGGCGTATCGAATACCATAGGTTCAGTCTGGAGGACGGAAGGGAAACCACAAACTTCGCTCACTAATCACGCGGGAGTACATCCACAACCTCAAGAACGACTTCTATCAAGTGGCACGGATGCTCAATGACGTGTATCAAAACCCCTTTCCCTCCCAAAAGGCAAGCACGAAGGACTGATTGGGTCCAGATCAACCTCCCAATAATAGAAATATTCTTACTAATCATGCACTTACTCTCACTTGTCCTTAACTGCATCCGTCACCGCATATAGTGTGTATGAAACCTGGAAAATGTCATGATAAAGAAAAGAAATAAAAGGAATAGAAAAAAAAAATCAACATGAAATCATTTTCCACTCATGTGTGAGAGGGGGAGGTAGTCCCGCTTTTCTCATTTGTTTTCATTTTCCACCCACTTTTAGAACGAAATTGGTTTCTCTCATTCTACACACAAAATTTTTCCATATTTTATTTTTAATTGGTTTTCTTATTTAGCCACCCAATACACAAGAAATTATTTTCTCGAGAAATCTTTTGCATTTTCGCATGAGTTTTCCGGTTTCCAAATACACCCCTAGTCTTGCAACAAATTCATAGTCTTGCCATTGCATCTAGTAAGTAAGAAATCTTTAAGGAGTACAAGCATGAAAGGCATGCCAATATTTTATAATCTAGTCATTTTTTTTAACACGGTAGGATAGAATTTTCCCTCTTCTTGTAAAAATTTAACAGTACATACACTTCCTTGTTAAACTATTGTGCAACCTATTTATCATTTGTTAAGTTTAATGAAACATTTGACCAGTATGTACCACATAAATACAGTATATACACTTCCATAATTTATTTCTAGTTAGTTACTTAGATTAGGACTGTATTAATTGTGTGGGAGCAGAGACCAAAAGTGGTATTGCTGTCATAGTAATGTGTTGAGCAGTTTTATTATTTTCAGGTGGCTGCAGAACCGCAGTATTGTACATATTTCTTTAAAATTGACCAAATGGAAAACAAAATGGGGCTTAGTTTCGTTAAATAAGCTTTTCAGATTACATTTATAAATTATTTTTAAAATTTTTGTAAGTTAGGCTTTTGATATAAAAAAATATGCAAGGTAAAGAAACTGATCTAACACCTCAATAGAAATATATCTATGCGTCAAATCTTGTAGTTGCTCATGGATATGAGCTTAGAGTGCAAATGTAGTGGAAAAGGTAGTCGAACTCGGAATATTTGGTATTGGTTGTTTTACAAAGATCTTTTTTCTACAAAAGGCATATTAAAGGAAATTGAAATATTTGGTAGAAATTAGAAGTATGCAAGATATTACTAATGTATTATCTATTAAACTTGGGTGGAAATTCATAAAGCATAAATATTTATGGTCCTTATTTATAAAAAGTAAATATTGCAAGAAAATTCATCAAAATTAAATAAGAAAAGCTATATCTAATGGTACTTGGAATAGAATGCTGGAGAATAGAGAAGTTGTTGCAAAAACGTATCATTTGCTTAGTTGGAAAAGGAAATATTAATGTTAATTTGGATAACTAGAGTTTAAATGGCCCAATAGAAAGTGTGGATGTTCAAGATGATATTTTTCTAAAAGATTTAAGATTTACTGGAAAATGGAAAATACATGTGGGAATGACATTATGATCTGGAAGGAGACTGCAGTATGGGATTTTTTTTTGTCAAAACAGTTTGGAACCTGGTGAGTAATAATAATAATTTTAGTTGGGATCATAGTCTTATTTGGGAAAAGATTCTTACTCCTAGAGTTTCTTGTTTTACATGAAGGGTTTTATTGAAAGTGGTGCCTTTGTATACTAACATTCAAAGTAAATGTATAGAGTTAGTCAAGTTCTAAATGTGATTGTTGCAATCAAAATGAAGAAGATTTAGAGCATCTCTTTGGTACTGGTATTATAGCAAATGCAATTTGGTGTTATTTTGGTAATATCTTTTGTTAGGATCAGATTTCTGGTCTAAGTATTATTTATTGTCTATTGGTTTTCTCTAAATAAATCCTAACTGTTGTTAAGAACTAAGACATTGTTAACAGGTTTCAAGCAATGTTGCAATCTCAGTTACAACCTACTAAGACAGTAGTATTAGCTTTCAAGCAATGTTGCAACCTCAATTACAACCTGCTTAGACAGCGTTGGTGGTTTCAAGTAATGTTGCAACCTCAGTTGCAATCTCAGTTCCAACCTGCTGTTCAGCAGAATTCTGTCTAGTTCTGTAAATCTGCATAACTGTTCTTTATTGATTATTATTTGTTCTACAGTATGCAGGATATATTCTCATATGATTTTAAAGGTTTAATATGCGTAAATTGAGAATATCAAAGTGTTAAGGAAAGATGTTTTCTAAAATATATAAAGAGATTAGTTTTTAAGGTTATGTTTCCTTTTAATATGTATCTCTATTTCTTATGCTTATCCTTATCACTTGTTTCAATCTTTTGATCATTCTATACTCAGTAAAGATACGTTTAAAGATTGATTGTAATATGGAGTTGAATGTTTCATATGTTTATGAAAATATATTATCTTTATATGTTTCCTTTCAAAGGAAAAGACTAACTCCTACTTTCAAGCTTGTTACTAAACAAGTATTAACCAATGATGATTGGAGTCAATTCACGCTGAAGAATCACGTAATACTTGGAAAGATTGAAGCCAATCAACAAAGTCAAAAGCAATCAAAAGATATTGAAAATAAAAGATTGTTTTTACTTGCATATATACTTAGTAACTTTAGCTTGTAAAAACGTGTGTGTTCTGAACTATAAAGAACCCATTCTTGAGAGAATACACAGAGAGCTTTAATAAGAAAACAATGGTGGGATGCCATTGATTTATAATTGATAGTTATAGAGTATGAGCAATATAGAGATAGGCAGAAAAACCTAGAACGAGTCTAAGAGTTTTTCATTAAGACTTGAATCTTATATTGTAAGCTTTTTATAATATCATAATCTGGGTAAGTGCCCCGGAGACGTAGCCTAGTTAGGTGAACTCCGTTGTTAAATGTGCGTGTGATTTATTTCAAGTACATTTAACTTTTCATAGTTCTGTCCATTAATACACTTGGTTCCAACTGTGGTTGTAAGCTCACTTGGAACTTAACTGCAAAACTGCAACTAGAACAACGGAAAGAAATTTCATCTTTGAAATCAACTACAACAATCAAAGCATTAGAGAAAGATGCATGAGCTGGATGCTTCAATCAAATTCTAATTTAAAAGGTAAATGCATAAAATTTATTTATACTGTTATCATTTGGAGTATCTGGAAATCTAGATGCTTAAGTAGATATGAATGTGTCAATATGAAGAAATAGGACATTATTAAAAATACTCTCATCCACTTATATCATTTTATTAAGATCGAGACACAATTTGATGATAAATTTGATATATTTGCTTATATTGTTATAGTTAATACTCCTAAAAAAAAATAAAAAATCAAGGTGGTCTCCCGGTTAAAACCTTCTGTTTCTAAAATCAAAGTGTTATAAAGCAAATCCCCAATTCGGTAGTCTGATTATATACTTAATAGAAATTTAGCTGCACGAAAAGAGAGAAAAGGTATAAGTGATAGATATAGGAATACTTAAAAGAAAGAGAGACAGACATAAGCTCTTCAATGGAGAAATAAAAGACACTAACAAAAGTTTCGTTAACATGAAAGTCAATACTACAACACAAAATGAAACAAAGACCCAATCTTTCGACTCTGAACATCTGGAGAAACGATCTTCTGTAACAAAATATTTCACGAATATGCTCAACAACAAAAAATCTATCTGTATTTCGTTGAAATAAATCGGAAGGTATAAAGTGGAATCTTCAGTAAGATTGACTTTTGAGCAGGTTAAACTACTGGGCCAAGCGTTACAAGTACACATTGATTGGGAAATTAACTCATGAAAAATCAAGATCAAAGCCAATTAGAAGTTTTTTTTTCTGTGCTTTAGGTCTAAAATCTGACTTTATAGTTGGATTTATAGATTATAAACATGTCCTTTTATGGTTCTACCATGAAGAGGATTATTTGAGAGTGTGGTTAAGAAAATGTTGGGTCATCCTAAAGTGTCCAATGAGAGTTTTTAAGTGAACTTACAATTTCATACCATGTTTGAAACCTTCAATCACAAGTGTTTGGAGTAATTTTTATACGTTGCCTAAACACTTTTACAGTAAATCTAGTATATATTCCATAGCTAGTGCCTTTGGTACTCCTTTAAAATTAGATAAGGCCACTGGAAACTTAACGAGGCCTAATGTGGCACGAGTTTGTATAGAAATAGACTTGGAAAAAGAGTTTACATGGAGTGTGGATAGGTTGGAGATGAGGAGCAGAATAAAGGTTTTTGACAAGTGTGTCGATATGAGAAAAGCTTCCACATTACTGCAATTGCTGCAAAAAGGTGGAGCCCAATATACATGAGTGTAAACTGTTATAAAATGCCCCATAAAGAAAAAAGACAAGATATACCACAAAAAAGAACCAAAAAGGAAAAGCCACTACAGTTATCAAAATCTCAACAACAAATTCTAGGCCCACAAGTTAACTTGTCAAAACAGTACTTGAACCCATTTGTAAAAGGCCACAATAAGTTAGCATGGACGAGGAAAAGGAAAGAGGTAGACCAACCCATTTTTTACAAAGCCTATAATCGCTATGTAACTCATAACAGTGGCTTTTCAGAGAAAGAAAAATTAGAGTTTCAACTACTTGAGCAAATAGGCAACAAAGAAAATGTAAATCCATTCACCACTAGAAGATTTGGAACAACGAGAGAGAAGCTGAATTCTTATCTGATCAAGTATCTTTTTTGAAATCACAATAGGTAGCCCCATTTGATAATTCGAACCCTGTTACAACAGTAAAAGAGAAACAGGTCAAAAAACCCTAGAGAAGAACGAAGAGTTAAAACACATCGATATAATACCAGAAACAGGTCAAAGTCAATTAATAACTATTTTGATCCTTATGACTATGGGGATTACGATAGTTGTTAGTTACTTTTTATTCCTCTTGAAGAATAAGTTGGTGCCTATATTAAAAGCTTATTTTAAGTACAAATATACAAAAAATCAAAAGGGGAAGACTAACTTAAAATGTCGATAGAGTTAAGCCCCACAAACTCGATACAAGAAGATCACAGTTCACTGGACCATCTTCGTTGGTGATTAAAGTAATTATGCATCTTAGAAAGTTTAAATTAGAAGGTTTTTTGGCCCCTTGTTGCATCACATGTAGCGGAAAATCACATTAAACATTTTAATTCGGATGAGTCAAGCCATTACAAACTTCAGAATAGATTGTCTCATGAAATAGCTTGAAAGAAGGAAAATTATTCGTGGCCGAGACTATTCCGTCATCTATATATTGGAGTAACTAATTTGAATAAATCCTCCTTTAGTATCCATGGTTACAGAAGAGTAGCAGAGTTGATATTGGTGAAGATGAATTTTTGAAGTGCATCTTTGGAGAGAATCTATTGTTGATACCCATATAAACCGAAGAGTGAAGTGGAGAAGAGAAATCATATTCAAGTTTCGTGGGAAAGATCTTACGCGGATGATCAATTAAAGCTTTGATTGATTATTAATCTAAAGAGGTAATTAAGAAAAAAAGGAAATAGTTGTATCTCTGTATAATGGATTAAGAAGGTAAAGACGGATTGTATGATTCAGAATATTTAAAGTCAAGCTACCCAAAAAAAAAGTGATGTGGAGTATTTTGAAACTGGACAACATATGACACTTATTAAATTATTACACAATATGTCGCTAAAGTTTTGAGTCTATTTTTCTTTTCCTTTTTTATGTACTTTTTCTTTTCTTCTAGTACTCTTTTTGATCATATCGTTGTAATATGGTCATGACCATTTAAACTATCAATTAAATGGAAATTAGTGGGTTAATCCCCACTTTTAATTATAAAAAAAACAAAAACAAATCCCCAATTCTCTGCTACTGTTGATGTGGTAAGAGATCACAATGGTAATTTTATAAAGGGGTTTTCTAATACTGTTCATGCGGATTCTATTTTAGAAACCGAGGCACTAAGCAGTTTTAAAGGGTGTTTCTACTATAGAAGAAAATGAGTTTATTATTGAAAGTGATTCTCAATAACTTCTGAATATTATTCTGAATAAAGAAAGATGTCACTGAATTATTTATTCTCTAATTCAGAAAATTAAAGATCTATTGTCAAGGAAATAGCGGAGATCTGTCATATCTTTAGAGAGGGGAACGAGCTTGCAAATTTATTGGCAATAAATGGAATTAATATCATTTCTGAGAATCTAAGAGACTTCCCTAGATTCTTGGCAAGTATTCTCAGACAGAGGGAGCCAGACTATACTTTTTGTATAGTCTGGAAAACTCTCCTCTGTGACACCATTGGATCAACAGCAGGGCCCACAGACTGTAAGATCCAATGGTGTCACAGAGATAGTTTTCCAGACTATACTAAATGTATAGGCTGGCACTCCACCTCCAACAGATTGGATAGAGATCAAACACTACTTTTGAGATAATTATATCTAATTTTGCCATTGTTTCGTTGTGTTAGCTATGTGAGAAAAGGTCCGCCGATTTGTCTGCTGAGAAGATAAGAGGAAAAGGTGACACGTGGAATATATGTAATAAGTTTGATTTAATTGCTTTATAAGTCCTTGTAATTTTAAGTTTTTGTAATTTCGTTTACAAAGTTTGTTCTGATATAATTAGTGAGAGTTGTGATTTTGATTAGAACACTTTTGGCCCAATCATTTTGTGAAGGGTTTTCGCTCATATTTTTATTTTTCAATAAGTAATAAAATAAAAATGTGGGTTTTATCCACCGCTAAGTTAAAAAAAGAAATTCAAATATTTGTTATTAAATCATTTGTCATATCCAATATATAGTGTTGTTGATTTGACATGAGAGTATGAATCAATTCAACATGCAAGTATGCAACCATCATATATCTTTATTGAGGGTATATATCATTATTATATCGGAAAATAATGAAGAGCAAGGAATTTGAAAGTATTTTATAAAAAACTAAAAACATGAAATGTCATGAAAAACAAATAATCTTAAATTTTACAAAACCGTTTGAATTAGATATGGACACTTCAACATCCTTAAGCTCGCACCTCAACACATGAACTCGATTGATTATCTGTGCTTACGTTCTATTTTATCTCTGCCACTACGCTTTTTCTCTCTCCCTCTCTCTAGAATGCCTTATTACCAAAGCTCTCAACCATCACCTACCAAACACCTATACACTTTCCCATATTGTAATGTATTAATATTATCATCCATTGACAACATAGCCAAAAGACACCTTCTAGTCAATTCTAGCCAAGTTAATTCGCTTAAAGGGAGCAAATTCGGGCTTTTTCCAATTACAGGCATATGAAAGTCCATGTTATTTTTTCTTTCCTGTTTGGGTTGGGCTCCTCCAAAACCTAATAAGTGGACAAAAAGTACAAACTATTTTAGTATTCTCCAATTGATAATATATAACTACCATTAAAGGACACATGCAGTTTGGACATGTTGATTTAGTTTATCATTGATTTAGGCTAATCAATAATCCATTTATTTTCCATATTACAAAATTTTATATTGTAAAACAAAGTTACAAACCTTTTCTTTGAAATGTCATGAACAACGACCTTCATTTGTTGCCTCTTGCCTATCATTTTTCTGATATCCTGCTAACGATAAAACATTATTATCTTAGAACACCTGAAAGTATCAAATATACGTAATCCATTGTAAATTAAATAATCAAGGAACTGTTGGCTTTATGTGAAAACGATTTCCATTTTTTTAATAAAACTGTACTGAAGGATATACTTTTAGAATTCTCTAGTCACGTTTTCTTACAAAATATTTAAAATATGATCTTAAAATCAGGGCGGCAAAGGAAACGCATGCATGGAACTCATGGTCTAAATTTATAAAATTCAAAATCTAACACACAATAATACTTTTTCAGTATACATACACAAAAACAATTCTTATATTCAATTTTTTTTTTTTTTGCTTTGATTTAAAACATATTTGTAAAGACAAAATAATAATAACCAGTTGTTTCATGATCAGCGTCGACTGCTCACTACAAAATAATGTTTGATTTAGTGAGAGTCAAAAGCTGTCACAAGCCTGTCGCTAATTTAAAAAGCTGTCACAAATCTGTCGCAAATTGACTAAACTGTCACAAAACCGTCACAAAAACCGTCGTTAATAAGCTCGTAACAAAAAATACCGTCATTAATCCCGTCGCTATTTGAATATTTTTTTGTAGTCTCAGCCGTAAAAAAAGAAGGAGTCACGGGAAATATGCATAGGCTAATAAGAGAGAGATTGAGCGAAATGATAGATTTTGCTTCTTTCTATAACCTTAGGGTTTATATAGACTAAGAGAAGCAAATAGAAAAACTGAAATAGGAAAAAATAATAATTAGGAATCTAGGATCACTAGGAGAGTAGGACTTAGACATATTCCCAAAACCTCAAATTAGGAAATATTGTTTAATCATACCTGAATATAACTAAATAAATACCTGTCATTAATTATATTTTATGTTTTACTCTAATAGAATCATGCATGTAATTTTCTGTATTAAATTTAGTTAATGTTGCACTAATAATAGCAACTAGGTGTAGCTGTACTTTTAGATGATACATATGTCTAATTTGGCGTTTGATAACAACATGAACAAAAAGATAATAGTTGAATTCATTGTATAATTATGTGAATAGTTTTTAAAAAAGTAGATGTTTTTTCACCTAAGATTATTTGCATACGCATAAATATTATTAAAGCAATAATATATTCACGCAAGCATGCATGTATGGTTTATGTTCTTTGTTTACAAAAAAAATCACAGTAACAACAATTTTTTTATTATAAGTATTTTTTGTATTATGTTTTTTAAAGTGATTTTGCTTTGAACAGCAAAATCTCCAATCCAATTCCCAAAAGTTACAGATAATATTAAGAAGAGGCAATTTCAGGAGAGGGGCAATTTCAGGCGAAGAACGGTTTTATATCTATGTTAGAAACAAGTGTCATTTTTTAAAATTATTCGGATTTAGTGAGTGGCAAAAAAACATAAATAACCACGTCTTATATTTTTTATAAGGAACTCAAATAACCCCCAAAACATATAAAATCATAAAAGGTCATAAGAAATATGAAATTATAAATTATAAATTATAAAAAAAATAAGAAAATAGTGTCATATGACTTTTGTACGATAAATTATTTGATCATCCTGAAGAACTCCTCTAACAAGCTTTATAACCACACATTCAGTAGGTCCCACAGTCTTACATAATAAAATATATTAAATGTGTGGTTATAAAGCTTGTTGGAGGAGTTCTTCAGGAGGATCAAATAATTTCTCGTTTTGTACGCAAAGGCACTTATGTTTAAGAAATATGAAATTATAAATTTCAAACTACTCAAACATGCATGATTTCGTAAGGACCTATTTTTCTTTCTACTTTTCAGGATTTTTTTTTTTAATACATGGCCGGTAGGACATATCTTTAAAAAAAAGACACAATTTACGAAAAAGTCAGCTCAATCAGACATTTGAGTCAATTTTCATGACCAAAAGAACGAGAATAATTTATTTATTCAGAATAATGTCCTACTGTTTTGCACACAAACAATGTCTAAATAAAGTTTCCTAAATTAGGTTTGAAAGATCTCTAAAAATGCATAATTTAAAAAAAAAAATTATCGACCGCACATCTGAGTAATTTTAGTATCATTTTAAAATTCAACTTTGGACATCAATGTCAGATATTTTGGATTTTATTGTCATATTTAATTATTAAGTATTCTCATTTTGAAATTAATCAGAACTTGAAAAAAGGATATTATTTTGAAATATCCAAGTTTTTTTTATTTCATCCTAGGTTTTTTTTTTTGCATGTAGGTTGTGTCGCCGCCTCTATCATGCATGAACCCACGTCGCTGCATCTCCCCTCCAACAAATGACGGTGGCAGCCGAGAGAGAGGATATTTTTGTAACATCGGTTGTGGCGGTGGTGTGGGGTTGAGGTAATTTTATAGAGAGAGAAAGTGATTTGGGAAATTAAACAAAAACAGATTTCCATACACTTTTTCTATTGTCCATTAAACCAAATTACTTTCATGATTTATCCCCAAATTTAACAAATGATAATGTTTCACAATTATGGCTATCATGGCATCAGAATCAGGTCACCACAAATCCCCTAGTATGATTATGAAAAAACACCACAAACTTTTCCTCCGCATGCTCTTACTTAAGAGCTGATCAATTAAATTTCACTCTTTTTAGAAATAAACAGATCCTCAACAAATTTGAACGTATTTTAGCTAACAATCATATCTTGAGAAAAAAAATTGCTAAGAGCCTGTTCTCGTCTCTTTCCATCAATTAATTTAAAATAATTTACTTTGTTTTTATCTAGTATTGGAGTCAAAATACTAAATATGAATGTAAGTAAGACAATGGTTTAACGATTATTTAGAACCACATTTTGTTAATTAGCTTTAAGCGAAAGAGCGGTATAACGACGGAATATAGCACTACAAAATAATATTGATTTAGTGAGGGTAAAAATCTGTCACAAATCTGTCACAATTTCAAAAACATGTCACAAAATTGTAACAAATCTGTCACTATTTTAAAAAACCGTCAAAAACTGCCACAAAAGTTGTAGCTAATAAGCTCGTAACAAAAAAAAACGTCACAATTCCTATCACTATTTTAACATTTTTTTTTTGTAGTGTAGCGATCGAGTAAAAGCAGTCACTCAAATTCCAAACAAATTGTGACTGGAATGTAAATGGTCGTTATACGACTGTTGTAACCGACGGAATTTGTTCGGGAAATTACCAAATAAATTGTAGTAAGAAATGAACTAACAAGTCGTGATTGAAATGTAAATGGTCGCTATACAATGGTTAGCGATCGTTAAAATAACGAATGAATTTGTCGGGAAATTACGACTAAAATAGTACTCGGAAATGAACTAACAAATTGCAACTGAAATGTAAATAGTCATTATACGACTTTAGCGTCCATTTTAAAGATTGATTTTAGTCGGGATTTTACCGACTAAAATTGTAGCCGGAGTTGAATTAATAATTTGCAGCTGAAACATAACCGGTTGCTATGTGACAACTGACGACCACTTTTTTTGATTGAATTTAGTCGATGATTTTACCTACCGACAAAGTCGTCAGAAAATTGAAATAATTGTACTTGAAATAATTGTACTATATTGAGGAGTGTGAGATTGTAAAAATAACCATAAAAAAATCAATACACTTTACAAATAAATACGTTAATGAGATTTCTTTTATGGATGTAGACATAGATTGATATTGTTCAAGACATAGATTTGATGGACCACAACATGCAGATTCTGGCATGACCACAACACTCAATGCACTACATGATTCGATCACGAAATGATAATTTTCATGTATTAAAATGGTCTATATTAGCGTTGTTTCGTTTACATTTCGGCTTGTTTAAGCTATGTTTTGTGTTTTTCTGTATTTTCCCGGTTTATTTACGCATTTCTATATTTTTGTAGGAAATCGCATGGAATTAGCACAAAAATGAGGCAAGGACACAAGAAGACCAATTGAAGGAACAAAAGTAAAGAAATCAGAAGTCAAAGGACACCCAAGACAAGTTTAGAGTTGACCAAAACGGAGATAAAAACGAGATAAACATCAGGAACATTCTGAAACCTGACCGGTCAAGTTAGTTCTGATTTTAAGTTTCAGATAAGATAAGTTTGTTGGAATTTGATATATATATATCCCCATAATTCCGAGTTCTAAGAACACAAAATTCATTATTCAATTTTCCAGAGCCACTTTTAAGCTCTCTATTATCTCTAAAATATTCTCCCTTTTGATATATATTTGTGGGATACTTTTATCAATTTCGATATTTATCGCAAGGCTTTCAAGCTATCTTCTTTTATTTGATACTTGTTATCATTTTTGTTACTTATTTGTGGTTTCTATTGTTTTATTTGATATTGTTTTAGCTAGTACAAATTTATATACTTTTGCATGTTTAAGAATTGACGACTCTTAAATTGCATAATATATACTTGTTAGGAAAACTCACTTAATTGAACATTAAACTGAATTTTTCTAGATTAAAGTAGTTACGATTGACAAGCCTTTCATGTTAGTCGTAGGAAAATTAGTTTAATTAGTAAATAATATATTGGTTGAAAACGAGAGAAAAAGAGAAAATACAAACACAGCCTGAATTCTAGGATATTAAAAGATCTAGTACTGAACTTGGCTAGTTCTCCGCGTAACGAACTCGTACTTCCGAGATTTATATTGCAATTTCACTCATACTCTTACGCGGCCTTTTTGTGCGTAAGAAATACATACTTAAAGGGCAGTCAAAATTTTTGCGTCGCTGACAAAGAACGAATTTCAGGTTGTTCTAGTTCCCACTTCGGAAAAATAGATGGGTAAAAAGACTCGATGATATAAGGAGGAGCAGTGTAGTCTAAAAAAAAGGAGGAAAAGAAGACAAAGGATCAAAAGTGGAAAAAGAAAAAAATTCAAATGAAGTGAGCTCCTAATAATGAAAAAATGAGAGATGTTGTGAGTAAAATAGCATGGAGATTATGCAATAATATATATTTTTATTTTTTAAGCTTTTGTTTTGTAGTTAAGATTAGTAAAAATGATGGATTGCAAAGCTTTTCCCTTATAAACTATCGAAATTCAAGCTAACGGATATACACTTGAAGATTCCTAGATCATAACCCATGTACAATATTAAACAAAGCTATTTTGGGGAGAGCACATTTTTAACAACAAACCTTAGGTATCTCTAGAGGTCTTACCATGTTTTAATAGGACTACAAAGGTTTCCATAAATTTGCATCCGTGTGATCTCGTAAGAATGGGAAACTTGAACGATGGGAATTAAGACATGACCGTTTGTTAGTGTGCTTTAGTAAACTCTCACGAGACAAAATTCATCATTTTTACGCTTTAAAGATTTCACGGCATGTTACATACGGTAAATGAAATTGTGCGCCCTACGACAGTGGTGTATCCTGTATATTATTAGTTTTAGGCTAGTTAGTGCACCAAAACCAAAAGTAAAAGGGAATTTTTAAAGAAAACCAAACGAACTTGTCTTCTTTGTTATCGCTTCCAATTGAAGGACAGTGGTATGATTGGACCACGAAATGATAATTTTCATTTGTTTAAGCCATGTTTTGTGTTTTTCTATATTTTCTCGGTTCATTTGTGCATATCTATATTTTTTAGGAAATCGCATGGAATTAGCACAAAAATAAGTTAAGGATGTAAGAAGACCAATTCAAGGACCATAAGTGAATAATTGAGAAGTCAAATAACCCCCAAGATAAGTCTAAATTTGACCAAAATGGAGACCAAAACAAGATAAACATCAGAAATATTCTGGAACCTGACCGGTTAAATCAGTTCTGATATTAAGTTTTAGATAAGATAAGTTTGTTTGGTTTTGATATTTATATCCCAATAATTCCGAATTCTAAAAACACAAAATTCATTATTCAATTTTCTAGAGACACTTTTGAGCTCTCCCTTCTCTCTAAAATATTCTCCCTTTTTATATATATTTGTGGGATACTTTTGTCAAATTCTATATTTACCGCAAGGCTTTCAAGCTAGGTACTTTTATTTGAGACTTGTTACCATTTTCAGTACTTATTTGTGGTTTCTATTGTTTTATTTGATATTGTTATAGTTAGTACAATTTTATATATTTTTCCATGTTTAGGAATTGACTATTCTTAAATTGCATAATATATACTTGTTAGGAAAACTCACTTAATTGAACATTAAACGAATTTTACTAGATTAAACTAGTTAGGATTGACAACCCTTTCATGTTAGTCGTAGGCAAATTAGTTTAATTAGTAAAGAATATTTTGGTTGAAAACAAGAGAAAAAGAGAAAACACAAACACATTTAAGGGGACGGTCACTTCATAAACCTTGATTCTTCACACAACATTTTTTCCCACGAATAAACAATACAAGAAAATTGGGATTTAGAGACGATCAGAATTTGTTTCTAAATAATACATTTTAGGAACAAAAACAATTATTGAGGGATACAAATATTTGTTTCGGGACAAAGATATTTTTTTGCCCCCAAATCTAATTTTGTACTGCCAAAATTGAAAAGAAAAATATTTTCCAAAGAATATCTCATACCAACTTAATGAAACAATTTAATTTTGTCTCAAAATCCTTCTTGTTTCCGATGTACATACGCACCAAGGGTCGTTCCCACCTTATATATTTCCTATTTCTTATTTATGACTATTCGTTATTTAGTCCTTACTCTTTTGCTATTTGTATTTTATCCCATTATCGTTATAAGTTGTTTAATTAAGAGTCACCTCAACTTCTCTTTTTTAAATTAATCCAAAAAAATTATAAATAAGAATTTATTCTCTCTAACTTCACTGTTAATATTGGTGGCCGACCAAGTTGGATAACGGGTTATGTAGTATGACAACCTGGGGGTGGACCTTAATCTATCGACAAACAACAGCAACAACAACAAAATGATACAAACAACTCTGAATGAACAAATGGGAACTCTGAGAATAGTTGCATAAAGAAATTTGATAAGCTGATTCACCATGTTTGGCAATACACTACGCAACACACACAGTTTCTTCCAACCACTTTTAAAGCTGAGATTGCTCATCGCTATAACTAAAACTGAATCCGATAATTCATCAAACATACCCTCCAATGATTTGTGACCAAGGACCAATGTACCCCGTTGGATTAGTTATTTTTATATGTGACATGCATGTTGACATAATCTGGAAGTTAATATTATCACTCTAGAAATGGTCTTCTGAACAATTATCTTTTAATTTGTGTTTTCGGAAATATGGGACTTGAATTTATGGTTGTTTAGCACCTGTTAACATACATTTTCATCTTTTTGTTTACGGGTAGTTGAACGTGTTAGAGTAATTATCTCACATATTCTAGATAATAATCGAGTCTGTGGTTTATAAAGAGATATCCATCCTTACCATTACGAGGCCTTTTAATGGTAAAGGAATATGGTTTTTAATATGGTATCCGAGCGGGATTAAAAGCTCGCCGTCACGCTCGGAAAGAAAAAAAAAGAAAGCCAGAAATCTATTTTTTTTCTCAAACTAATTTCGAGCGATCCATTGAGGAATCTCAGTTGTCTCTGGAAATCAACCACGACCAGAACCTTATCGCCACAAGCTGGATGAGAAACAATACGTGCAACCTACGTGCCTCATCCCTCTATCTTTCAGTCAAAGATTGATTAATCTCTTGGTTGATTAGCCAAGATCATCCTTGTTTCTCAGGTGTATCAAATTCTATGTTTTCAAAGTTACGGAAAGTAAATTCATTCTTAAACCTTTTGTTCAGTATGCCCAAATTAATGGCAGAATTCACCTCCGCTAATTCATTAGCCTATAAAGACAAATTTTTAAGCGCCTTAAGTGCAACCTCTAAATAAAAGTTCCGTGGATTATAGATTCAGGTGCGTCAGATCACATGACTGATGCTTATAACTTATTCTCCTCATATACACCATGTGTTGGTAACTTGAAAGTGAAAATAGAGGACGGCCCATTCTCTTTTGTCGTAGGAAAAGGGACTGTTAGGTTATCTTAGAATATAATTCTCGAGTCCGTACTTCATGTTCCTAAACTGTCCTACAACCTTTTATCTATTAGCAAGTTAACAAGAGATTCAAATTGTTCTGCTAAATTCCTACCATCCTATTGTGTTTTCTAAGATCTACCATCAGAAAAGACGATTGGAAGTGCTAAAGAATGCGAGGGGAAGTATTACTTTGACGAGACCGGCGTGTAAACAATATCATATTGCAAATTTTAATTCTAAATCTATCCTGACGAGTAACAAAATTGTGTTATGGCATTATAAGATGGGTCACTCAAACTTTCAATACCTAAAACATTTATTTCCATCATTTTTCACTAGTAAACACACTCACAATTTTCAATGTGAGATATGTGAACTTGCCAAACACCAATGAACCACTTTTCCAAAATCTCAATACAAACCAACAAAACCATTTGCCATGATTCATAGTGACGTATGGAACCCATCTCGAATCTCTAATCGAACCCAAACAAAATGGTATGTCAGCTTTATTGATGATCACACTCGACTGTCTTGGGTTTATTTGTTAAAAGAAAATTCTGATGTCCGAAATATTTTTATCAATTTTTATTCCATGATTAACACACAATTCCAAACAAAATTCCAAATTTTTTGGACCGATAATGGTAGAGAATACTTTAATGAAGTATTGGGAGTTTTTAAAAAAAAAACAAGGGATTATTCATCAAGGTTCTTGCGTTGACACTTCACAACAAAATGGAGTTGCGGAACGTAAAAATAAATATCTCCTTGAAGTTGCTCGAGCTTTATTATTCACCAGAAACATGCCAAAACTGTTTTGGCCGGATGCAATTCTTACCGCCACCTATCTCATCAACAGGATGCGAAGTTGTATTATCAATTTTGAAACACCTCTGCATAAATTCCAACAATTATTTCCAAACTCTTGTCTTGGCTCTAACCTAACCCTCAAAGTGTTTGGTTGTACCGCATTTGTTCATGTCCATTCACACAATCCGACCAAATTAGACCCAAGAGCAATTAAAAGTGTTTTTATCGGCTATTCTCCAACTCAAAAAGGTTACAAATGTTATGACCCATCTACTAAAAAGACTTTTGTTAGCCTTGAGGTTACTTTTTTTGAAAATACTCCTTTTTATTCGACAAGCTCACTTCAGTAGGAGAATTCAAACGAAGTTCGCTCATTTAGCCAATTCTTAAACATCGACCCTATGTTATCCACCTTCGATTTCATTCCTGTCACTCCTAAAATTTCTACACCTATTCCTACTGTCATCGAGCCTCAAATCCTCGATACCGAGCCATTCACACCACCTTATCTTACTATTCCAATTATAGGGGAGAACTTCAATTCTGGAGGGGATGCACAAAGTAAAAATAAATTTGATATGGTTTACTTGAAGAGGTCAAAATCAAATAATGTGGAGAATCTCACTGACGAAGCACCAAAAGAGTCTGAACGGGCGGTCAATCCTATCGCTCCGCAGCCTTTCCCTGGTAATATTGACTCCCTGGAACTTCCTACAGCTCTCAGAAAGCAATCTGATCTTGTACTCTTCATCCTATTGCAAAATCTGTATTTTATAATAATTTGTCGGAGCAGTTTCGTGCTTTCATGATTAACCTTGACAGCATTTATATTCCAAATGATATTGAGGAAGCACTTGGGGTACCAAAATGGAAAGAAGCAGTTCTGGGAGAAATGGGAGCATTAGAAAAAAATGGGACATGGAAAATAATGGATTTACCAACATGAAAGAAACCGGTAAATTGCAAGTGGTTATTTACGGTGAAATACAAGGCTGATGGAAGTGTAGATCGCTACAAAGTTTGTCTGGTTGCAAGAGGATTCACCCAAACTTATAGAATCGACTACACGGACATGTTCGCACCTGTGGCCAACTTAAATACAATCCGAGTCCTCATATCCCTAGTAGCTAATTTGGAATTTTGGATTGGCCTCTTCAACGACTCGACATAAAAAATGCCTTTTTAAATGGAGACCTAGAAGAAGACGTGTTCATGACTATACCACCAGGATTTCGTAAAAATGGCGATAATCAAGTTTGTAAACTAAAGAAGGCTCTTTATGGTCTCAAACAGTCGCCTAGAACATGGTTCGTAAGGTTTACGAAGGTGATAAAAGGGCAAGGATATCAACAAATTCAAGCAGATAACACTATGTTCTTTAAGCAAAATCTAGATGGTAAGAAAACTATTCTAATCTTTTATGTCAATGACATTATTTTGACTGGTAATAATGTAGTGAAAATTGAAATAATGAAGAAAACTCTAGCAGCGGAGTTTGAGGTAAAAGATTTAGGACAACTCAAATATTTTTTAGCAATGGCGATCGCGAGACCAAAACCTGGAATTAGTGTTTCCCAACGAAAATACATCTTAGATCTCTTAAGCGAGACAGGTATGCTTGGATGCAAACCAAGTGACATGTCGATGGAAGCTGGAAAAAGAATAGGTCTAGATGGAAAGCATGTTGAAAAAAATAGATAACAAAGACTTGTTGGTAAGCTTATTTACCTCTCACACACCCGACCAGATATTCCCTTTGCTGTGAGTGTAGTAAGTCAATACATGCACTCGCCAAGGGAAGCTCATATGGAACCTATGTACAAAATACTTAGGTATCTTAAAGGATCTCTGGGAAGAGGCTTTTTTTTCAAGAAAGATGAAAGTAAGAAAGTAGAAATTTTCATCGATGCAGATTGGGCAGGCGATCCAGATGATAGAAGGTCTACGACCGGGTATTGTACTTTCGTATGGGGAAACCTAGTAACTTGGCGGAGTAAGAAACAAAATGTTGTGGCTAGGAGCAGTGCAGAAATAGAGTTTAGAGCTGCCGAAAAAGGTATGTGCGAAGGGTTATGGATAAAGAAGCTTTTATGAGAGTTACAAGTCATGATAAAATTTCCTATAAAACTGTATTGCGTCAACAAAGAAGCCATAAGTATTTCCCTGCATCCAGTTTTACATGATAGTTCCGAACATATAGAAGTTGATATGAATTCTATAAAAGAGAAGTTTGAAGAAGGAACCCTATGTATGGTTTATGTCCCGACAAAGTACAAACAACGGACATTTTTACAAAAGGACTACATCGACAAAACTTCGATTTTCTTATTGGCAAGTTGGATCTGGCGAACATATACGATCCAACTTGAGGGGGAGTGTAAAATCTAAGTGATCTTGGAAGTAATTATTGGAGATATCAATGCATGTTAAAATGAGAGAAATATTCTAGCGACATCTTAAGAATCATCTGAGATTATTAGGCCAATATTATGTAATTATGTATTAGTATTTGTTTCCTTATTTACTCATGTTAGTGTAGTATAAATAGAGAGTGTAAATACTGATTTGCATAAATAATACATTATCTTTTTTATTTGTCTTCTTTGAATCAACAGAACTTAATGTCGGTACATACCCCCGACATATTTGGTTGATGTGTAGTTGAACTTAAGGTCAGTAGATACCCTGATTTTTTTTTTTTTTTGATGTGTCGTTGAACCTAATGTCGCTCTACCGACGTATTTTGGATGTGTAATTGAGCATAATGTCGGTTTAAACTTTTGTTATGCTTTATGAATTATCATTGCTTTCTTGGTTTTTTAAGTATTTAATAATTCCGTTTGCCTAATGTTTCGAGTGCAGTTACGCATTTCAGTTATAATTGAGTTTTGTTTTATTTACAACTGAAAAGTTAAGACAGAATAATAAATAACACACGAGACTTTTGATCACGGAGTTCGACATTCTCACCTTGTCTACATCTCCGAGGTACTCACCCAGTGTTTATTGATATTGTTAATCTTACAATAATCGACTCAACACTTTCAATACTCAATTACTCACTCAACTATTAAATTATTATTCCTACCTAACATCTCTCAATATCTAATAGCATCCCGTCATGATCGCTTAAAGTTTATTTCTCTGTCGTGTATAACGGTGTTTGATATCTCTAATCAGATGTCTATATTGTAAAACACACAAAATACTTGAATATCTTCTAGTCTTCTATTCCAATAACAGAAGATGTTTAATTCTTTTTTTATTTTTCTGATATTGCTCTGAATCATTGAAACTTGATGAACACGGTTTGGACCTTCTAGAATATATTTGACCGAATCTTGAGCTCAAAGTTTATGTCCGCCAGTTTCAGTTGAACTGAAATTGCAACTTCAACATGTAGTTGACCATATCTTGACAAAAACGTCACACATTACTGTGTGTATACTAAAATTTTATTATGAACATCTCAGACTATTTTTACCAATATGATGACAAACAGTGTGTCATTAGAATCTCGGATATATGACCTAACACTCATCAAACGCTGTTATTTTTTTATTATTAATAAATAATAAAAGGAAAAATTAAAGTTTGAATTGCATTTACTCATAATTTGCGACAAAATTCCAAATCTAAATTTAATATAAATATTGCATTTTCGAATTAAATAACCTGAAATTTAAATTTATTTATTATTTTGTTTGAAACTATTTACCGACGGAAAACCATGTCTAAATCAACCACCTATATTTTTTTATTGTATTTTACATTGACACGTACTTAGGCCGAAATTGTATGAGAAAAGTTTGTAATAAAATAAGATGATTATTTTTTGGTTTTTGTTTTCAAACAATCTAATGTCAGAATTTCTGATTTGGTTCTCCCTGATAGAAAATCAATTTGCACAGTGGAAAAAACGTGCCCAGATTATTAGGTTTAGTATGTACGTATATTATCAGAATTAAATAATTCTGTTTTACCATATATGTTTAGATCATACCGAATAATAAAAGGAAACAGATGGCGGCTGTGAGATGGAACAGATCGCATCAACTCTTCTACCTTATTCATGACCTAGCACATTGCTCCTTAAAAAAGGGTGAGCTCTTTTTCTATCTAGCAAATCTCAAAAATATTGTTATAAAAAACTTATACTTAGCCAAGAAAAGGGGCGTGCTAATGTAGGCTAAGATAGGGACTTGTAGGGTGATTCGGATAGAGCTCCTTAAAAAGATTTCGTGCTATCGTATCTCCTTAAAACCCGAGATATACACAATCAATTTAAATCGTGATTTATTCCACTAAAGATCATGACCGATCTCTCTACCATGATCCGAATATCTAATTCGTTCCAATTGTCAAACATGTTTATTATCTCCCCACGTAAAGATTAATCATATACTCATTTATTAAATTAAATCACTGACTGATTTCTTATTTGATAAACGTATTATCCCTAAGCATGTCCACTTAATTTATTTATCGTGTCGGATTATAAATCCACCTGCAGGGTTTACACGCACAAAACTTATAAGCTTCCTCAATTGAGTATCATAAATCCCTTATGGGACGTGGATTTATTTTATTACTAATAAACACTTATACGAATAATGCTGCCATCCAACTCATTAACTTTATTGACTCGTGACGATACGAATAATGCTGTCATCTAACTCATTAAGTTTATTGACTCGTTACGAATCTCACCATGTATGAATTAAAATGACAAACACATTCATACATGCCTAAATAGAAATATAGGAATTAAGAGCATAAACAATAACTATGACCATGAGTTATAAATCGTTTTGTCTAGTCAGTCACTAAATGATTATTTCATAACAGTCATGTTTAATACACACAAAACGCACTAGTAAATGGAGTTGGAATTTACCCGTTCCCTGTAGTCAAGGCATAACTACTAAAATCACGTACTACAACTCTACTGATGGTGTGTCCATTTCCATCTAAACTTGTAAGCATGTAACTTATATTATATTATAACCGACAGACTAATCTTCCGTTTATAAGCTATACTCTATACACTAGACCATCTACTAAATAGAATAATACGCACTTATTAAGTCATTCAAACAATAATGATAAATAAGAATTGCTCATATTATTCTTATTAAATAGATCAATTAAAAACATTGTCAAATATAAATCTAAAAACAAGCATGTCTTTTAGTATATTTCTAACACTCCCATCAAAAAGTTTGACTTAACCCCAATGATAGAAATTAAGGGGTTTGTTGCTTAACTGTGATGACCAAAAAGTCATTTCAATTTGATGACAAATTATGTTAATTGAACTTAATTAACTTCCGTATTCTTCATCAAGTTTGGTGACGATAGTTCATTCTAATTTCATCGCAATATTGAAATGGAAAAACCATCGTTTAATAAGTTTTAGCGACGATACTTTCCTATTAAGAACAAAAATTAATGTCACTCATGGAACAAGTACTGCTTAAAGGAAGAGTACACTAGATTGAGTTTGTATATTCACTGGAACAACTATTCGTTGGATATCAAAGTTACAAAAGATTGTTTCATTATCCACGATTGAAGTTGAGTATGTCGCTATGAGTAAGGCGAGTAAAGAGATGGTTTGGTTGCAAGTGTTCTTGGAAGAATTTAGACAGAAATTGGAGAAGGGCGATCTACATAGTGATAGCCAAAGTTCGGTAATGTTGGGGAAGAATCCGGTGTTTCATTCACGCACCAGACATATATTGATTCGTTATCGTTATTCGATTGATTTTGAAAGAGGGGATATGAAGATGGCTTAGCTGTAAGTGTTCTTGGAAGAGTTTGGGCAGAAACATATATAAGTAGCCAAAGTGTGATAATATTGGCGAAGAATCAGTTGCTTCATTCGCACATCAAACATATATTGATTCCTTATCATTTAATTCGATCATTTTTTAAAGAAGAGATATGAAGCCTAAAGGATTCCGAATAAAGTTGATATGTTAACAAAGATTGTTATGATTAATAAGCTGAAGTTGTGTATAACTTCGGTTAAACTCTATAACTACGAGATTAGAGTTGCCACTGCAGTGTAAATGTGTTTAGGATCCGAAATGTGTAAGTGATCCACAAATGGGTACTTTTTTGTGAAGTTCTCGAGTTTGTCACCAAGTAGAGATTGTTAACATTGAAGCAAAACTGAGCCAAAATGGTTTTGCGCTCTGCAGGCCCACTACATATGCAGTTTTGCTCTGCGCAGCCATTGTAATTTTTCATCCCTACTTAGGCTGCAGTTTACACTTTGTCCTAGGCATGTTTTCCTCAAGTTTTTTTAATTTCGCAAATTGGGGTTTATATCTAAGTGGATAATATATAAACCCCTTATGCCTCAATAACAAATACCACCGTAAAAAGAAAACATTTTGGATAGAGAGAGTTCCAAATACGTTAGAGGTAGTTCCATTGCTTTTTAAATTAAATCACATATAAGTTTTGCAATCCTCACTTCTATGAACATATATAATTGCTTGTTGCAGCGGTAGCGGAGACGTAATCATAGTCGGGAGAACTCTACTATCAAATCATTGTGTGTTTGTTTATTGTTTGTTTTCATTTTTATGAGTGATTAGTTCTTGTTATTTATTCATCTAATGATCTCATTGGATCATTGGAACGGGTCTAATTCACTAAAAAAACAAATAATCAACAAAATTATGAAACTAATTAAAGGAGTCAGAGAAAACCAAATCTGCAAAACTGCATTGGAAACGAACATTTAGAGATGAAGACCACAAAAAATAATATCATTCTTTCATCATCAAAGACTTTGGTTGTAGTCACAATGCTCGTTATATTTATATAAATGACAAACCAATCGTGAATAGTTGATACAAAACAAGATTATACAAAGCCGCACCACCCAGGCGTTCTTTCAATATAAAGGTCCATGCATTCGTTATCGTTTCACTCTCTTGAGGATACAATTTGAGGGAAATGATGGAGGTTAAAAATAACGGTTAGGACCCCGCGGCGATTGTAACACGCGCGGTCTGAAACCCTTAAAGATAGGGTCAAACCCTATATTTAAGATATTCCACAAAGTAAAGAAGACACTAAATCTATACGTACATATCTCATAAAGATAGGGTCAACCCCTTAAAGATACGTTCCTTAAGCATAAAAGAAAGCATATCCGGCAGCAAGACTAAAAGGTAGGCGAGGAGCCCACGTTAAAGCTTTCTCGTCGAGGGATATTCAATTATCCAAAGGGATAAATCTATAAGATCAATGCCTCTGAAGGCTAACGAAAGAAATATGGTCTCTCGGAAGAGCTCCCCTTGCCTGCGAGGAGAAGCGGCATCGCCCTTTCAGGGTAGCCAAGTCGATCAAAAGATACAAGAGATATAGCAGAATATATCTCAGCATGTCATTAGGGCTACACGAAGAAATAAAGAATATGTGATTGGTAAGATTATACCAATCATGAAAGATATGCCCTAGATCGCCTCCACCACCTATATAAGGGACTCACAATCCAAGAAAGAGATCATCTGAACTCATACAAACTCAGATATACACTTAATTATCGGGTATTACTAACCTTACTTACATTCAATACATATTTACATTCACAATCAAAACCCTAGGAGGTTTAACCTTCTCACTGCTCCGTAAGGTGAAGGAGGTTAAACGGTAGTCAAACCACCACATCCTCCTTGATCTTAGCTATTTATGCGCATCTCATAAAGAGCAACCTAGAAGTCTGGGCCAAGCCCTAGAAATGGGCTTTCTCATTGGCTCACAGCCTTTGAGTGGAGTTCATGCACTAGACCTAAGATTTAAGGTCTATCAAATGGCACCGTCAGCGGAAAAGATCCACAGTTAAAAGCTTGGATTCGCTATGCTAAAGAAGTTAAGCACAACTGATTCAAAGAAAGTGAATAATCGACTAACTGATCTTTCCTCAGATGGCCGGAAAAACACCAAGTCAAACAGATAAGAACCAGCCCGAAGAACACGTCATGCCCATCATGGGGACGAAGGCTCCCAATGCAAAAAACTCCCCTAAAGTATTCTCCGCCCCTTCCGAGGGGTTGACTGCTTCTTCCTCAAAACCCAAATCCCTCAGGCGTACAGAGTACGAGCACTACAAAGATCTCAAAACAGACATGTGCCAGAGAGCAATCGACTACGCAGAGGCCTCCTCACAATGTCGTAGTACTCCCATGAAAACCAAACAGCAAAAGGGAAAGCCAGCCTTACCCCCAGAAAATGACGAGCTTGGCTGTCCTCAAGCTGCCCCACGGGCAAAGAGCTCAAACTTAGAGCTCATCTTGGATAAGAGAGAGCACCACCACCGAGAAGTAACACCTGACCCCTCTCCCTTCGAGCCGAGAGGGGATTTTGTGAAGGAGGGTGGGTGACAATACTCGATGTCGGAAGCTCAGACATAGGGAAGGGAGAAGAAAACTAATGAAAATTCTCCTCCTTCCCCACAAGATCAACAGTATCTTAGGGCATGGACCCCATGCCTATAGTAGAGGCCTCTCACACCTCCCTCGCCCCCGAGCAAAGACCACGATGACGACAGTGACCCACCAAAGACCCCAGCAGGGCATATGGACCAGGACGGGGGACTTGCGCCTAAGAAGCTTCCTTTTCGGCTGTCTCAGAAACAGACGGGGTCCTTCCCCTCTTCCGAGAAATAGAGGCGGGAAGAGCCAACAAAAATTGAAAACAAGAATACTTAAAAAGAAAGAAAGGTACAAAGGAAACCCTCCACATGGCATAAATATCAAATTAAGGGTAGAGTAAAAAAAGAAAAAAACTGATACAGAGCTAGCATCTACCTCAAGATCCGGTAGCGGCACAGATAAGTCCAAGGGAAGCTTGACTCGAATAACCCCATCATCAGGACCATTACGGGTCTGGGGCATCTTTTGGCCCTTCACCATATCGTTCTTGGACCTGTTGTTGTGGTTGAAATCCGCAAGTTTGTAGGTCGCCTTGGTGACCCAAAAGGGATATATATCTTAGGCCAGGCTTTGGCAGTCAGGAGCAAAGTTCAAGAGGCAGCAGCAGGCTCTCGCATCTATGTAGGGAGTATCGCGAGGCCGCCAATAGTTGAGCCGGTGGGAAAGGGCGTGTTTGTTCCCCTTTGCAAAGATGACTTTGGGACGCTCCTCCATTGTGAGTGGGACCTGGGGAAACATAGTAGTGGAGCGAGGAGCTTGCACCGACAGACCAATCACGATCAGTGTGTCATGAAGGATCGTCTTGTTCACTGAAGGAATTACCACAACAAGCAAGTTCTATGCAGGGCGAGAAGAAAACTTTAGCTTCGGAATGCTATGGGCCTTCAGAGCTGCCCAGTTGTATATGTAGCATGCCATAACATGCTTGATGGTGAGGGGAACCCCAACCTCCTCTGCGAGGCAAAGGCTTCCTAAGAGAATGTGCCAAACATTTAAACCCATCTGGAAGGGGGAATTTCCAAGCGAACTAGAAAGTCCACCAAGAAGTCATCCTTAGGAAACCTCATGCCGTAGTGCGTGACGATGGAGGTAGGGAAAACTAGAGCCCCAAGCTCAGAATTGGAGGTGTCATCAAACACCTCAACATCATTAATCATATTATGAATCCGGATCCATCTTCTCCCATACATTTGAAGAGATAGACAGACACCGTCGAAGCACATGCCGCATCAAGGCCCATGTTGAAAACAACTGGAAGAAAGGGTCCCTCGGGGATAGGGAACTTCGAAGCAGGGATCTGCTCGGGACCTTCCTCGATTGCCCCATAGATAGCAGCCAAGGGGATAGTATCATACCTGGCCTTGAGTAACATCTTCGTCCATCATGACATGTTTCTCCTAAGCAATAGGCTCCTCGGGAGGAGCAGAAGGCCCCTCATAGTGTGAGGTGATCACAATGGCATAAGAATCCACTTCCATGCGGGAGGTAGACTCGGCCGTAACGAGCTCAAGGGGGTGGGAAGAAGAAGAGTGTGGTGGGGAAGCTATGAGAAGAGTTTGGAGTTTTTATTTTTACATGAGAGGAGCAATCTAATTTTTAAAGAGAGGATTTCAGAAAAGCATAATAAGAAGATCCCTAAGGATCCAGTATGTATACAAGAAAAAAGAAAATCACGAACTCCCACAAAAAATCCATGTAAAGATAAGAAAGTCTTCCCCCCAAGTTTCGGTTTTTGTGTAGAAGTGGGAGAAGTGGAAAAGTGTGTAAACTGCCAAAGGGCCCACTACTGCCATCAATAGCAGTAAAAGCGTGCCGAATCTTTGGAGCATGTCCACGTGTGAACATCCCATAAGTAGCAAGCTCTCCATCTCCCCAGTACACCATCAAATACCTCGTATAAGGCGCAGCCGTTATAAAAAAGTAATGGGAAGTAACAGACCCCCACGAAAAGGAAAAAAAAACTCTTATCTTGTCAGCGAAGCAGACGTGCCTCGAGAAAGCGGGAGGACGTCATCGAATACGTCAGTGGCCTATGACCCTTCCTTTCCTGGCTGTTATTTATAAGGCAATTTTTATATCCCTCGACGAGGAAGATCTCAAGCAAGTAAGAACTCTTAGCACGAATCAAGATGTCTGCTCCGTCTCTCGTGACGAATTCAAGGGCAATGGGCGTAGAAAGGGATGCCACATGGGATCCAAATCTCCTATCGTCTGCTGAAGAATGACGCGAAGGGGAATATGATTTAGGATAAAGCTGAGAACACTGATGAGTCGAGGATCTCTCAAGGAGAAGAATAAAACAAGAGCTCCAAGAGCAAGAACAAGGACTTAAAAACTGGGAGATTCCGATCCTCACGCTCCCACAGTTGGGGAGCTGTTGATGAAGGTTAAAAATTAGGATTAGGACCCCGCAGTGATTGTAACTGGTGTGTTGTCGCAAGCAACCAAAAATAAAACTAAAATCCTAAAAATAATATGTAGTAGTGGGAGTAAGGTTCATTTCCATAGAGAGTATCTAGCCTAGTTCATGTAACTTGAAATATAAATAGGGGGTTTTTGCTGTAATAGTTAACTAATAAAAATAAGAAATAACACTTTTAAAAAGAATAGTTGTAATTAATATGAGAGACAAATATTGGTCTAGTTTAACATCCAACTCGGAATTTAATACTGATCATCAATGCAAATATAAATCAATTAACGTTTTGAATATTTATCGTTGGAATAATGTTCCTATCTCTCCTTATTTATATTTTATTAGAAACAAGCGATCTAATAGACCCTTACTATCAAACAACCCTAACACAAGCGTTTAAGATTTAATTTAACAATAGCCTTGATGATTAGAGGGGTCGATAAAGCTAAACAACACAAGCAAAGAAGTTGTATTTAATTTAGTTGATTGTTCTTCCTAAAATCTAATAACCTCAAAGCAGAAAATTATTAAAGTGATAAAGCCATAACTTTGGTCGGTCGCGTTAGGCTTTTCAACAATAATATAATGGTAAATTAAATGTAAATAATGAACACTTCTTGGTCTTTATTATTGATCGGATTATTACACTTGATCGGATTATTACACTTGCTCGGATTATTACTTATTTATTACAATTGTGCTCGATTTTGACTATTTAATCTCTTATATTGGTCGATCTCCTTTTTCTTCGATACTCGGCTCTTTCGCTGTTCGGTTTCCTTCTTAATGGCGAGGCTTTGACTAGTTTCTCTCTTTTCTCAACTTCTCTCTATAATTTTTGAATAGATTTTCCAGGGGCTTTCTAGGAGAGGTAGTTGGCCATTTATAGGCAACTACGCCTCCTTGGATGTTGACAAGTGTCTCCATCTTAGGGGGTTTTTTAGATATGGGTCCCTAGTTAAATGGGTTTGGGCTTTTATTAATATCTACCTCTATTTTCTAGGAAAGGCATGTGATGACCCATCAAGCATTGGATACCCATTTATGAAGTGTGGGTCGATTGCTACCCGAATAGAATATTCGGGTCTAATTTTTATGTTCTATCAAGTGCTCCCTGACTTCCTCGGCGTGGTCTCCATGTCGAGGGAGTCATGATCGGTCGGTCGAAGATATTACTTCGGTTTTGCTGTTCCCAAGGTTACATCGAGATATGCTATAGACTCACGACTGTTCCCTAAAGCCCATTTGAGGTCATTAAGAGGTCCAATCTTGGTACCCTTTTTCGAGGAAAAACCCTTGATCTTCCCCACATTTATCTACTATAAAGGTGCCCCATCCCCCATTATCCTATTTATTATTACTTCGACTGTGGCACGATGGCTTCTCCCAATGGTTCGACAGGAGACAACTCTTCAGATTAGGTTGCTTACTTGGAGAATGAGGTCAAGAAGGTTCGCGTCCTGAAAAAGAAATTGGCGGACGTGACCAAAAGGTTGTCTGATATGGATGCGGAGCACCATATGACCATGGCTGATAGGTGTTGGCCCGTGCGGCTAACCTTAGAGGGGGGGGGGGGTGAATAAGGTTTTGGCGATTTTCGCCTAATTAAAATTCTAAGCAACTAACCACCCAACTAATGCAATTCTAAGCTTAAGCGTTATAACAAGAGTTAAAGAATTGCTAAAATTACTTAACGCAAACAAGAAAATAAGCAATAAAATAAGTTGCGTAAAGTAAAAGTAAGGGAAAGGAATTGACACCGCGATTTATAGAGGTTCGGCAAACGCGCCTACGTCCTCTCCTCGGTACTACCGAGTATTTCACTAAAAATGTTCTTGCGGATATTACAAATCCTATTGAGCTCAATCGACCGATTGGCTCACCCTCTACCCGGGGTTCCTACTCTTGATACAAGTGCAAGAGAACACGTCTACGAGTCTACGACTCCCCCTCAATTTATGAGTACCCGAATGAAAAACCTAGAGCTTTTAAGCTTCACTTGCTTACAAAGCCTCTACCCGTTCACTCGCTCACAATTGAGTTTATAAAACACTCGATACAAATTTAGTTACAAAAATGTAACTTCGCTCACGATTCTAATTGCTTCTTAAAAAGCTAATTGGTGAGTTGTTGATGATGATCGAGCTTGAATCTCCTTTTCTTTGATTTCCTTCTTTCTCGAATATATTCACCAAAATGGTGATTTTAGGGTTTTTATGAGAGAGGTTGAAGGATGTTAATAGATATTGTAATTGGTAATTTAGGAGAGAGATTGGAGTGGTTTATATAACAGCAAAGTCTGTTTTTCTGGGTTATGACCGTTGGAAGTTTTAACAGCTCATTTCCAGAATAAGCTGAAAAGCTGTTTTCGAAAACTGCAGAAAATGATCGGTCGTTTTCTACAGTCGATCGGTCGTTTTACAGAAAACGATCGGTCGTATTCTGAAAACGATCGGTCGTTTTTATACTGGACTCACTGGAAGAAATTGGATCAAAAACGATCGGTCGTTTTTGTCCAGTCGATCGGTCGACTGTAATCCTGGTCCCGTAAATGTTCGAATGCTCATAACTCCTTCGTTTTAGCTCCGATTTTGGTTCCGCTTGAACCTATGGCTTCGTTATCGAATGCTCTATCATTTAACAACCTGAAATGTACATTTTCTCTTCTTTGGAAAATACAAGCATTATATCAATGAAATAGAGAAATAGTAAAATCATTAAAACATAATCAAGGTTATAATCAAAATCATTATTGAACTCATGTTCAACAATAGGGATTGGGCCTTCGAGCGTATAAAAAGGCTCGAGGCTTCTCTGGCTAAGCAAAAGGCAGCAAAAAGTGCCTATAAGCTTGCCTTCAAGGAGTTGCATGCTCGGTCTGAACCGAGTCTGGATGACGACGAAGGAAGCTCTTCCTCGGAATAATTAACTATTGTGATTTCTTTTGTATTAGATATCATTTCCCTGTTGTAATCACTATCGAAAATATTAATAAAATGTTTCTTTATTTTCGCTCTTGTCCGTTTATCTTCTTGATACCTTATGGGATGACTTAATTGGACTTGAACTGTAGTTGGTTAGCCGTAACTATCTTTGGGAAGTTCAACAAGGTTAGTCTTTTTTCGAGGTGACCTTTGATCTTCTCCATTTGTCTAATAAAAAGAGGGCTTCACCTTTCTCATAATCCATCAACTACTTTTTGACATCTTCTTAGTAAAATCATGGCCTCTCCTAATGGTCCTGCTGCTGACGACTCTTCTACCTATATTGCTTATTTAGAGCGCAAGCTTAAGAGAGCTCGTAATGTGAAAAACAGGGTTGCTACCACGGCTAGAGAACTTCTTGAGGTCAAGAAAATGTTGTCTGACCTGGATGCGTCCCATCATGCAACTATGGATGCTCGGGATTGGGCATTCGATCGGATAGACAGGCTCGAGGCTTCTCGGGATAAGCATAAGTCGGCTAAAAGGCCTTATAAGCTTGCCTTCAAGGAGCTACATGCTCGGCTGAAGAAGAGGGCGGACAATGTCGAAACAAGCTCTTCTACTGGATAGCTTAGCTGTTGTATTTTTTCTTTCTTTCGTTTTTGTTGGGTTTCATCACCAAGTTGTAACTGAACTGTCGAAATTAATAAAATAATCCCTTCTCATTCTTGTTTGCGTATCTTCCCAATAGTTATTGAATGACATAATTAGGACTTGAATTGTGGTTAATTGGGCATTAAATGTTTCTTTTGAGAAGCTCGAGGGTTTGTCTATCTTCGAGATGACCTTTGGTCTACCCCTTGTTTCTTCCTATAAAAGGGGACTGTCCCTGTATTCTTTGTGCACCTCATTCTTTATTATCGTACAAATGGCTCCTCCTCGTGAAGATAGTGGTGACAACCTTCATGAATACGTTGCCCATCTCGAGGAGGAGGTTAGGAAGGCTCGTATCCTCGAAAGGAGGGTTGCCTTTTTAACCATGGAGGCTCGCCGAGCTGACAAGATGGACGAGCGCTTGGAGGCCATGGAGAGTGAATATCATAAGTCTCTGATCGAAAATATTGGGGCTCATGCTCGGATCAAAGAGCTTGAGGCTTCTAGAAATAGGCACATTGCTTCCAAGAGGGCTTACAAACTGGCCCTTAAGGAAGTGTATGCTCGGTCGAAGGGGAAGCCGAATAACGAAGCGGGCCCTTCTATGAAATGATTTTATTATTTTTATTGTATTTCCTTTATGTTGACTGCCTCTTCTATAATAAAGTATCAATTAATCAATAAATATTACTTTCCCAATGCAATTTATTTGACCGCGCATGCTTGTGGCTTCATTAATGCTTTTTCTTAGGTTTTGTGTTTGACCTTATCCACTGGACCTTCTTAATCTCTGTATCTAGGGACCATTGAGATTTCTTGAGCCCTGTGCACAAATCTTATCCTTTATATCTTAATTGCTGTACTTTTTCTAGATTGACACGTGCAGAGGCTTTTCGAATTTCGCCCTCTTTTAAATACTAGCGTGAATCCAAGCGTTTCTTCTCAAGGGACTCAACTTTTAATAACGAATGGTTGCTCTTTCCCACTTAAACTTTTCCTAACAGACGCATCTTTTTAATTACCCCTGTTTCCAAGAGTCTTTTTGACGAACGGTTGCAATTCCCCACACTAAACCATCCTTAATTTTTCTATAAATACCCTCTCAAGATATGGATTTATTCATAATCTTTTCTTCATCTCCCCTTACCATATATAGAACTTTATCCCATAATCTTTTTAGAATGGTCAGTTCTTTCACCAAATCTGCATTGGTCTTGCAAGTGGAGGCTTTTGAAGCTTCCTATGGTCATGCATTAAAAGTGTTGAAGGATGCTGAGGAGGAGTTAAAGGTGATGCGTTATCACCATACCGAGATGGTTCGGGAATTAACTTGGCTAAGATCCGAACTGGATTATTGCCGACGTGCTCGTCAGGCTCTAGTTGAAGAGAATGAGGTGTTAAGGGGGAACCCAGCACTTCGAGACAGGAATGTCTCTGCCGGGCCCTCTCATCGATACCGATCGACCTCCCCCTAACCTCTCCATTTTCCTTTTTTTTTCTTTTGATTTTCTTCATTTCTTCATCTTTTCTCATCTCTTTTTTTTTTATATCCTTCTTATGCTTCTTTTTTCTTTTTTATCGTGTTCCTTTTACTTTATTCATCCTCCATTTTCTTTTCACCACCTCTAGCTCTCTCTACTTTTTTCCTTTTCCTCTTTCTTCCTCTTCTTTCTCACCACTACGACGTAACAATCAACCCTGTGATCCTAAGGGTATTGTGTTACTTCTAGGGTTTTTGTCATTTTTCATTTTCCTCTTCTTGCTTTTCACTTCTTCTTTATGTTCCTCTTTATCGTCACCTGCTGTTCGCCGTATCTGTTGGTATTGTTGACCTGCTTAGGACACGTTGTCTCCTGATGTATTAGACCACAATGTAGTAGATTTTCTTTCGATGTAGTCCTCTGATGTAATAGTTTTTCTTTCGATGTAGTCCTCTGATGTAATGAACAGTGATGTATCTCACTTTTATTAATGAAAATTTCCTTTGCCCCTTTATATTGCACTTCTTTTTATGTGGCACTAGTGGTTTGTCGTTTTTCCGAAATCCAGATCTTTGAATATCTTCTCTATTTTCTGATGTACTGTGATATCAGATGTATGTAGATGTACTGTCGATCATAGGTGCATGCTCCCAAGTATGTCAGGAACTATGCAAGTTTCCAAGCACTTGTCAGAAAATATCATGTTATCTTTTCTCTATAAATACTCCTCTTCTTTTCTTTAGTAGTTACCCTCTTTTATCAACTCTTAATTTTTTGTTTTTTCTCTCATCTCCTACTTCTCTTCTGTACTATAACAATTTCCCAGAATGTCTGGACCTGTGGTGAGATATCATGCTCAGATGAAGGGCTTGGATACTGAGGTATCTCGGGTCCGTCGTCGAATGGGAAGGCTTGAGAAGGAGTACGGTCTTTTGGCCTTGAGTTTGTTCGGCTCTCACCCCGAAGAGACAGTGAAATGGACCGAGATTTCGGCCTTGAGTCGTCAGCTTGATCACTTGTTGCTTCAGAGAAATCATCTGGCTAACTCCTGGTATGATGCCGAGGAGATTTGGGACCATGCTCAAGACGAGTTCGATAACTCCCCTCAAGGCCTAGCTAACATGATGGTTAGGAATGCTCGGCTGGAGGAGCGCGTCATGGTTCTCCCTAGTGAAATCCGAACTCTCTACGGAGAACGAAAATTTGGTTGCCATGAATGATTCCTACCAAGCTCGGTTGAACTTCTCTGCTCGTTTTGCTTTCTCTCGGTCTGTTAGTTCGGTTTTTCCACCCATTGATCCTTAGTTAGATTGGACTGGTTTTCTGATGTATTTCCCGTTTTGGAACTTGTATTATTATATATTTTTTTTGTATTTGAATCAGATGTATCTTTTCGTATCTCGTGCTTTTGTCTTGTGAACTGTTGCGACACCTCGTGCTTCGTGCCCTTTGACTCTCTATAAATGCTCCCTATTGCTTGTACTTCATTATCCAATCTTCTTTTCTCTCTCTTGTTGATAATTTTTGTTTCCTCTAACTTGCTTTTGTTTGAGATGGCTCCCATTACTAGATCTGCCTCCAAAAAGAAAGCCCTTCTGGAAGAGGAGCCTACCTTCTTGCTACCCCATCCCCCTGGTTTTGGGGAGGAGGATTTGACTCCTCTTCAGCTAAAATAGATTGAGATGTCATGGCTGAAACATAATCTCAAGTGTGCTCAGACTGAAGTGAGGAGGTTTAAACAATATTGGGATGCGGAGGGCATTGCTCGTTTCAAAGCCGAGCAAAAATGCAAGTCTCAGTCTTACTCCTTGCAGCAGGCTGAGATGGCGATTGCTTGTTTGATTAGGGAGAAAGAGCGTCTGGAGGAGCTCTTGACGAAGAAGGATGCCGATATGGGGGGTAGTTCTAAGAAGTAGGATGGTGTATTTTCTTGTAAAAATTTTCTCTTTGTTTGTATTTTTGTGTTTTTCCCCCTTGTGGATGAATAAAACTTTTGCTTTACACTTGATTCTGTCTATTCTGTTTTATTTCTTGTTCACTTTGCCTTTGTCTAACATATGATGTTTCAGTATACACCGAGCAATGTGCCTGGTTATCCCCCCGGAGAGCGTTGTTAGACTTGATGCTTAATGCCGTCAAGCTAGAAACGGTCTCCGTCCACCTTGTTCGGTGTGTCCTTTCGGTAAGGAATGGTTGGGCGTCGAGGATCTTAATGATGTTTGGATAGGAAATTTTGACCCAATGCCTGGCCCAAGTGGGCCCATTTGTGGAAAAGGATTTTAAGAAGCTTGCCGGAATACCCGCCGACATACATGTTCGGCTTCCGATATCTGACAAGGAGGTGTTGGGGTTTGTTCCTGCCGGCGAGGTAGCTGTACTTTCCTCGGCATTCTTTACTGGGGGTTTAAGACTTCCTTTCAGTAAGTGGGTGGCTTCGTTCTTTGAGGCCGTCCAGATTGCTCCGACCCAACTGGCCCTGAATGGTTACCGTACTCTAAACGGTATTCAAAGGTTATCGGAGTTGGCCGGAATACCGATCGAACTAAAGGATGTGTTCGGGATCTATAGTTTGAGTTTTGAGCATCGTAGCTCGTATCTGAAGACAATGCGTGCCTTCTGTCGGCTTGTCTTTGGTCTGCCGGATACCAACAAGGGGGATAACCTTGGTGTTGTGATTGTTTCCGGTAATTGGGGTTGTGTGGGACACCAAATTCCCGGACCTGCTACCAAGGCTCCCACTATTCCAGACCACGGCGCTCCGAATGTCGAGGCTCTCTTAGCTCTTTGGAAATGGTGGGGGCCTGGACCGACGAAGGATCCAGCTAGCCGTACTGCTCCTATGCTTCTCGGGTACCCTGCGGGGCCAGTGACAAAGGGGAATCCTGTGCACGAGATCCCTAAAGAGCCCGAGGAGGAATTCTTAAAAGTGGTCCGAGCTCGGAGTGCTGCTCGGGTAGGAAAAAAGATCGTTCGTTCAAAGCGTCGTGGATCTGACCCCGTCGTTGGAACAACGAAGAGGGCTAGGGGGACCGATACATCGGTCACCGAGGAGGCTGCTAACGTTTGTACGGGTGAGGGGGTGTTGAGTGCTTTCCAAGGGGATACCACCGAAGATGCCCCTACGCCTGGCGAGGTATGTGTACATGTATATTGATTCTCTTGTCTTTTGATTGTTGTTTTGTTCTCTAGTTCTTTGCTTCATTGGTTATCTGGTTTCAGCTACTGACTTCTCCATTGGTTACTCTCGCTCTTGCCCGGTTTATGGGTATTATTGTGTTTCAGGGGTCGATCGATAACATATTCGAACATATAAACCTTCTGGTGAATATGGACGTGGATACGATGACCCTGCCTGTCATCTCGCATGTGCGTGCCGAGGATACGAAGGTTCTTCCTGTTACGTCACCCATCCGTACTGAGGATGCATGCGAGCACAGGGCCCCTGAGACTGCTCCTTCAGGGAAGGAGGTGGAAGTGGAAGTTGACAAAGAGGCTGTCGTGGATGTTGTGGTGGGTGGTGAAGATGAGGTTGCCGAGGAACCTGAGGAGGTGTTGGAGGACGGGGTGGCAATGACCCGTTACATTGACCGATGTGGGGGTGAGCTGTTGAAGCAACCCCGAGCCTTGAAGATGGGGTATATTGCTCTTAAACCCCTCGCTTTCAAGGATGCAGAAAAAATAGCTGCTCGGCCTATAATGTCGGTTATAGAGCAGGCCAACGCTGATGCGCTGCGGGTATGTTGGGCGCGTATTTTGTATTATATGTCATGATGCTCGTATTTTGGCCGAAATCTAATGTTTTGAAGTACAGGTTGTCTTGAGTACCGTGGTGTTGAGGGATCAGATGGCAGCATTGGGGGCTGATAAAGAGAAGCTGGTGGCCGAGAAAGAAAAACTCGTCGCCGAGAATAAAATCCTGGGCGATAATTACGACAAGTTGTCGGCGAATTTCATGCGCCTGATCGAGGATGTCGGTAAGTTGGAGGATGAAAAAGAGAGTATGGTCGATAAGTACGACCAACTAGAGGATGAGAATCTGCTCATGGCCGAGGATGTTGAAGCCGAAAAGGCCGAGGTTACTGCTCTGAAAGCAGCGCACGCGGAGGAGCGGACAAGGTTCGCAATGATGGCTAATTTTTCCGTCTATTGCGCTCATGTGCGTGCGCTTAATTTCGCAAAGGTTCCTTTGTCGGATCGGGCGTGGTCGGAATTGGTGTACCCCTGTCCTCATGGTGCACCTCCTAAGCCTCAGGATTGGGCCAACCTCCGAGACGAGGAATTTTATAGTATTCCTAGGCGTTCCTTTGATAACACGCCATGTTGGGAATTTTATAGTATTCCTAGGCACTTCGGCCATGTTGGGAATTTCATAGTATTCCTAGGCACTTCGGCCATGTTGGGAATTTTATAGTATTCCTAGGCACTTCGGCCATGTTGGGAATTTCAGCTACACTGGTTAGACAGCATGATAAGACACTTTATTTATTCAAAGGACAATGACATTAAGCTAGAGAGGTAAGGCGGCACCTGTATTTGTACTGATGAGATGGCTTATATGTAGTACTTCTTTAGGTTAGCCACATTCCAAGAATTTTTCTCCCCTCTGTTATTTTCGAACAGAACGCTTTTGAGTTTGTAGGTAACCGGGCTTGTTCTTTTGACGATCTCGTATGGTCCCTCCCAGGTGGGGCTCAACTTTCCATGTATTTCATTTCGGGTATAGACCATTACTCGTCGCAGCACCAGTTCTCCGACCATGAACTCCTTGGTCCCTTTCACCCTCTTGTCATATGTTTGTTTCACGCCTTGTTGATACTTTGCTAGTGTGAGAGCTGCTATCTCTCGTTTCTCGTCTATCATGTCAAGTTCTTCTCTCATTCTTTGTTCATTGTTTCCCTGCTCGACTAAAGTTATTCGGAGCGTGGGTAGCCCAATTTATGTTGGTATGATGGCCTCGACACCGTATGCTAAGCTAAAGGGGGTTTCCTTAGTGCCCGTCTTCGGCGTAGTTCGGCACGACCACAAGATGTTGAGTAGCCGCTCGGGCCATCTCCCCTTTGCTTGCTCAAGGGTTGTCTTGATGCCTCTAGTATTGTTCGGTTTGACACCTCGGCTTTCCCGTTTCCTTGTGGGTATGTCGGCGTCGAATAGAGCTTTCGGATACCTAGTTCCTCGTACCACAGTTGTAATTGGGCATCTTTGAACTGGGTTCCGTTGTCGGCGACAATAGCGTACGGTATACCGAACCTGGTTATGATGTATTCCCAGATGAATTGTTTGACGTTGCTGGCTTTGATTTCTCGGAGGGGTTTAGCTTCAACCCATTTGGTGAAATAATCCGTCACGACGATCAGATACTCCACGCTTCCAGGTGCTTTTGGGAGTTTTCCGATCAAATCTATTGCCCATTGTGTGAACGGCCATGGAGCCGATACGGGTGCCATCAGAGACGAGGGGAGTCGTGGTATTTTGGCGAATCGTTGGCACTTATCGCAATGTTGGACATATACATCCGCGTCTCGCTTGATATAGGGCCACCAATACCCTTGGGTGACTACCTTGTTTGCAAGGGATCGCCCTTTGATGTGTGCTCCGCAGGATCCTTCGTGGATTTCCTCCAGGACCGGCAATTGTAGCTCGGGAGGTACGCACAGTAGGTGGGGTCCCCGGTAACTGGATTTGTACAGTTTGTCGTCCTCGGATAGCCAAAACCGAGGAGCTTTTCTCGTAATTTTCAGCGCTTTTATCTTGTCGGCCGGGAGCGTTCCGCTTCGCAGATAATGAGTCATGTCATCCATCCAACCTAGTTCGTACTGCACTGACGTCACTCGGTCTACCCTTTTAATAATGCTCGGGGTCATCAGTAGTTCCACTGTGATCGACCGGGTGTCGGTCAATGTTAATGTCGAGGCTAGGGTGGCCAAGGCATCGGCATGTGCATTTTTGGTGCGATTGATTCTGATTAACTCGCACTGTTCGAAGGTGGCCATCAAGCTTTGGACTTTCTCTTGATAGAGGATCATCCTGTCATCTTTGGCTTGGTACTCGCCGATGGCTTGATTGACGATAAGCATGGAGTCTGAACTTGTAACTAAGTGGGAGCACCCGAGGGACCGGGCGACGAGCATGCCATTTATCATGGCTTCGTATTCTGCCTCATTGTTGGTAGCTCGGAAGCCCAGTTTTATGCTTTTTTCGATGATTGCTCCCTCTCTAGACTTTAGGACGATCCCTGCTCCGGATCCGTCCTTGGTGGCTGATCCGTCGACATGTATCTGCCAGTGTGATTGTGGAGAGAGTGTCAATGGCTCGTCGTAGCCTTCGGTGAACTCCGCGACGAAATCGGCCAAGACTTGTCCTTTTATGGCATGTCAGGGTACGAACTCGATATGAAATTGGGATAGTTCGACCCCCCAGGCGGCAACTCGACCGCTTATGTCTGTCCGTCGAAGTGACTCTTTGATATGAAATTTCGTGTATACCCGGATCTGATGAGCTATAAAATAGTGTGGCAACTTCCTAGTTGCGACGACCAATGCCAGACACAGCTTTTCCAATGGTAGGTAACGTGTTTCGGCTTCGACCAGAGTCTTGCTGACGAAGTAGATCGGAAATTGTTCGCGACCTTCTTCTCTTAGGATAACTGCACTCACAGCTGTAGTGGAAACTGCTAGGTAGCATGCCAGAATATCTCCTTTGTTCGGCCTTACCAGCAGTGGCAGCGTCCTCAAGTACTCTTTGAGATTGTTGAATGAAGCCTCACATTCCGGGTCCCACACGAATTTTCTATCCTTCTTGAGTGATTCGAAAAACGGTCATCCCTTGTCTGCGGATCGACTGATGAACCTGCTCAATGCGGCCATCATTCCCGTGAGCTCTTGTACCTGTTTCTTATTCTTGGGCGCTGCTAGGTTCTGTAGAGCTGTGATCTGATCGGGATTACCCTCTATTCCTCGTCGGCTGACCATGTGCCCTAGAAATTTTCCTTTGCTGATGCCGAAGGCACACTTGCTCGCATTGAGTTTCAGTTTGTGCTCTCCCAACGTCCGGAAGACATCTCTGATATCTTGGAGGTGGGATGTAGCCCTTTCGCTTTTGACGACCATGTTGTCTATGTATACCTCTATCGTCTTCCCTATATGATCTCGACATACCCTGGTTATCATCCTTTGGTATGTTGCTCCCGCATTGCGCAGGCCGAACGGCATTACCGTGTAGCAATAATTTCCTAAAGGAGATATAAACGACGTCTTTTCTTGATCTTCGTGGGCTAGGGGAATTTGGTGGTATCCTGAATATGCGTCAAGAAAGGTCATTCTTTCTGCTCCCGCAGTCGCGTCCACCAGTTGATCAATCCTAGGAAGGGGAAAGTGGTCTCTCGGATAGGCTTTGTTGAGATTGGTGAAGTCTATACAGACTCTCTCCTTTCCGTTCTTTTTTGGGACGACGACTGGATTGGATAACCATTTGGGATAGAAAACCTCCCTTATGGCTCCAGCCTCCAATAGCTTTTGTACTTCAGTGATTATAGCTGCCCTGTGCTGTACAGACACTTTTCTGCTCCTTTGAGCTATCGGCTTGTACTCGGCATTAACACTTAGGTGGTGGCATGCCGTTTCGGGGTCTAGGCATGGCATGTCTTTGGGACTCCAGGCGAATTTATCAACGTTGCTGAAGAGGAATGCTTCCAACTCTTCGGATTCCCGTTTTGGAAGTTTATCCCCGAGGAGGAAGTAGTGCTCTTCGTCCATATCATGGATATACACCTTCCTAAGTGTTTCTCCTACTTGTTCTTCAACAACCCTCTCAGTTTTGGATATTTGGTTGATCAGCTTCTTTGTGCTGGTGGGTTGTTCGACAACGATCAGCTGTTTTTGTAGGGCTGCGGTAATGTCTTCACAGCGTCTTGAATCTTCTTGACATCCTCTGGCTGTCTCGATCTCTCCCCTGTCATTTGGGTATTTGACTTTTTGGTGGTAGGTCGAGTGTATGGCCCGCATGGCATGCAGCCAAGGTCGGCCCAAGATTGCGTTGTGGCCGGAGTTGTCGTTGACTACTAAGAACTCCACTGGAACTGAAACGGATCCAGTTGTGACATTAAGGACGATCTTACCCAAAGGTTTAGTCGTCTCGGAGATGAACCCGATCAATGTGACATCGGTGGGCTGGAGATCTTGTAGCTTGAGTTCCATTTTGTCGAAAAGCTCTCTGTACATGATGTCACAAGAGGCTCATTGGTCGATAAGCACCCTGCTGACCGTGTCGAGGCCAATTTGAACACGGAGATTAATGGCGTCCCCATGGGGATAGATCACCCCTTCCTCGTCAAGACCCGAGAAGGAAATGGGGGGATGTCGTCGGGGCGTGCATTGTCTTTTAGAGGTCGACGCTTGTGATGCCTTGGCTACCTGGCCTAAGTGCGCCAGTTGCCGTTGTCGTGATCGTTCTCCACCTGTTCCCTTGGGTCGTGACATGTGAACGACGTTGATCGTTTTGCCCTGCCGGTTGTCGGCTCCCTCGATGGCCAGTTGTTTGCCTTTAATCCCCGCGCCTTTGATGAACTTGGCTAGGTATCCCGCATCACCCCACAGGTTCATTTTCCATCACAGGTTACGGCAATGCTCGGTGAGGTGGCCGTGATCCTCGTGATATGTGCAGAAAAGCTTGGAGTCTCTCATATTGGGGGGAAAAGTGATCGGTTATGGTCGGGAGTACCAACTTTCCCTGCATATATCCTTTAGGATATCTTTAGCGGACATGTTGAAAGTGTATCGTAGTTCGACCGGTCCGAAGATATTTCGGCGTTCCCTCTCTTGGAACCGACCTTGTTGGAGCGGTTTGGGGGGCATTGGATAAGTGAGCTGGAGCGGTTTATGTTCGTTGATCGGTGTTGGGTATACGATCTGGAGCGGTTTGGGCTCAAGTTCTCGTTGTCGCTCTACCCTCCTATGGACCTCGGGACCTTTGTCCTTCCTGGTCGGTTTGAATGCTTCTTCCTGGTTGTTCCTGGCTCTTTTGCGACCCACCTGTGCTTCCTGAACCGTTTCTCTTCTTGGTAGGGTTCGGTTGAGGAAGCGAATTTCATCATTTTTATCAGTGAGGTGGGTACAGTAGGCCAGCATAGAATCCGTGGTCGGAAAGTCTTTGCCTATGAACTTCCTTCTCGCCCAATAGCCATTAGCGATGGAGTTGATAAAGTTCTGGATGGCTATATTATTGGCGTATTGTGGAATCTGGTTTGCTACGTCGATGAAACGTATGCAATAGTCGTTGAGCCTCTCATTCGGCATCATCGTCATTTTCAGAAGGGTTTCGATGCTAACCTTCTTTTTCCTATAGGCAGCGTATCGAAAGGAGTACGCTCTTAGCAGCTCTGTCCGGTCTCTTATGGAGCCCCGTGGTAAGTTGTGATACCACGACGAAGCCTCTTGTCCCAAGCTGTTTTTGAAAAATTTGCACATGAGTGCCTGGTCATCACTCCACAATTCCATCTTTGTCTTGTAGTGCCTTAGATGGTCGATAGGACAACTCCTTCCATCATAAAGCCTGAACTCAGGGATGACGAACCCCGCCGGATTGCGATATCTCGTGATCTGTTTGGCGCATGGGGTTTCTTGGCATACGTTTCATGCCTGTTGGAACGCGTCATCTGAGGCTTGGTAGGGGGGGTATCCCCCCTGATGGGGTGGTGGGCCGTATCCTTTCTTGGTCATGTGTTCGGGATATCTATCGTCGTTCGTGTGGGTGTCGAGGACATGTTCCCTATGACTGTTTGGGTGGACGATTATCGGAGGGATCATCTCTGGGACATTGCCCCCTTGATGGGGCACTCTTGTATCGGTTCGTCGCCCTGCTGCTTCCAGGGCGGCCCTGTAAGCTGAATCTTCCGCTTCACGGCGTAGATCTTTGTCTGTATTGGCGAGTTGGGTAATTGGCAATGCGATTCCGGCTGCTGTCATGGCCGTCATGCATGCCGCCAGTTGAGCTTGTAGCTGGGCGTAGTTCCTTTCATCGGTTAATGGAACAACGTGTTGTACTTCCACCGTGGGTGGTGTAATTATCCTCGGCGGATGAGTCGGTAGTCGGGACAACTGTTCGAGTACATGATCTCCGGGCATACCATATCGGTGAGCTTCGTTCGTTTGTAAACGAGCGCCGGAGTTGACCGAGGCTGTTGGCAAAGGGACTCTTGAGCTCGGCCCTGCGTGGGATCCGGGTAGGCGTCTTCGTGCACGCCTTAATACGGACATGTCTTGTTCGTCATCCGAGGACGAGGAGTGTTCGTCAACAATCCCTTCAAGTTGTTGGGGTTGTTATTGGTTGACATAGGAGGTTGTTGGTTGGTTTCCGGACTGGATAACGTCATATCTGTCGCGGATGGCGAGTAGATCGTCGAGATCTTCTTGACTGATTTGCGCGTTTTGGTTATTGGTTTCTACTATCTCGGGATGGGTTTCTTCTACATTGGTCACCATTGTCGCTCGTCTGGTAGAGTATTGGTATTCGAATTCTAAACTAGTTAGGGACTAGATGATTCCCGGAGACGGCGCCATTTGATAAATCCATAACTTTGGTCGGTCGCGTTAGGTTTTTCAACAATAATATAATGGTAAATTAAATGTAAATAATGAACACTTCTTGGTCTTTATTATTGATCGGATTATTACACTTGCTCGGATTATTACACTTGCTCGGATTATTACTTATTTATTACAATTGTGCTCGATTTTGACTATTTAATCTCTTATATTGGTCGATCTCCTTTTTCTTCGATACTCGGCTCTTTCGCTGTTCGGTTTCCTTCTTAATGGCTAGGCTTTGACTAGTTTCTCTCTTTTCTCAACTTCTCTCTATAATTTTTGAATAGATTTTTCAGGGGCTTTCTAGGAGGGGTAGTTGGCCATTTATAGGCAACTACGCCTCCTTGGATGTTGACAAGTGTCTCCATCTTAGAGGTTTTTTTAGATATGGGTCTCTAGTTAAATGGGCTTGGGCTTTTTCTAGGAAAGGCATGTGATGACCCATCAAGCATTGGATATCATTTATGAAGTGTGGGTCGATTGCTACCCGAATAGAATATTCGGGTCTAATTTTTATGTTCTATCATAAAGTTTATTTTTTTCGCAAACTAGAGTGATCAAACAATTCCGGATTTGATATCTAACTTAACAATATATCGCAACGAATAATAAACTAGTATGCATCCTAGTAACCAAACGAATTGATAATTAAAATAAGCACGAAAGAATAATCAATACTCAAAAATAATAATTGATCTCACAGTAATAAAGATTTCGAGACTTTAGTTTTCCTAGACCAATAATAAAAGTTTAGCCATGCAGGGCCATAATAAAATAAAATATAAAATATAAAATATAGACAGAAGGGCTCGGCAATGGTTTTGGTTCAGAGGTAATTTGTGAGAGGAGATTTCTAGTATATATAGCACAAAAGTATTTTTGGCCAACACTTCATCTATTTTTGTACATTACAATGTCATAGATATTTTCCATACAAATTTTTGCTTGATTTCCTATTGGTTAAATATTTGTCCAATATGTTGACCAAATATCCTATTCCCTTACTTCCATGATTGCCGAACAGTAATATATGTTTCCTTTTATCTGATATTTTGTGAGTTGACCAATATACTATTGCCACGATTCACTCTAGTAGATTGATGCCGAATATCCATTTATTCTTCAAGAATTTATAGCAATTTTAGTCCTTTTAATTCATTAATTTGTCACTTTCCATTAAGAAATAAGTAACTGCAGCAACTTAGATCTTGATTTTGACCTTCATATTTTCGTTTTCTCTTGAAACTCAAAACACAAAACTTGTAGATCTTCGCCTGTAGTATTCCGAATCGTCTTGAATCGTCTAAATCGAAGCACAGATGAATTAATTATGATCATTTTACCGGACAGCGTCGTAATTACTTATAATTGTCGAATTAGCATTGTTTTATTGTAACTCCTCCATTTGTCTCCTAAATCAAAATATAAAACTAGTAAGTACATTTAGGATGAAAAATAAGTGTAATACATTGAATATAAATGGAGTTAATTATGATATTTATAGTATTATCAGTAACACACGCAGTCTGAAACCTATCAATAAAGACGGAGTTAATGAACATTTAATGGCTCTATCGAGAGAATCATATAGGGTTCTGAACATGCTTCCTTCGCCGAGGAGCTTATCATTGAGATAACCTCTGGAAAATACTCATATATCTAAGATAATCAATCAGATATTTCACGAAGGAAAGAATACACCAAATCTATACGGACATATCTCATAAAGATAGTGTCAAACCCTTAAAGATACGTTTCTTAAACACAAAGGAAAGCATATCCGACAGCAAGAGTAAAATGTAGGCGAGGAGCCCACGTCAGGGCCTACTCGCCAAGGGATATTCGACTATCTGAAGAGATAAAGCTATAAGAGCAATGCCTCCGAAGGCTAACGAAAGAGGCATGGCCTCTCGAAAGAGCTCACCTCGCCTATGAGGAGAAACAGAGTCGCCCCTTCGGGCTAGCCAAGTCGGTGAAAATATACAGGATATATAGCATAATATATCTCAGCATGGCATTAGGGATTCACGAAGATATAAAGAATATATGATTGGTAACATCATACCATTCATGAAATATACGCCCTAAATCACCTCCACCACATATATTAGGGACTCACAATCCAAGAAGGAGATCATCTGAACCCATACGAAATCAGACATATACTTAATTATTAGGTATTACTAACCCTACTTACATTCAATATATATTTACATTCACTATCAAAACTCTAAGAGCTTTAACCTTCGCACAGCTCCGTTAGGCGGATGAGGTTAAACGGTTGTCAAACCACCAAGTCTCCCTTGATCTTAGCTATTTATGCGTAGATCATAAAGAGCTACTTAGAAGTCCGGGGCAAGCCCTAGAAAAAAGATTTCTCATTGGTTCACATCCTGTGAATGGAGTTCACGCACGAGATCTAATATTTAAGGTTTATCAGGAAAACTAAGCTCTTATCACCTGAATGTAGTAATACCCAATCATTTACTACTATATATTAGCAAATGAACATAGATCTAGTGCAAATCATAGGCCCTATGTCCAATGTAACTTTTTGTTTGAAATTTAATTATCTCGGACTATAATTTTTTTTTTATTTTGGAAATTAAGAATATATTGAACCATGCAAGAGTTCCGTTTGAGCACAAGCGCATCAAAAGGTAGAAATAAAAGAAGAAAAAACGAATACAATTGCCAACAATTAAAATGGCATCCAACTACTGGCCACTAGGGCTGGGCAAAAACCCGAAAATACCGGACTAGACAGAGCCGAAAAAAACCGAAAAAGCAAAACCGAAAAAAACTGAAATCGAAAAAACCGAACACATCTCAGTTCGGTTTCGGTTTACTATAAAACCAAACCCAAAAAATACGAAAAACCGAAAAAAAAAACCGAACCGAATGAAAAAACCGAAAAAATCCGAAAAAAATCAGTTGAGGACTAAAATTTTAAGTTACACATAGCCAATTATTATGTTTTGTTATGTATATTTTAATTAGTTAATATTTAATTTAATTATAATTTGTAATTGTCTCAACTTTTAATAACTAAAAAAATCTAGTAATTAATATTTTCACAATTAACATTTGAAACTAATGTTTACATAATTATAAGTTATAACCGTTTCAGAACTCATATGTACGATATTAAAGAAAATTTTATTATAAATTGTAACTATCTAAATAATTGTGATACTGACTTTTCATTATTAAATGCTCTATTTCACCTTAGAATTATGCTCTTAATTTATTTAAATCTTGTTAAAAAACAAGTTGACTAAAAAATACTCATAAATAAGTTATCTTTTATCATTCTACTACATTATTTTACTCATTTGTCTAGTAATTAGGGGACGTGTAATTTAAAAAGGATATAAAATATACCAAATTGATAACTTTTTTTTTACCATTTTTACATATCTAAATTAGCAGATTCGCAATAAATAGATTGCTAAAATAAACATAATAATGTATAGACAAATCTATAAATTGACATGTTCAAAATATAACAACAACAAAATGTATTTTTTTAATTAAAACCGGAAAAAAAAAACCGAAACCGGACCGAAACAAACCGGTTCGGTCCATAAACCTAAAAGACCGAAAACAAAAACAAAAACCGAAATTTATGCTCGGTTTCGATTTCGGTTTTGTCAATAACCGAACCGGACCTATCCCTACTAGCAACAGCAAACCTATCACTTATAAATTAGAATAAAATTGGAAAATTCCAAACAAAACTGATAGTTAAAGACTAAAGTAAGAGTAGCCATAGCAGCATATCAGTTTTATGTAGAGCAGCTCTTGTGACTATAATTGTGAATCATCTTTTACTGGTTTACAAAATAGAAAATTGATAATCATTTACAGTATACAGAGTGTTAAAGGAAACTTATCCATTTACTTCTGATGTGTCCTAACATACAAGTGTAAGAAAATTTAAATGAAAACTTGGTTAACCACTCAGGTAATTCACAAAAATTCGGAGTATTCATATGGTCCTAAATGTTACCAATTGAAATGAACAATGGAAGTCAGATAACTGTACTTAATAATTAATATGCAGTTGTCATGCCATGATTCTGAAAAATATTTCCCAATATTGAAATTACAAGAAGTTTGGGGCCATGCATTTGGTGAAACCAAATATAAGTTGCTAAAGAACATTCAAGAAAATAGGGTAGTTTCATGGGCTAAAAAAAACCTTGGTTTCCTTATTTATTTCAATATTACACACTAAACAAATTTATAGAAGAAAGGAGTTTTCAAAAGTTTCACAAGCTCTATTGTGAAGGCCGGTGAAAACCAGAACAAGAAAACAAAACTGGAGTTTATGAGAAGGCATCCAAACAATCCGGAGATCGGAGATATATATACCTAAACTACATAAACGAGAATCATGTGGGCACAAACACTTCACAAGTGTTTCTTTTGTTTCCCAATCTCTCAATTGGAAATGGTCCACTGTGAAGTGGTTCAGAGGAACTCAAGTGAACACTTTAATTTTTTTTCCTGAACTTTCACTTGCTTGGTTGCTTGGTTAGGCAATGCTTTCGAGAACCTATTTATATTGAGTAAATCAATTATAATATCGTTATGTACAAACATGCAACAAGTATATGTAAAGTGGAGAATTTTGATTCTAATAAAAGGGAGAACCTATTTATATTAAGTCAATTAGAATATCGTTAGGTCTCCGCGTTTGTCATCATTTTTACTCTCTTGAGGATGCCTTTTGAGGGAAATCTAATTTCCTATAACCTGAATATAGTAATACCCTCTCAATTGATGCTATTAACAAATGAACACGGAAGAAGATTCAAAATAGGAAAATCATAGTCCCCATGCCCAATGTTAACTTTGTGTTTGAAATTTAATTATCTAAAGATGCAATTGTTGTGAATACTCTTTAATTGTTTTCAAATGAAAAACATGATCATATTTCATAGTTTACAGTATCAAAGGAAAGTTCATCAATTTACTTGTAATATGTCTCCATATACCAGGGTAAAACTTGGTCAACCACTCATGAAATTCACAGAAAACCGGTTTCATGTGCTCCTAAATGTTACCAATGGAAATGAACCATTTGGGTACAAATTTTTCTTGAAGGAAACAATAATGAAAATGAACTTTTTATTTTACTTGATAATCAATATGCAGATATCATGTCATGATTCTGAAAAATGTTTCTCAGTATTGGAATGCACATTGCAACAAACTTAAGAATTATGGATAATATTTGTATAGATAATCAAATTTTTCTCCAAATGTTAATTTTTCGGAACAAAAATAATATTTTGCACAAAAAAATAATTTCAAATCTAACTTTTATCCACATAATTTGAAAAAAAATTTATCTCCAAAGACAATCTCATACGAACATAAAGAGACAATTAAAATTTATCTCTAAATATTTTTGAGACGAAATTAAACTGTCTCCTTATATCCATATGCGATTGTATTTGAAGACAATTTTTTTTTCAAATTATGTGCCTAAAAGTTAGATTTTGGAAAAAAAAAATTGTCTAAAAGATTATTTTTGTGTTGAAAATTTACCATTTGAAAATAAATTTTGATTATCTCTAATTGTTAAGTTTATTGCAGTGGCATTTGGTGGACGCAAACATAAGTTGCTAAATAATTCCAGAAAATAGGTACACTATAACAAAATTAAGAATTATGGGTAATTTTTTTTAGAGACAATCAAATTTTGTCTATAAATAGTAATATTTTGGGACAAAAATAATTTTTTAGACATAAAAATAATTTTTTTGTCACCAAATCTAAATTTTAGGCACATAATTTGAAAAAAAAATTGTTTCCAAATACAATCACATACGGACATAAGTAGACAATTTAATTTCGTGTCAAAAAACTATTTTGAGGCTAATTTTAATTGTTTTCTTATGTTCGTATGAGATTGTCTTTAGAGACAAAAAAAAATTCAAATTATGTGTCTAAAAGTTAGATTTGGGAACAAAAAAATTATTTTTGTGTCTAAAAAATTATTTTTATCTCGAAAAGTTACCATTTGTAGACAAAATTTAATTGACTTTAAAAATATTGTTTATAATTTTTAAGTTTGTTGGATTGGTAGTTTCACATACTAGGAGAAGAGCAATCATTTTCTGTGTTTCCTAAATTACACTAAACTTAGAAGAATCAAGAAAGGAGTTTTCAAAAGTTTCACAAGTTCTATTGTGAAGACCCGTGAAAACCAGAACAAGAAAGAAAATTGGAGTTTCTGAGAAGGCATCCAAACAATCCGGAGACCGAAGATGTAATTGATCTACATAAACGAGAATCATGTGCGCACAGGAGTTCCCCCAAACACTTCACAAGTGTTTCTTTCGTTTCCCAATCTATGAATTGGAAATGGTACACTGTGAAGTGGTTCAGAGGAACTCTAGTGAACACTTGAACTTTTTTTCTTAAACTTTCACTTGCTTGTTTGCTTGGTTAGGCAATGCCTTCGAGAACCTATTTATATTGAGTAATTCCCTTAGAATCCCATTATGTACAAACATCAAACAAGTATATGTTAAAGATAGAATTTTGATTCTAACAAATTTCAGAAGTGAACATGGACATAATGGTGGTGCTATATACATGCTAAGGAATCATAGCAAGTTGAGTGAATATCATCCCTCCTATCTTCTTCTCTCACTTTATTGTCATATCTTCTGCATTTTCAAAATAGAGGAGTGTGAGAGTGAGCTGGTAAAAAGAAACATATAAAAATATCAATTCAGTTTACAAATAAGTTAATGATATTTCTATTATGGATTCATACATAGGAGACTGATATTGTTCTAGACATAAATTTGATGGACCACAAGATGCAGATTCTAACCTGACCACTCCACTCAATGCACCTCATAAACCTTAATTTTTCACACTATTCAGGGCAGATACAGAATTCAAAACAAACACTACTCAGTACAAGCAAAAACCGTTTTACCCACAGGCCACAGATACACAATTCATGAACCTTTATTCGTAAATCTTCTGCGAACCTTAATTTTTCACGGAAGATTTACCGGCGTGATCTCAATCCCTAAATTTAAAAGGAAAAGGTTATGCTAATTGGATTTAGAAATTAGTAATGGTATAAAAATAAAACTCTGTATTGATGTGGACCCGGAGAAAAATTGGCTTTGAGTAATTCTCGAATTATTGATTGAGTAATTTCTGTTCTTTTTGAGACTAAATCCACAAAACCGTTGATATTAGTATATGTGAGTATATAGAATCTTCATTGAAGGCATAGAATATACATAATTTATCCTATATATTATTCTCCACTTTTTTAAGCAATGTTGGTTCAATTGATAGACCTTCATAAGAAATAGTTTTAGGGAAATATGATCAACCATAGTCCATAGTTGCTTAGTATACATCAGTTGATTCGATATAAATGTTATCTTTTGATGGGTTTTGAGTATTTTGACTACTATAACTTTGTACGAAATTATCATAAGACTATGAGACGATCAAGTAGTTGATCTAAAGTTTTAGGCAAATTTGGTTTCAACTTTATTGAATTACTACGTTTGCACTTGCCTATATTTGCTTCAGCCTTCAATATAATTCATAGAAGAAACAAATCCTAGTTTACACTTAAAATTCCCAATAACAGTATCTACAATTTTTTACTAAATAGTTATCTATTGTCTGGTTTGAAGTATGTTTTACAAAATTAAGCCTAAAATTTTGTGCAATGTTTAACTCATGTGATATATATAGAGTCACCCTTCAGTGGTCTAATGGTTAAATTTAAGACTTGTTATGCGTGTAACTTGACCTGGAACCCGAGTCACCCAAAAAGAAAACCCATAAGATGAAAATTATAGTATTAGTAGTTCAGTTGAACTGTTACCTTGAACCTCCCTGTAAAAATACTATATATATATATATATATATATATATAGTAAAATGATACTCACACAACTCCTGTACTCCAGACCACACTCCCCTTAGATGTCAAGTGATGTGGCAATACTAGATTAGTGATGTGGAAAAAATGGTGGGTTTTTAGTAGGTTGGGTTTATATATATATATATATATTAGTAATACCAGATTTAATAATTTTTCTTATTTTTAATTAATATTTAAATTTAGGGTAGTATTTAACGAGGGTTCTACTATATTTTTATTTGAGTTTTTAGTAGGTTGGATTTATATATATATGTGTGTAGCATCGCCCTTTATGGAGGGACCCAGCTAAGGAAGTGTGGTCTGTAGTGTCCCAGTTGTGTGAATAGCATGATCCATATATATATATAGGATTAACCTCTGTATAATAATAAAAAATCGCGGTTTCCACTCGGGTCAGTTATAAATATAAATAAACTCTCGATTGTTATATTTCGTTAATTTTTGGGTGCCGTTAGTAACAAATTCAGCTATTTATAGTAATAATTTGACATTTTATATTAAAAATATATAGTATATATTTTTTCATTAAGTTTAAATGATTTAAATACTTATGTTAAGTTGTTTGTGATGATAAATTAATGTTTTCATTATTATCGCATCTTATAACTTGTACATACGTAATAACTTATACCCATGAACACATCTTCCAAATCAGTACTTATATTGACATACATGATTGAAACTTTTTCAACATGCAAACCGTACATTTAATGTACGGTTTGCATATATTTTGTGCAAACCGTACATTAAATGTACGGTTTGCATGTATTTTTTTATTTTTTTATTTTTGTAATTTCAATTTGTAAAATAGGAAAAAATATATAAATATGCAAATCCATAATTCACTTAGCTATATATAATTGTTTGTTGTTTCTTTATATTAATTATAGAAATTATAATAATTGTTTATATTTGTCCCATTTTTGCATTATTATTATTTTTTTTGTAATTTCAATTTGTAAAATAGGAAAAAATATATAAAATATGCAAATCCATAATTCACTTAGATATATATAATTGTTTGTTGTTTGTTTATATTAATTATAGAAATTATAATAATTGTTGATATTTGTCCCATTTAATAAAAAAAATTAGGGTTTTTATTCAAATTTGTGTTATTTAGATATTTATTACTAATGGTTTGGTTATGATGTTACATGTTTATGATGGTTATTTGTTTTGATTGAGAAAATTAAAAATTGTTACGCTTTATTAATATTTACCCGTTTTGAAAATTAGGGGTTTTTATAAAATTATGTTTTTTAATTAGTTTGTTTGCCCAAATCACCAATAAAAATTGGGGTTGTTGATATTTTATCCGTTTTATAAAAAAATTGAGTTATCATTATTTGGTTATCATTAAATGTGTTTGGTTATGATTAAAAAATTGAGTTATCATTGTTTGGTTATTATTAATTGGTTATCATTGAGTTATCATTATTTAGTTATCATTAATTGGTTATTATTGAGTTATCGTTGTTTGGTTATTATTAAGGAAAAATTACCAAAATATACAACTATTTTAAACTAATTACCAAAAAATTACACCCCAACATTTTACTCCCAAAACATACAACTAATTAAAATTATAAATACTAAATAATTTATATTTTTTTACTCTCTCTATATATATATATACAACACATACAAAAATGTCAATTACAATATTCGTCCTCCTCTCTCCGTCGCCTATCTCCACCATCTTTCGTCACATCTCCCTCCATCTTCGATCCCGTCATCACCTCCTCAAATCCTAACCCTCTATCTTCCCCACACTCCTATTTTAACATCAATCTCCACCGTCCGATCAAAACTCATTCCCCCAAGAACTTCATTTTTATTTTTTTTATATGAATTAGGATTTTGTTTTTTTCCGATTGGAACGATGCTCATTTTTGGGGCATAATTGGTAAGTAATTAAATAATTATGAATTTATCGTTTTCATTTTCCACCCTTGCCATACACTATTTTGTATTCATTAACACTTCACCTTCTTTGTATTTTTGTTATCCATACACAATATATTGTTTATACATGCTCTTTAATACAGACATATACAAAACACAATTATACATGCTATTAAATACAGGTATACACAATACACTTTTTATACATGCTCTTTAATACAGGCATACACAATACACTTTTTGTACATGCTCTTTAATACAGACATACACAATACACAATTTATACATGTTTTTTAATACATGCATACACAATACACTATTTATACATGTTATTTAATACATGCATACACAATACACTATTTATACATGTTCTTTAATACAGTAATACATAATACATAATACATATTTTATACATGCTATTTAATACATGCATACACAATACACAGTTTATACATATTTTTTTAATACAGACATACACAATACACAGTTTATACATGTTTTTTAATACGGACATACACAATACACTATTTATACATGCTCTTTAATACATGCATACACAATACATATTTTATATATGCTATTTAATACATGCATACACAATACACAGTTTATACATGTTTTTTTAATACGAGCATACACAATACACTTTCTACACATGCTCTTTAATACAGGCATACACAATACACAGTTTATACATGTTTTTTTAATACGGGCATACACAATACACTATTTATACATGCTCTTTAATACAGGCATACACAATACATATTTTATACATGTTATTTAATACAGGCATACACAATACACAGTTTATACATGTTTTTTTAATACGGGCATACACAATATATTATTTATGCATGCTCTTTAATACAGACATACACAATACACAGTTTATACATGTTTTTTAATACGGACATACACAATACACTATTTATACATGCTATTTAATACATGCATACACAATACATATTTTATACATGCTATTTAATACATGCATACACAATACACAGTTTATACATATTTTTTAATACATGCATGGACAAAACATTATTTATACATGCTATTTAATACAAACATACACAATACACAGTTTATACATTTTTTTTAATACGGGCATACACAATACACTATTTATACATGCTCTTTAATACAGGCATACACAGTACATATTTTATATATGTTTTTTAATACATGCATACACAATACATTGTTTATACACGCTCTTTAATACAGTCATACACAATACATTCTGTATCCATTGACAGTTTATACATGTTTTTTTAATACGGGCATACACAATACACTATTTATACATGCTCTTTAATACTGCATACACAATACATATTTTATATATGCTTTTTAATACAGGCATACACAATACATTGTTTATACACGCTCTTTAATACAGTCATACACAATACATTCTGTATCCATTGACACTGTCCATTTTTTTGTTTTTTTCTTATTATTCATACACAATACAATTTTTATACATGCTCTTTAATACAGACATACACAATACATAATTTATACATGTTTTTTAATACGAGCATACACAATACATTATTTTTATATATTTTTGTGATTTTAGATTTTTCTTGGGTTTTTTTTGCCACTTTTTTGGAGATTTTTCGGGTTTTCGACTTTTTAAAGTTTTTTTCAGCAATTTTTCGGTTACCGACTTTTTTTAAAAAAAAATCAGCATATTTTGGGTTTTTTTTGAATTCTCGAATTTTTTGAACTTTTTTCATTTTTTTTTGTAATTTTGGAATTTTCTTGTTTTTTTTTTACCATATTTTTGGGCTTTTTTCGGGTTATCGACTTTTCTGAACTTATTTTTATTTATTTTTGTGAATTTGGATTTTTTTTGGTTTTTTGCCAGTTTTTTCGGCTCCCGACTTTTTAAAGGTTTTTTCGGGTTCTCGATTTTTGTGAACTTTTTTCATTCTTTTTATGATTTTGGATTTTTCTTTGTTTTTTTTTTACTTTTTTTAACCATTTTTTGGGCTTTTTCGGGTTCCTGACTTTTTAAAAGGTTTTTCCAGCCTTTTTTGGGTTTTTTCGGATTCTCGACTTTTTTGAACTTTTTTCATTTTTTTGTGAATTTGGATTTTTATTGGTTTTTTTATTTTTTAACATTTTTTTGGATTTTTTCGGGTTCCCGAATTTTTTAAAGGTTTTTCCATCATTTTTTGGGTTTTTTCGGCATCTCGACTTTTTTGAATTTTTTGTTGTAATTTTATTTTTTTCGGTTTAGAAAGTCATTTTAACATTAAATAAGATAGTATTTTGTGGGAAAAATGATGATTTAGAAAGAGAGAGGAGAGAGAGGAGAAAGAGAAATTTTTTGATAGGACAGGAAAAATATATATATATTTTTATTTTGGATCAATTGTATGTTTTGGGAATAATTTGTTTGAGTTGTATGTTTTGGTAATATTTCATAACACGTTGTATGTTTTGGGAATTGACCCTATTATTAATTGGTTATCATTGTTTAATTAGATAATTAAAATAATTGTTTGGTTATCATTAAATGAACTTTAACTAGTTTCCGGAAACCGTGAGATGGTCGGGCAAGTTCAGGTGGGTTTATAAAGATGCGGGTCCTCTCTCTATACAATCTCATGTAATCCGGTGACGTCCCCGTACCAAATTCGCCGTTAACAAGCCGGTTGTGGCGGTCATTCCACACGGTTATAAACTCTGCAAAAAGTGCAGGTCAATCGTGTTTTTGCACAATTCCATATCTTTTATCATTGCCGTGACCATGTCTGGGTTTCCAAATATATGTAGGGACCCGCTGAACAAAACCGAACAATTATATATAGCTAAGTGAATTATGGATTTGCATATTTTATATATTTTTTCCTATTTTACAAATTGAAATTACAAAAAAAAAAAAATAATGCAAAAATGGGACAAATATCAACAATTATTATAATTTCTATAATTAATATAAACAAACAACAAACAATTATATATAGCTAAGTGAATTATGGATTTGCATATTTTATATATTTTTTCCTATTTTACAAATTGAAATTACACAAAAAAAAAAAATAATGCAAAAATGGGACAAATATCAACAATTATTATAATTTCTATAATTAATATAAACAAATAACAAACAATTATATATAGCTAAGTGAATTATGGATTTGCATATTTATATATTTTTTCCTATTTTATAAATTGAAATTACACAAAAAAAAAATACATGCAAACCGTACATTTAATATACGGTTTGCATAAAAACACTGTAAACTGTAGATTTTTTTTACGGTTTGTGCGTTTTTTCAGAAAAAGTGTAGTATAAAAATACAACCTCTTCTTATATACATGTGCTTGTTTCCTTCGAACTTTAAAACTAAAAATTAATACATTTCACGTTTTGTTTATGTTAATTTGATACATATATCTTATATTATGTTTATAAATTTATTTATTTTAAAATATATCTTTTATATATAACTTGCACTTAAAAATAATGTGTGATCTATAGTAATAATTTATCATGTTCTCAAATATATGATTGTATATAGGTTTTACTTTGTGCATGTTTGTCATCAAGTTTTTTGTTAGCTGTTTTAGCTTTTTGCTTTCAAAAAGTCATCAGGCTTTGCTATCACTGTTTTTTTTACCTTTTAAAAATATATATTTTTGAGAAATATAACTAGAAAAGGTAAAAGCAAAAAAACCACACATTTTGGAGATTTTTCGCCACAATTTTCAGAATTTAAATGAATATTGATCGTATATTAACTACATTTTTATTCTTATATTTGACGTGTTACTTGTTCATTTTTCGACAATATATTGTGAAATTTATCAAAAGAAATGACAAAAATCAATACGTTGAAAGTTAGCGTTTTTAACTATTTCCCAAACACTTATTAAATGCTTTTGAAAGTAATTTTTTTTCTACTGATTTTTGAAAGCAATTTTTTGATGAAAAAACTGATGTCAAACGGACTCTTTATAATAAAATTCTTTTCCCTTCTGCCATCTGTTCCTAACCATTTCCAAATTTTGCTTTCATTACAACAGTCCTCTTAGATTTGGCTTTTTTACAGAAAAATTGAATTCAAATTTTTTGAAAATCATTCTAAAGAACACTAACCACAGGATCAATTAGTTCAAACTCATGCAGTTTTTTAATATAGATTTACCAGGTTTTAGTCATTTTTTTGGACCCTCTACATCTTCTTTATTTTGGATAATCTGTAGTATTTCATTAATTTACCAATATTTAAGTCATTTTGATGGACCCTGTACATTTTTTACAAATGTAACGGTAAGGCTCGACGCTTTTAGTCTACAATTGATATTTTATTGTTCTAAATGTGATATCGTAGTTTTTGTACAAGCTTTTCAGAAAAAACTTCGGGTTTGTACCTGGTTTTTTACTCTTAACGGGCAGGGACGGATCCAGTATTTTTTATTCAGGAGGCACAATTTTTGATAAAAGTAACGGTGATTAGTGCCGAAAAATTTATAAATTCACGGGAAGTTAGATTCATGTGTTCTAATTTTTTAATAAGATAGTTCAGGTAAGACTCTTTAAAATCAATACATATACATTTACATATAATATTTGTATATAAATTACAAAGAATCGGTTTGGTTTGATTTCAAAATTTAAAAAGAAAAACGAACTAATTTAATTGGTTTGAAAAAGTCTATTTAAAACACAAACCAATTAATAATTCATTCAACTTCTGTTGTTCGGTTTATCTAGCTCGATCGATTTGCTAAGCAACAACATAGCCAAAACAGAACTTAGATGTTATAAAAGTAAAACAAAAACCGACTGGATCTAATAGAAAGTAAAAATAAAAACTATAATAAAAACCCTTATCAAACTTCAAAGACATCTAAGTTCTATTTCAATATTAAGTGCGTTCTCCCGGAGGATTTTCCTAACTTTTAATATAACTTTTAGGGGCATTTTCATAATTCCAACAGTTGAAAATTTTAGAGGGGCACTTGACCCCATGCTCTTATCTGCATTCGTCCATGTTAATGGGATAGGTGTGAAATCTTTTTATCCTCTTTAATAATATTAAAAATATATATATATGAACGGTTTGAAATTATAATATGTTTGGTAGAGCATTGTTCATATACAAGGGCACATAGGTGTGTTTCATCTTTTCCCCAACTGTACTAACAAACGTTAATAGCACTTTTATAGTAAACAATAATGCATATAAATTAATTACGCCATAACAATGACAGTTTATGAGGCCAGAATATTGGAGCTAACAGTTATCTTAATATACTAAACAGGGGGGAAAAACTGAAGTGTTGTACCCTGCGGTAAGATAATTAGTTAATATTGTTGGGATTAAATTAAAACTTTCAGCCATATATGCCTTTTCTACTAATTACAAATCATCTATAGTACGATGCTGTCAAGTTTCTTCCAGTCTAGTTAGTATTACGTAATAAATTAACAAATACATACAAGATAGCGTTACTTCAGACCTCGAGCGAGATAGAAAATCCAAAAATAAAGTGGCTATCACTTAGGCAAAAATGTTTTTCCGATATTGTTGTCCACGACCATATAACGGAACTTTGAAATATTATTTGCAAAGAACGTTACAGGTATGTAACGAGATAAAGTTTCATTTCGATAGTTAAACCCTGTTGTGAAAGGAACTTAACTATAATTAAAACTTTTTATATACTCATATCATTTAATACTAATATTTTGTATTTTTACTACTTGGATGTGGGCATAATTTGTACTGTATATAAAGAGGGGAAAGCAATTGAGAGATCTGAAATAAGTAACCAGAGGTGAAATAAACAAACCAACCAGAAATCTAAAATAAGGCCTTTAATTAGTTGTATAAGGCCTTCTTTTTGAGTGTGATTTAGGCCTCCAGAATGCTGAAGACGTACGACACTGTCTGGGAAAGGTGTAGAACTTCAAGAACTTTTTCCAACAAAATACTTCATAAACTAAAAAGAAAACTTACATGAAGTTGGAAATGCATTTAGAGGTTTCATTTACATGAAGTCAACTTGCTTAAAGACTACAATGCCATATCAAACCATTACCAAATCCATATTTTAGTCTACATATTAAGTTTCTATGTTCAATTGGCAATGAATTTTATCGTACCCGACCCATCGCTACCGATCCTAACAATATCGTACCAAATGTTTAGGCCCAACCAAATCCCAATTGGGCCTACTAGTCACAGCCATCGGGTTTTTATCCATAGGCTCAAGTTTGGTAACATATCATTTGCAGTGGAGTAATTTGATCAAACAATAGAAAATGGAAAGAAACCCCTAAATAGGGGTTTTAAATCCGAATCCACGCTTTTGTTTGATTTGGACGGATTCCATCAAATTATGGATGGAAAATTTGTACATGTGACGCATATGCTCTTTTTCTGTTAGATTCGAGTGTACTTTAGAGTGTAGAGATATGTCCATTGTGTTTCAACCGTATGATCAGATAACAATGATCCAATGATTAACTTTATATAAGTAAAATTAATATTTAACCATTTCTTATATAAATGTATACAAAATATACGTACATACATTCAGTACTCGTAAATGCACAACTTTTTTTTATAATATTTTGGTGCACTTTACACTTTTAAATAACATTTTTTATTATTAGTATTAGTATTTTTTCAAATATTTATATTTAATTGTTAAGTTATATCTTATATTCTATTGCTCATTTTATTGCAACATCTTTATTGATATTTAAGATAATTTGGGTTGGGTTTGGTGATTCGGTATACCCATAGCTTTTACGTTTTTTTCCCGTTCTCTTGTTCTTTCATATAATGGAAACGAGTATAAAATGCCTAAACCGACCGTGACTCTAATAAAGTTATTAAAACAATTAAAGTTTTAATTTACAATAAAATCATCATGTTTCAAAACGGTCAGTTAATAAATCTACCCAAAAAAAATGTCACTGAAAATTGCAAAATATTTTCACCATTTTAAAATCGTAACTCGAACCAGATACAACTATATCAACGAAGAACATATCCATAGAATGATATTTTACTACATCCAACATCATATAATAAGTTAGTGTTACTTGTAGAAAGAAAATTTAAAAATGTTGACATAATCCACCTTGACTTGAACTGCATGAATTAATTTTGAACAGAAAAAAGTTAAAAATAAGTAGCTACAGTAGAAACTGACTCATAACCTTAAAAATTTAAAAGTTTGCATTCAAGCTCACAAAACAATCAAAATCTTCTTGGCTGGATATGAGAAGTGCCCTCAGGATCAGATGCTCATAGATAGTTAGCACAACTACAAGGAACCCATCAAAACATCATCTGAATTCGAAACTGATTTACTTACTAAATTGTTGAGGCCTGCACTTTAGTTAATATCAAAATTCGAGGTAAAGGGTGACCCTTTTGGACATAGTAAAAGGAAGCTCCAATCTCCAATCCTTCTGTTTCCTACTCATAGGCCTTCCCTTTGCTGATGGGTCTCTATTTTCCTTGACATTTGCGAGCCTCCACGTACAGGATTCCGTTTCTGTATTTATTACATCCAATAAAAATACACCGTCTTTTTCTTGGCATCTATCCTCCACGTCATCAACATAGGAAACCCTCATCGGCATTTCTTTAAACCGGTGCAAGTCGTCTGGTACTCTCAATAGCCGTTCTGCACTAGGAGATGAGACCTGCATAACCCATATATATACGCATACAAATTATTGAATGTGCAAACAACGGCAACGCAGTGAAGACTGAAGACTATGTAAGAACCTTGAATATAAAAATAAACTTAGTCCTTAAACTTCACTCAGTACCCTACTTGTACCCTTTTATTTTTGTATTATGCAGTATTATGTACTACTTAACAAAATTACTTCTAGTTAATCAACTTTCAATCAAAATAAGAGATGAAGTTAGGGAAGAAAACATGATCCAATAGAACCAACAAAAAAAAAGTATTACTAAATATAACGGGGAAGCTAACGGTTTGGTACGAAAAATGCTGTACAGTTCAGAGACCAAAAGCGCATAAGTATAGGGACAATAATAAGACAAAGAGCACAGTTTGGAAACTGGAAATGAATTTAACCCAAAATAAAGTACCTCCAGGGCTAGATCATCAGGAATTTCTCCTGAGGCTCCAACTTCATCCAGTCTTTGTTTATACTTACGGCTGTAACATTCAATCTCTTCCATACTCGGGCAACCGTACCTATATGTTCGTGAAATGAAATTAAAGATATGAATTGCAAGCACCCAATAAAACTGAAAATAAACAACGATTTAACAGGGTACTATTTTCAGATGTAAACTTACTCATGTGAAAGTTTGTCCAATCTCACATAGATGTAACCGTTAGGACTAGTCTTAAAAGCATAGAGTTGTATGTCATCATCCAACTCTAACAAGACCTCCCGAGCTATTGATAAAGCACGCTCACCCCAAAGACAATTTTGAAGAGCAATTCCACCACCATCCGCTCCATCACCAATCTAATTTATATTATCAACAGAATTCAAAATAGACTACGACCAAATACAGCTGAGGAACGAGAGCATTATTAAGCAACTAACGTGTTCGGTGTAGAATTACATTACCTCAGGTTCAGTGTCGTCCTCTTCTTCCCACGAATCAATTGGTACCTCATCATCAGTTCCATCTAAAAGAACAAAAAAAAAACATTCAGGTACAGAATTTATCCAACTACAACTTTATAAAATATATTTGACCTGAAAAATCAAAGTACTGTTCATATGAGTTCACGATTGTATCCCATGTATTGCTTTATTTAGCCATTTACAAGATATATTTAATAGGAACCAGTAGTAAGTTACTTTATATTTGGCATGCATATTCACCTAAGAGTAGTACTCAAACTTAAAATGAATAAACATGGTTCATAAAAACTTTACAATCTACAGAGTTTCACAACCATTTTAACTTTAAGTTGATAAAAATTATTTTCCATGCCTTGACAAACTTCAAATTTTGTAGTTGTCCTTCATGCCTGGTCTGTCTTACTAAGTACTGAAACGTCCTATAAAACTTTTCTATCTTTTCACTTCCTTTGTGTAATTTATATTCACCTTTGAAAAGTCCTACAAGTTAATTTATGTATATTAGACCAAACATATGAACTCCCTTATACAAATAGTAATAGCACCCAATATTTATGATTATGCCAATGTTTAGATTTCAAAATCTTTATCCAACATCTCTTTTGAAAAGGAATAAACTATCCACTCTCACAACAAAAAAAAAAGCTTTCTGGCTCCACATCAAGTGACTATTGATTTTACAACATTTTAAGGCCACCCACACACGCATACTTCAAGCGCAAAGCAGATTAAGATAGACACAAAAGTTGATTAGTACTTATTTATCAAAGAAGAAAAAATTATATTTTATCATGTTAAGACTCAGAATCAACTACTCAAGTTGGTATGGTGAGAATCTAAAAGACTCGTATAGTTTTAAAAAAAAAAAACTACTGAAATGATTCATTTATAAAATATAACTTAACCCAAACAGACAATTTATTTCCTTAACCATCGAAAATAAAATCATCATGTAAAGGTAACGGGTTTGTATACAAGGCGGCACACCTGTACTATTGTCTTCCCCAAATGTTTGTATCCAATTCATACAACTTGAGTTTCTTAAGACATAACAAGCGGACAGCAAAAAAGAATGGTACATAAAAACTCCAATTGGACAATGGAAACTCTAACAAAAGTTGCACAGGCAATATTGGCTAGGATTTCATACCCATGATTTAACCTTCTATCAAAACTTTACATTCACCATGTTGGCAATGGGAAGTGCATCAAACACATATTTAATAGATTAGTGGGAGAGAGGAAGCTGATAATGGGTGTGATTGCAAGATTAAGGAAGTCAGGGGCCTACTCTAAGTTAAGACTGCATGAAGAAGATTGAATGAACTACTTACCCAAAGAAAATAAATGATTGAATGAAATTTTGAAGCTTGGTGATAAGCATAAATGCCCTATAGGACTTCGTATTAAAATATTTTTTGTGCGACAATGATTGTTAAGTAGATACCTAAATTTTGATCCAATAAGGTTTCTACCAAAACACCAAATAACTGATATATGATTAGAAAAGAGAAGAAAGAAATGAATTTCAGTGATAATTAAACTTATTAAACTTAAAACTAATCCAAGTAATTTCATTCTGATGGCCTATTTAGGCATTTATGATTTATACCTATACCTAAGGGTCGACACTTGCACAGTGTTTCTTCTTCCTAAGGACATGAACACCTTCAATTTAAAATAAAGGCATACATAGGCACTGTAGAGTCCACTTCTATTTAGACTGTATAATGTACAGTCAGTTTCGCTTCATTTTATGTCAATTGAAGATTAATGCACAAGCCACTTCAATTTTTCATCAACGATTACATAACGTTGCTACTTTCTTACAACATACTTACATACAAACACTAAACTGCACCTGTATTCTACTGGATAAAAGCAATATAATGTTGGTCTTCAAATGAACGGTTGAAAAAAAAACAGCATTGTGTGAGCCTTAAGCCTCAGTGATGCGTTTGTTTCTTCAATGGATGTAGTTATGCATATCCAGTATATCCCTTCATTTTGAGGCAAATTCTTAAATAATATTTACACATCCACATCTCCCCACATATACCTTTTCGTCTTAAAGTGAACTCTTACGTAATGTTCATTTCTAAGAATATCAACACATAAAATTTAAGCTGAACTCATATCCAACCCTCAAATAAGCCATCTTATTTTCTTAAAGATGCAGCCGAAGAGTCCGTAGAACTTACATCGAACATTTGGAAGGCATAATATAAATTCCAAAAGAACGACGTGGGAAATTAAATAATTTAACCTGGGCTTTAATGATTTTGTTCAACATCATAATCTACACTGGTGATTAGATTAATATAAATAATGTCCAAATTTAACTTAAATAGTTGAAAATAATAAAAGATGAGCTCAGTCATAACACTTCCTAACAAGTAAAAAACCAGTTTCTAGTATTTCATCAAACAGTTAAAAAAATATTAATAAACACAGAAATAATAATAACAATAATAATCTAAACATAAAATTATAAAGAAGAAATAAACACTCCAAAGTAACTCAAAAACAAAACACTTGCTAATTAATAACCATGAGCTAGCTAGCAATTTGGGTTTTTATACCCTGAATTGTTGCTGTTTTCTCGGTTAGTACCGTGAATTCAAGTTTTTTTTTTCTATTTTGAACTTTTCGTTCATTTCCATACCCTGAATTCTCAAATTTTATGCTATTTAGTACACTGAACTCAATTATTCCGATGCCACGTGTCAAATAATTGGACAAAATAGAGAAAAACTTCAATTAATAATCACGTTACTAATCGAGAAAACAGCCAAAAAAATCAGTATACAAAAATGCTAAAAACCTGTAGCAATTTCATCGAACAGTTGGTATGCATAAAATAGAATACAAATAAACACGTAAGGAATTAATAATCTAAACTTCACAAAAAAAAACTCCAAAGTGAAGTTAAAATACAATACACGCGCTAATTAATGGTTACTTACAAAAGAAATTAAGAAATTGTGAGCTAGGTAGAACTTTTATCGAACAGTTGGTATGCTTAAAAATTAGAATACTACAAATAAACAAATGAGGAATTAATAACAAAACACGTGGGGAATTAGAAACCTGACCTGGGCTCAGTTGGATATTATTATTGTTATTATAATCTGCAATTGTGGTTAGATTATGAAGAGGAGTATAAGTAGAAGAAAAAGGGGTTAAATTAATAGACAAGTGGTAAAAAGGAGTAAAAAAGGTTTTGGGTATTTTTGAGTAGTGAATATGATTATGATGATTATTTGTTGGTAAATTTGGTGGTGTTTTTTTGTATGTATTGCCAAATTGTATGCACTTTGTTAGACGTTTACTATAGCTCATGTTTCTTGTTTTTATTTTTCTCTTGTTTCTGTTTTTGTGCGATTTTCTAATTGAGATGCTTTACAAAGTTAAGGCCAACTGCCACACGGTTACATTTCATCCGTCTCTACTTTTAACCATTAATTCACTCATATTTATATATATTGTCGAAATATAAAATTTTAAAATTGGGTTCTATAGTTGTAATGATAAACTATGTAATTACCTTTTGAAACAATTTTGTTCGACAATCTACATACGAAAATTTTACCGGTTAAAATTTCACGTAATTTCGTAAGTAACATTTATTTAGAGACGGACTGAGTATTTTTTAATTTTAATTCACTTTTATAGCATGAGTTTATCGTATTTCTCCAATTAGTGATTCAAGTTTTCAAAAAATTGATTTAGTACCCTACGTCTATATAATCAGGTTGCTTTTGTGACTTTGTCGCAAATTAGACCCAAATTGACATCGGGGATAGACACATGCTATATCAAGTGGCTGTATCTGAATGGTAAAACAGTCATTTGACCCTACAACATTAACAACACTCATTTTATATTAACTTTATTCATGGACATCTCAAATTTCAAACCCAATTACTATACTTTCCTAAAAATCAAACCCAAAATAAGGAATAATATAAACAAACAGTGAAAATGAATCATCTCACAATTCTCGAGTTTCAATGGTGAAACAAAGAACGATCGGTTGAAAAAAAGGGATGAGTTTTCGTCGAATCTATATTTTTACCCCTTAAATATCAAAAACAGAGCTTTTTTATTTGATGAGACAGAGTAGCTCCCCGAGCTTTGGATCCCACATCACCCTGAAGTGATTTTGGTCGACTAACTGGTGTGGGTGGGTGGGTGGGTGGGGGGGGATATTTTCACTCAAAAAATAAGGGCACGATAGTCTTTTAGCCACTAAATGACCGTATGACGTCTGATTTGTGACCATGTCACTAAATCAACTCAATTGTATAATCGTAGGGTACTAAATCAATTTTTTGAAAACTTGTGTCACTAATCGCAGAAACGTGACAAATTCAAGGTAAAAAGAGGAATTAAACTCATATTTTTTAGTTAGTTATATTTCTATTTTCTACTAACGCTTGTTTAGGAGTATTAAGGTTATTTCATTTATTTTTTGGGAAGGAATTGGATGTTTTAGGTGAACTTTCAGAGTTGTTGAACTTTTGATGTGATTATGATTCCTATACCTAGACATTCAATGCAAGTTTCTATTGGGCCAATAACAAGATGAAGAGCTAAGAGGTTCAAGAAAGCGCTTAACAGGGTAATGCAAGACATATGAACTGATTACGGTAAATCTAAGCTCGAGACGAGTCCAAAAGAAGCCCAGCACTTGGTGAATTTGATTGGAGCTATTCAAGACGCTAGTTTGAAGGATAATTTCCGCGTTATTAATAATGTTTGTTTGATCATAAACGTGCTGAATATGGAAGATATTAATACATGGTGGTAGATTTTTCAATACATTTGCATGGATTCATTGATTACAACTCAAGGGGCATGAATTAATTGAATTTTTAAACTCATTGTTGAGTTACAACTCAAATACATTGTATATACTGTTATGTTGCTAAATTTTAGTAGTTGAATAAGTTAGAAGGTCATATGTCAATCCTGCATTGCTGAATTTAAACCTATGTTTACTTAATATTTTCTAAGACTTTTCATATGCTTGGAGGCTTGTTTCAAGTATAAATAAGAGCCATTTTATATCTTCTAAACTTAGATTTGGATTAAATATATTGCGAGTTTTTTCTTTCGTTTTTCATTGAACTTTTCGAACATATCAAGGTTTTACCTTGTGGGGACTGGATATCATAGGAAAGATTATGGGAGCCGCAGGATAGGTGGATTACCTACTGGTGGCCACCAACTATTTCACCAAATGGATAGAGGCCGTCCCCCTCGCCAATATAACGGGGTCGGATGTCAAGAAGTTCCTTTGGGAGAATATCATAACGAGGTTTTGTGTGCCATAAGGCTTTATTGCATACAACGTTCCCCAGTTTCGAGATCAAAGAGCTCGAGAATTCTGCCAAGGCTATGGGATAAGGTAGTATTTCTCGATACGGGTGCACCCTCAAAGTAATGGCCAAGCTGAAGTGTCCAATAGAACCATATTGGATGGACTTAAAAAAAAAAGCTTTGAGCAAGAAAGGGAATCTGGCCCGAGTAGCTACCTTCAATTCTATTGTCATATCGAAAGACACCTAGAAAAAGCACAATAAAAATGCCCTTTAGCCTGGCATACGGCATGGAGGCGGTTATCCCTACCGAAATGAGAATCACGACACTAAGAACCAAGCTTGTCACTTCGAAGGAGAATGACCGAATGGTCGAAGAGGAACTCACCATGGCCGAGGCAGGAAGGATCCAAGTGGCTCTCGCCATGATAGAGTTCCAAAGAAAAATAAAACTAGCATACGACGGAAATATCAAAAAGACTAGGGAATTCAAAGACGGATAATTAGTGCTCCGCGCGTGACCGTTTACGTAAAGAAAGAGCATCAAGGAAAAATGAAACCCAACTGGGAAGGACAGTACATCATTGTCAAGAAAGTAGGGCATGCGGCCTAGAAACTCGAGAGCATCCTGCCCAAAGCTTGAAGGGTAGAAGACAACCCCTGGAGTGCGAAGAAACTTAGAAAGTATTTTTTTTTTTTAAAATGGGGTTGTATTAAATTCTCTTTCAAAGTAATTAATAAAATTCAATGTCCTTTCTTCTATACTATAAGCAATGCTAGGCGAAAAATAACAAAGAACATACACCCCGAGGAGGCCACTCCCCTCAGATGAAGCTCGCATCCCGGGGGGAGGGCACCGAGAGATCCTCCGAGTATCGCCCAGTATAAGGGAATTGTACAGGGATTAACGTTTTGCATCGATCCAATCTAGGAAGGGGTCCTCTGTTGTCGTCAGGAGGGAACCATCCGCAAAGATAGACGTTAACCCGTAGGTCATCAAGATAAAGAAGATAACGCGCAAAGAAAAAGCGAGTTCTGCCTGCGCGGGTTGCTCGACGATAAGACTTAAACTACGAATAAGAAAAATTGCATAAACATGGCATCAAATGAGAAAACCGTCAGAGTCAACCACGGATGCCAAGACTAAATGTTTACCAATCATATACCTTACGATGATCCCTCATAAAGTTAAGTCGCCTTCTCACCCCCGCAGCCAGAGGGGGAAGAGAGTACATGCAGAAATATGAAGCTTTTACTGCGAGAGGCATAATGACACATGCTAAGCAGGCAAGAGCAAGAAAAATATGAAGGCTATGATATACATAAGTAATCGCTATTACACCAAAAGAAAAAAGAAAAAAACAACAAATGTTTTGGAGTTCATAAAGCCTCAGCAGGCCTAAAACACCTAATAACATTCCTCTTTGAAAGGGGAAGTCTATCTCTCGTCGTAGATCATCGAAGCCGAAGTTCTGCAGCCTCTGACAAATCTCCTCACCCCTCGACATCACGAATCTGATGATCTAAAGACTTCACATTAGAGTAGTCCTCAAAATAGGCCCAAAAAATATCGATAGAGCTCAAGGCGTCATCCAATTGGCAACGCAGCCTTCCGTGGTTCACCTCAAGAGAAACAAGCCACCCCCTCAGTTCTGTAACCTGCTAGAATTGCGTAAGATGAACTCACGAGTGGGCTCCTTCTAGGTCAAAGACAACCCGCGAGAGGATTCCCTCTCTTCCATCTCCACGATTCGAGAATCACGATTGCGAATTTCGACAAGAAGGCTGTCCTTCTCCTTTTTGTCAAATGCCCGACCAAACCCAATAGACGAGGAGATTCTGCGGAAGGGCAGAGCACAAGAACCGAAAGAGGAGGGGATGAGCAAAGATTGCAAAGAGCATAGGTCTACGGTCGACGGTGAGGGGGACGGGTGGGAGCGCTCATCATCACAGCTTCATCTGACAAAGGCTCCCACTCGGGCTCCATATAGAGTCCCGTGCGGACAAGGACCCAGTCCAAGCGAACCGTTAGATACGATTTCTCCGCCTCTAACAACTTTGTAGCTTCCTTGAGATCATTGATCTCGAATCTGATCATGCGGCATAATCCTTGGAGCTTCTCGTCAGAGCCCTCCATCCCCAACGAGTAAGGGACTATCGAAGGGGCCTCCTTTGATTGAAAGGCTAGAGAAGAATAGCTGCCTCGAGTGCCTGATTCCTCAGCAAGAGCTCATTTTCCTCTTGGGCATGGCAAGTTCGAAGATACTCTATAGCGGCCTCCTGCATCTGAAGGGACTCCATCAGTACCCCCCTTCTCTCGACGAAAGATATTCATCTTCAGCTCCTTGCTTCTCAGAGTGGTGCTCGATGAAGATTCGCCCTCTGGTATGAAGAAACGACCTATGGATGCATGGGATGTGCTAGTAAAAAGACTGAACACAAAAAGAAAAGCAAGGACACTAGAACAATCCAAAACAAAATTTACCTTAGACCCCGGAAGGGGAGGAAGAGCGGATAGCACGCCCTCTATCTCACCACGAGAAGGGGGAGGGCGGGCATATAAGAATGAGAATTTCAGCCAGTGAGAGTCGTTCAATGATAGCCCCACCAATCAAAGGGCCGTCACATAGGCTGTACGGGCCTCAACGTTAACCCTCCCCACCTCCTCTTTAAGAATGTGTGCAGACTCTGCCTCGATCAGGGATTCAACCCTCTGTCTCTCCTCTCGCATGACCGCCTTCAAGAGGACAGGAATGTCCCTCTTCGAAATGACCCCCTCGGTCTCTAGCTTCTCTTGAAGGTTCATCCTATTTGCTAATTCCTTAGCACAGACCTCCCCCACAGACGCTCGCAGACTTGCCAACTGGGTAGAGACTCCTTTAGCGCCACGTTAACAACGAAGATTGGAAGGTATGTTCATAATCAGTTCGTAACTCTTCATATTTTGGTTCATGACGAATGAATACGTATCACATGGTTTATCAAATTTGACGTACCAAATGGCAATATAAATTGTCTACATTTTTGGAAACGATAAATTCATGTAAATACTATACCAACGAAGTAATGCAGTCGAGAAGTTGTGTATGCTTATGTAAATTAAACCACACCGATGCACCATTGCTAACACAATCTATGGAAGTTTGAAGGTACTGCTACTAGTTCTTTAATCCCTTTTATTGTTAAAAGCATATTATGTTGTGTTTGTCACTGTAGGAATAAAATAATCTTTAGAATTTGTACTATAATGTAACATAAATATGAGTATGATTTAGCGATTTTGACGACATAGTCATTAGCGGAGCCGAACGCTCTTGATACATCTACATGAAATCAGAAACTAAATAGCAGTAAAAAAATAGTCTACAATAGAGCTTTACAAGACACCACGCACTACAACAAAACGACAACAATAGCTCTCTATCAATTGCTCTATATGAAAAGTCTGTTCTTACAGGACAGATAAAGGTTTTAACAAACAATACTAAATAAATCGCTTGCACTATAGTTCTTTTTACAGATTAGGGGAGAAAAAAGAAGATATTCGTAAAATAAACTTCCTCCTCAGATAAAGGTAATTATGAACTATAAACGTAGAATAGTTCGAAGAGTGTCATTAAGGTTTTGAATGGTCTGTTGTTCTTGTGCTGCCTGCGGTTCCTGGAGTGGCATTTCTTCATAACACCTGCAACAGTTGATTACCACCGTTAAAAATCTTGATAGCAAAACCCAGTGCTAAAAGCTCCGAGCTATGCGCGGGTTCCGGAAAGGGGTCAGGCCACTTAAGGCCGAATGTAGACACGCTTCCCTTGCATTTCTGCAAGAGGCTTCCACGACTCGAACCCCACCGCTAAAAATCTTACTAAATAAAAATGAAAAGAGATAAATTTTTTTAAAGCACGGTGACCAAATCAACGTCATCAATTTTGTTGAGGCTCAACACCCAGCTAAATCGACCAAAAATTAGCATCTCAAGCTTTTAAGCGGTAGGGGAAAAAAGCTCTTAAGCAGTAGACATTTAATACTGAAACCGGCAAGGAAAATGTGATTTCAAACTATTATGATTTATGATTAAGGTTACTAATAAGAAGACACAGGATTAACTAAAATTAGGACTTGATCTGCTGCAGACAAAAAAGTAGAATGGGAAAATCTCGCATGAAAAGTTAAAAAAGGCTTGCATTCTATGGTAAGCTAAAGCCTGAGTCAGATTCATTAGCGTAGCACTTGACGTGAGCCTTTGGTAGACACTTGGAGGTAGAGGAGCCTGTAAAAGAAGAAGCAAAGTCAGGTAATTATAAAATAAAAAATAACATAAAGCTACGAAGTCATATGGGGGTTTCCAATGCAATGCCAGATGCTACAATAGGTAATGAAAAGTTCACTTCACTCCTTCAATAGAAATAAACTATTTGCTACCAATTTCATTCGCTACCAACCTCATTCTGTCCCCTCCTTCCTTTTTTGAATTGTCCTTCTCCATTGAAAAGCTCCTGTACTGCATCCATTGCTACATTTCCCCTTTTATCCTTCTGCCATCCTCCAGGAACATTATCCGATAATAGTGCTATGGGAGATATATCAGTTGCCCTCAAAAATGGGATAGGAACAGTATTACCAGCCGCATATATAGACCAAAGCTGCGAGGGAGAACATAAAACAAAAGTAAATTCCCGGGTATAAGAATAAGCATCATCAAAGGACTTTGACAAAAGTGCAGCGAGTACATGCAACTAGTGAAAAATAATCTGGAAAGTACTTAGCGATGAACTTCAAAAGGTTGAGGTGAATCAAATTTAAAGAAGTTCTTCATGTATAACTTTAGACGGTTGATAAATATTAAGAAATGAATTCTCCCACAAGAGTAGCAAAAACAAAACTGTATAGGAAATGATACAGGCTTGTGTATACATTCTAACATTAGTTGTGAGAATCTATTCATATTTTTTTTAATCGAAACACTCCAGAAAGGAGGGGGGTTAGGCGGACCTCTATCTGTCTACATTTTGATTCATATTAAGATGCTTTGTTTTTGGATAGAACTATACGCTCACTCCAGGCCCCTGTTATTTAAACATAATAATATTAAAAAAATTGAACTTTCATTGAAGCCTTAATCTTCAATGGAGACCAAATACGAAAAACAGACACCATAACGATATTAGATGACAAATTCTGGACTCAGCTTTTAAAGCACCAATGACCCAGATAAAAAAAGTACCTTGTCTAGTGCTTTGCGATTGACAGTTTCCTTTTTAACACTTCTAAAGCCACCATCACTTCTTAACGGTGCTTGAGAAATGCTATTAATTGAGTGAGTAATATTTTCAGGGGAACCAGATGCAGAAGAAGAAGGTGCCTGTATAGTCTGAGTAACGTTTTGCAATCTTCTAGTATTAAAGCTATCTGTAACAGCACCAACTCCACTTTGAACCCTGATAGAACTCAGAAGAAGAAAATAGACTTAGAATTTGTATAAACAAGTTAAGAATGTGGTCACAATGCATATTAAGCTGCATCTATAGAAGGTCAATTCAATTTTAAATGAATTTTAGCTGTATATTTGACTCAAGGCATAACCCAAGCATAGCAGCAAACAGAGGAACCAAATTCAGGGGGCTCATGTTATATGTTGAACAAAATTACTTCGAAGTACACTAGAAAATAAGATACACATAATCAGAATTTAATTAGTTCAATTAATGCTTTTAGTAGCAATAACAAAAAATTAACAAACTAAAGTTTGTTAACAATACATTGGGTTAAAAAAAAAACTTCGTATCTATGACGTTGAGACTTAACAAGCAGCTAAGAAAACACAAGATCTCATCAAAGAAAAAAAGTAAGCAGCCAATTAAAGAATTTTTCCTCTTAGAATAACGGAGAATGTGTGATATATCCTTCATCATATCAGATCTGAAGAAACTTCTAATAGAGAAAGTTTACAAGGTAACTGACAAGATTACCTGTCCATCAATTTATCTCCCGCTCCGCTTTCACTGGGAGAATCAGCATGCAGTGGACTAGGTAAATATTTAGTTTGCTCTTTTTTGTCTCCATCACGAACTATAAAAGTCCCATAGTCCCCTGGAATTTCAATATAACAAATAGACGATTACATTAGAGTTTTTTTAAAAGATGCAAAAGGTTCCTTCATTCTAATGAGCTGTTAAAAATTACTGTAAATCTGTAGAAATATAAGAAAGTTCTCTTAAAACATAAAAACCTTAGTAATTTGGAAAAAAAACGTTGTAATCACAACATCAAAAGCGACTGTTAGAAAAAAGAAATATCGGCTATGGACCATCATAACTGTTTTTTGTTTTTAAAGGGGGAGATCATTTTGGTGCAGTACAAAAAATAAGGCCCCACCAAAACCATATCTCAGTGGACAAAATTACCTTCAATAAGTTAATTGTCCGAACATAAGTTAACTTATAATTCATTGAATTAGGGATCATTAAGTTCTTTGAGGGGTCTAAAATCCATTAACCTACACACATTAGTTAGATAACCATAATATCTTCTACCCATCTATAGAACTGTCTCATAAGTATTAAGTTCCCTCTTTCATTTCACTTTCTCTCTCCAATTATTAAGCGTCTACATGTGTACATATTATACACGAATGCATGCGAGGCATACAAAAAATTGTATTTCTTCGGCATCTCGTAGTATTTAAGGCATTGAGTTCCTGATCCTCACCATTTACAGCTGTGTTATTGACTTTACAAGAAAACTCACAAAATTTCCGCAAAACTCTTTCACTTCACTGATTCAAAATTAAAGCGTACTCCCTATAAAAAGGACACTTCAAACATTTGCTTTCCATATTTTTATCCTATAGATACTTCAGCTCGAAGCAGAAGGAAATCTACGAACCAAATCCAAAACAATTACCATTCTTCTATATGGAAATAAATACAATGTCTATATGGAAATTATATACTTAGGTCATCATTTAAAAAAAAAATATACTTAGGTCATCCATAATACCTTCCTCAGCTGATTGAACAGTGTCTGAAATGCGTAGTGTTCCTGTGCCAATTTGAGGCTTTGAAGGAACAGTGTCTCCGTAATCTTCATTGACTCTAGGACCACCCTGTGCCTGACGGTATAAAAATTAGTCATTTAAAAGTTAAAAAAATAGATAAGATGTATTTTGTAAAGAAGCAAAGTTAGTCATCCTACACCATCTCCGGGAATGAAGGTCCCTGAAGGAAGACTTTGCGTTTGCAGAGCCATTGATGCTCGAATTTTTCTTGCCTTTTCAATTTTAGGAAACATCGCAGACGGCGAAAATTTACATCTCTCAATAAATTTATGCTGTTGTAAATGGGAAGAAAAATACAATAATTAGTCTATTTAGGCCATAAAACACATTCCAGAACTCGCCAAAAACAATTATTTATAGGGCTAAGTAAAGAAAATTAAGAACACACTCTACGAGTAGATTGACAATGGGTCACTAAACTAAAGAGTTACTATTTTCCATCAAAAAGAGTAAAATATTTAAGAAATCTAAATGAAATTAGCTTCAGTTTAGACCATAAAACAAATTTACTCGGAAAATTAAACCATATTTTTTTGCTAAGTGAAGAAAATTACGAATATCCTTGTCGGAGTACAGATAACTTGGCAGAAAAATTGCATGGAACTATGCTTCAATAATATAATCCACCTAGCGACTATGTTGAAAGAAAATTAAATTAAACTACATACTAGGGGACTAAATTCAAAAACCACCGCCAGATGGACAGATAAGTGCCAACCCCGTCCCTGCAACATATCTCTCTCATTCAAAATCCATGTGGCCCTCACCGTGATCTTACTAGCGAGATTTCCAATGAGATCTCCAGCGAGACAGAGAGCCTGTTAATCTCTGCTCCGGCAAACTCCCCCATTACCTCATCAGTTTTTTCTTTTCTGAATTTGACAGTATTCTAATTTTGAATTCAAGATTATTTACTTTTATTTTATGCAGATTTGGTGTTGTACATGTGTAAATAATAATTGTGTACATGAATTTTTTTATATGTACGTTTATGTTACGATAGAAGCAAGGACCTCACAATTTTACACTGATTATGTATATCTAATTAAGCAGGATTTTTTCCGAATTTGACAGTATTTGTATCAAATTTAACGACGGTACTAACCTAAGTGAAAGAAAGACTAGGATTTGTGGCTTTTCTAGATAAGTTGGCCAAATTGCACATTCATGAAATTCCCCTAAAAGAAAATCAGGTTTCAGAATATCAAAGGTCATGAAACGAGTTACATGGGTCAAGGTGTATATATCATGTACTCATTGCTGTCTCATCCATATCATGTATAAGTTTGAGGTCAGAAAAGAACTAAATAGCTACATATTATAAAATTAAATACGCTTGAACTTGCAAAATGTAATACATTTCACAATCTCAAAAGAGAAACAAAATTGACAATGAAAACACACCTTTAGCATCTCAAATGCAGTAGGCCGCTGGCGTGGTTCTTTTGTGAGGCATTTTGCAATAAAGTCATGAAAAACAAGGGACCTAAGAAAATAAGAACATTGCTAGCTTAAACAGGGATAGAAAAAGCTACTTATCTCCCAAGCAGAGTTGGTCTAGTGATCTACAAGTTGGCAATAGTCATGCTAAACACAACTGTGATCCCATAAATGCATATGCAAAGTGGATAAGAGACCATTTTGCAATAACTCATTGCTTGATTTGGTGGAGTTCTATAACTTTATTCTTATTTTTGTTTCATCTAGAGATATTAATACAGGAGACTTGCAACTAAAAAAGTTTGCCTGCGAAATAAAGAAGGCACTATAGCTTAAACTAATTTTCTTTCCAGATATAATGAGGCTTCTCTATCTGTTTGCAAATGGGAGAAGTAAAGAAAGGTCGAAATTCTGGTCTGAAAAAGGCTAAGAAATATTTGTTTGGATCACGATAACACTTGGATAAGGCCCTAAGATTTACAAATTTGTTTATTTTATACACCAGAAAAACTTATTTGTTTCCATTATTTTATGATACGACTTTCTGGCAAGTGACATTGTCCTCATGGCACTTAAGCTTAATATGAGTATGAAACCGCAAAAGTCATTTTTTAAGCATTGAACAGTAATTCAAAATTTCAAATTACGAAACAAATGTTTTGAAAACAAAATTTCAATGCATGTTATTTCACCAAAATATTATTTATTTTCAAGCTTGAGAAAAAATCTCATAATCCATAGCAATGGGGAAAAAGACACCACCACATGTCTTTCAAAAACATGTAAACACATCTAATCACTCTGGCACCAAAAAGATGAGAAATAAATTCGGCTGTAGCAGTTATACAATTATGCAGTAGAAAATTTGATTATAGTTCTCCTGCTGGTTTTTAGTTACAGAATTGTATGCATTGGCTGTATAAGCAGGTGTTTAATTTATGCAGAAAACTATTGTAATATGTACTTTCTCTAATAAAAAGATTTACTTTCTCTAATAGAAAGTTTGTCTACCGGAGCTTTGCCATCTCAGACCGGTTTGGAGGATAAGCCATCTCGGACCGGCTTGGAGGATAAGCCATCTCGGACCGAGCTGGAGATACGCCATCTCGGACCGGCTTGGAGATAAGCCATCTCGGACCGGCTTGGAGATGAGCCATCTCAAATTGGCATATCCTTGTAATACATTTAATAGTTTCATACTGTAAGTTCTACAATTGAGTCCTTGTTTCATGTTTCTAAATCGTTTTTGGCCGTTACTAGTTTGGCTTATTACCTTCATTTGATAGGTCATTCAGCTTTCCAATTATATCTCTTATCCATTATAAATGGCAACGAAAGGTGAGAAAACACATTATTAGATAACTACTAGAGCCACAAAGACTAACCATTTTTCTTTGTCTTCAAGCATTGGAGCTGGCTCAATGGATATCATGAAGAGGACCTAATGCACACAGGGCACTAATAAGATTTTACTTTAAATCCTACAAAGCCCTTGGTATATTTTCAAGAAGGGTATACAAAATAGATAACGATTGAACCATTTGCAAATTATGGATAGGAAGAACATAAATTGTATTGAGAAACTGAAATACAACACAATGGAATCACTCACTCTCATTGGATGCACTGTTGACCTTGGAGGAAGTCCCTGAAATGTGAAAGAGAAAAACATTTAAGAACATACAAATAACCAATATACTGATTTCAACAACTCTTCTATATTTTACTCATTCTTGTGGCGGACTCAAATACAGAACACTCAGAAAAAGAAGAACTAGCTTCAGGTCTCCTAATTCAACCCGGAAATACACATTGTGCACAAAATTTTCTACTTTCACTACTCGGAATACGCTAAATATAACGATAAGTACCTCTGCCATTTCAATCGCCGACACGCCAAGTGCCCACACATCCACCTGCATAAATATAATAAAAATTTAAAAGTGACTGATATGGAAATACTAAATCTCATGCATTGTAAAGTTAAAGACAGCACCGGTGACATGGCTATGCCTACCTTCTTCTTTTTTCGGTAAGCGGCTATGTCTACCTATATTTAGTAAACGGTCATAACTATTCTATATTTTTGTTTTCAGATACTGTTCTTTGAAGCTCTAGAAAAGGAGGGATGAAGATTTCTCAGGTGATTGAGATTGTATATAGGACATTTCATACCCAAAAGAAAAGGGTAGGCATGCATAGGGCTGCAAATGAGGCGAAAATTTCGTGAAAAAATTCGTTTTCGTTTCGTTAAGAGCTCGTATCGTTTTCGTTCATTACTAAATGAAATGATAATGAAATAAAATATACCTTTCGTTTAATAAACGAGATGATAATGAAATAAAATATACATTTCGTTTAGTAAACGAGATGATAATGATCAGAGCACTTTTCGTTTCGTTAAATTTCGTTTCGTCAAAAATAAATTATATATATATATATATTAGAATACATATACATATACATATATATATTAGAATACATATACATATACATATATATATATAAATTTATACATGATATATACATGTGTGTGTTTGTAGCAATAAAAGTATAGTTAAGATACTCCAATAGTAATATGAATCTAAAACCCATTATATAAATTTATATATTGTGAGGTGTAAATATGATTTCGTGTGAGTCGTAACATGCCGTTCACGTAATGTGATTACGTGTGAATGTGACGAAAATTTCGTTGTCGTTTCGGGTTTTTTTCGTTAAGAGCTCGTCTCGTTTTCGTTCATTACTAAACGAAAACGAAACGATAACGAAAAACTCAAAAACTAAACAAATTTCGTCCAATTTCGCTCGTTTTCATCTCGTTTCACTTCATTATCAGCCATAGGCATATATGATCTAACTTCCATAAGCGAAGTTCATCAAGATAAGTTGAGATGCCCTCAATTTAATATTCAGATATAGAATAGCGGCAAATACCTTTCCATCGTAACGACTTTCCTGAATAACTTCTGGAGCCATCCAATGGGGAGTACCAATAAACTGGAAAAAGAAATCAGAACCATATAATTCACAAGAATTATCTTGAAGAAGAAAATTGATGAGAAGCCTCAAGTTTTACAAGAAATAAAACTATTTATCTTTCTAACTCCAAAATCTCTAGTAAGGAAACTACATCTTTCCGCTCCAACCACAAAAATAAAGGTAAAACGAAAATTGTATGCTCCAAAATGCATCACGACTGATTAGGCCTATTATTTTGCAAAAATTACAAGAAAACTATGGACTGCAGAGAGACCTTTAACAAATAAAATCATTTTTCAATAATAACATTGAAATTTTGAAACAAATTCCCTCGAATCAACAGATCAAATGGTATGAAAAAGTAAAACTGTAGGTAGCTAGTGATAGAAACTCGATTTATATTAGAAAATAATACCCTAAAAAAGTAACCCACTCCACCATATACAAACATGCTTTCTACAGACTGGGATATGGAAAATTGAACCAAGACAACAAGACTAAAACTGACAACGTACAAAAGATTATCTAAATATGAGATAATGACTAGTTCTACATTAGTCTACTAAGCTTACTGTGTTGCGCTTGGACATGGTTCTCGTCAACTGTGCTGCAACACCAAAATCACCTGTTCAAAACACCAGAAAGACAAAACCGAAAACAAGGGTCACTGCATATTTGATTAACATATCTTACGGAATCAACAAAATGAAACAGAAAGGCACTTACCCAATTTGACTTCTCCTTGTTCCGTTAACAAGATATTTCCACCTTTTATATCTCTATGTACCTTAAAGATTGAGTGCAAGTACGACAGGCCCTACAAGAATTTAAAAATATAAGTATGCTTGTTATAGAAATGGAACTAAAATGATTATTAATTAACTTCGTGAGGGTTCTCGAAGGTTAACCAAGTTTGTCGGCAGATATAAAGGAAACAGATATTAAAAAACCAGTTTTAGGATCTTTTCAGCTATATTGAAAACATTAATAGATCATATTTAAATATTACCTTCAGTGATTCCCTGCATATGTAGGCTATTTGGGATTCATCTAGAGCCTCATCAGTAACGTTCATCAAGTCAGCTACGCTTCCACCCCCACAATACTCCATTACAATCTGTCATAATACAAAATTTTATAATACATAATAGTTGTGGCATTGATTACAATTTTATACACCGTACTATCATGACTTTCCGATTTTGGTCCACCCAATTAACAGTTTTTTTTAATCAGTGCACTGGACTTTGATTTTTTTCTCAATTCATACTATCACGTCATTTTTCCCATCAAATTGAATGTCATCTTACATCAAATGGACATTTTTTCTTAGAACCAAATACAATTATGCACTACAAACAATCATCACTTTTTATTATGCAAACCCCAACTCAAAAGGAAACCTGATGAGAGCCTTAAATGGAGAAAAAAATAACTAACCTCTGGTGCATCAAATAGAAAAACTCATTAACTGAGTGTAGAAAAAAGAATAGTAGGGTGTTAAAACTTTAATTACCCGAATATTTTGGCAACTAGAGATGAAAAGTTATCAATATAATTTGGCTAAATGCCAAATCACTTAACTGTTTGATAAAAGCAAAAGTTCTACACTTTCAAAGAAAAACAAAGTTGTATATGTCAGCAAAAAATATGTGGTTCTGAGCTCACCCACAAGTACTCTTCACCTTGATAGCTTCCAAGGTAACGCACGACATTTGGGTGACTACATTGCTGTAACATCTCGATTTCACCACGAATTTCTTCATAACCCTCTTCCTAAATGAAAACATTCAAATACTAACTAAATCAGAACGAAGTGGTAATTTCCGAATTGAGTATGTGATTTTCATTACAAACTTACCCCTTCTGACAAAGATATTACTTTGATGGCAACCATTTCCGAAGTCTTTCTATCTCTAGCTTTATAAACCGCGCCGTACGAGCCTTTCCCTATCATCTCGAATAAGGCAATTCCAATTTTCAGTAAATTTAATACAGATGAAAATAAGCCTATATTTAAATGAACCAAACAGTTTGGATGTTTCGAGACAATGGAGAAGCAACGATCATTCGAACTCTTAGTTACCGGTTTGTAAACTGAGTTTTTGATAGCCCTCGTAGCTAATCACATCAGCATGCAAAAAGGCTGGTAAAATACATCATCTTAATTGTAAAGCTAACAAAAATTCATACCGACATATGATGGCTTATTTACAGTGTAGTACACCTAACTATCACGATTTTTTGATTTAGTACACTAAGCTAACACTTTCTTTTATTAGTATACAAGAGATTTCTTTTTTTATTCTAGTACACCTACGTCAGGTTTCCCGATATATTGGATGCCTAACATTTAAGGTAGATTTGGTAACCTTGACCCATTTCTTCGCTGTTTGTCAACCGTTAAATCTAAAATATGATACTCTTAACAGATGGAAAAGCTCTCATTTCCTTTCTGTCAACCATTAGATAGAATTCAAGACGATCGAACAACTGGAAAAACACCCATTTCCATCCTGTCAACATTTCGATAGAATTCAAGACAATCTAACGGCTGAAAACATGCAATATATAATTAAAGTATATATTTTTATGTATTCAATTTATACACACACATATACGTACACGCCACCTACTTATCTATTATAATCTGGTCTCCTGACCCATAGGTCATAGCTAGAGACATGCTCTACACCAATAAGCAAGTTAGAACAGCACGGCTATAAACAAATCGCATTTAACTATGATTAAAGACATGCAAAGAAGCCCATTTTTTAGTTCGTTGAGGAAATCATATTTGGCAATAGGTTGTACCTTGATCACACATTAAGAAACTACACAACTACCTAAACAACTGACGAATATGATATTTAGTTACGTGGTCTACACATCTGAATGAGTCAGATAAAAATGTGAGCTAACTAATACAAACCTTCTTTGGTTTCATCAATCATTGAACTCGGTTTCTCAAGCTAAAGAACCAAAAAACGCAATCTTACGTGGTCATTCAAATGCACTACCTTACACCGTATAAACAAGAAGAAAATCAAATAAGCGTGTTAACCGTTGCCAAATAAACACAGCGAAATAAACAAAGGGAGAAACCTAATTGGCGGGTTCATGAACAACTCGTATCTGACATTAGGCTATACCTTAATCTCACTCTAGGAAACTAGACTACAACTTACACTAATACAGGCGTCAATAGTTAGTACATCATCTACATTATCTAAACAAGTAAAATGAACATGAGAGCTAACAGGTACATATTGAATGTGATTAAAAGATCCTTTAATTCCATGTATCTTAAAACTTACTGTCTGTATGCCTTAAAATACAAAAGTTCAGTTTTTAAGCTGTCACCCAAAAGAATCACACCATACAAACAAAAAAGCAAATTAATTATCTGTAGCCAAACAAGTCCATAGAAACATATAACGTGATAAACCCTAATTTTCAAGTTTCTTGAGCAACAGAATTTTGCCACATACCTTAATCACACTATACGAAACTAGGCATCTTCTTACATACTAAAATGCCAATAACTTTTTTTAGGTAATCAAATTATATAAACAGTCAAAAAGACGGACCTTACCCAGCCTTCAAATAACGTCTGACAGATTTTCTCTAAACTAGCTACAAGTCTATAAACAACTACAAGCTCAGAAACTAACTATACTTAAAGCCCCTAACAGAAACTATAATGTTATTCGACAGAGCTTATGAGGTCCATAGTATACTGATTTCATTTGTGAGACAAACTACTTTCAAGAGTTCAGATTTCAGAGACAAAATTAAACATAAATCTACTTTTCAAGTGGTGAAAAACTCACAAACAATGCTCAGGGAAGTATAAATCATATATAACCACACAAGAAGCCCAGCATTCAAATTTTGTAAACAAGAAATAAATACCACCAGTTGAAAGAACAATCTCTCTCTACTTCAGCAACTCCAAGACCAATTCTAAAGAACACATTCCTTTTAGTACTCAGCTTCAGACCATTCTGGCAGCAAGGAACAAATTTGCCCCACTAATACTATATTCAAAAGAAAGCATCCACTGCAGAAGCAAACAAGGCCAACCCTATAATTGGACAGTCAGATTATTTAACTTCTAAAAATCTGATTTTTAGGCTGAAAACGCTAAAAACTGATTTTAAAATTTTAGATTTTCAGTGGATTTTGAAAACAGATTTTTAAAATCTGATTTTGGACCTAAAAATCTGTTACCAAACATAGCCTTAGCCTTCAATGTAGCATGAATTTGAGCGCATGAATGAGTATATTTCCCTCCCTTCCAATGTAGTAAATGGCACTAATAAATAGTAAGCAACAATTTCTTCTCAATCATATAATCAGCATTACCTTCCCACTTAGCTACACATACTTCAAAAGACATATAAGCCTATTACCTCTATCCGAACAGAGCGCACGGAGACGATGAAGGTGATAAAAACAGTTACCCAAATCCAGCGAGCAACTCATATTTGGCACTGAGTTGCACCTTAATCACAATCGACGAAACTAGACCAACTCCTTACATACTAAACTACCAATAGTTAGTTGCACAATGTACACATCGAAACAGGTAAAAGGAACAAAAAATCTAACAAACTCATGATCAATATGCTCAGCGAGGTATATAGCTCGTAGGCCGACGAATTAAAAAATACAATATTAAAAATTGAACAAAATGAAAACTTTGCATTGATAATCAAATGTACCATACCAGTAAACATTCAACAAGATACATTATCATTTACTATTATAGTAATAAACAACAAATAAGATGATAGTCGCGGAATTAATAGCTCGTTCGGTTTTTTATAAACTTACTTGTTTCTTACACAATAAAACACCAAAAAAGCACAGTTTTCAAACAAAAAAAAGACTAATTAAGCCCAGAAATCACCCATTTGAGCATTACACTTCATAAACAAAAAGGCAAATAAACTTAATAGACTATTAAACATTCAACAAAATACATCATTATCTATGATGCACGGACCCTCCAAAAAAGCAAACGTACTGTGTTGGACACGACACTCGTGTTGGACACGACACACGTCCGACACTCCATTACCCGTGTCGGACACTTCAATTTCCGTGTCGTTGAATTATTGACACCGCACAGACACTTTTAAGGACAGGAGAGTACACAAATTGTACTAAAAAAAGGTACTTGGACTTCTATATTTACGATTTTATCTCAAAATATAACAAAACATTCAGTTAAAAATAGTAACTAATACTAAGATTTGCTGGTGACAGTTAATATATTTATAATTTTTCTTGTTTTGGTAAAACCAAATATATATTTTTCTAATATATTAATTGCTGTGTATTGACCATGTCATGTCCTAAATTTCAAAATTTTACCGTTTCACCCTGTTCGTGTCGTGGCGGACACACTACTCATGCCTGTGGTGCATAGATTATTATTTACTACTATTACACAAGTAAACAACAAATAAGATGATAATAGCAAATAAGCTTAATAACAAGAAATTACCAAGTTCATTGAGCAACTCGTATTTGGCACTGGGATCCTCCGTAGTAACACACTCCCCTATCGAGCTTGACGACATCCTACTCTTCCGTCTCTCTCTCTCCTCCTCCTCATTTTCCCTCTCCCTCCTCCCTCCTCCCTTCATACTCTCTATCGCCCGACTCATCCCCTCTCTCTCCTCCCTCCCTGTCACGACAAAGGTCGAAAACCCTCCCCCCTCATCCTCATCTTCCTTCTCCTCGGAACCGCCTTTCCTCCTCCCTCCCTTCATACTCTCCACCGCCCGACTCATTCCCTCTCTCTCCTCCCTCTCTCTATCATCCCTCACCACAAATGTCGAAAACTCTAACCCTCCCTCCTCATCATCATCATCTTCTCTCTCCTCGGAACCGATTTTCTTCTCCCTCCTCCCTCTCTCATCCCTCACCACAAACGTCGAAAACTCTCCTCCCTCATCATCTTTCCTCTCCTCCTCATGACTGCTTTTTTTCTCCCTCTTGCCTCTTTTCATACTCTCCACTGCCCAACTCATCCCTTCTCTCTCCTCCCTTCCTCTATCCTCCCTCACAACAAACGTCGAGAACCCACTCTTCCCTTCTCTCTCTTCATACTCCCTCTCCTCGAGCCTCTTCCTCCAGCTCCCCAAAGGAGACGATCTCTGATCACTCTTATGTACAATCACCGTGCCGGATAACTCATCTTCCCTTCCGTAGTCATCTTCACCGGAGATGAGGCCGAAGTCTTTCGGAAGACGTTGAAGAAGTGGCGGAAGGTTAGTATCGTCTTCTTCTTCATCGAGATCGGTATCAATATCGTCTTTACACACCATTGTAGCGTATATATCGGGTTGTTTTTCGTCGTCGTTGGGTTTCGCCGGAGATCGGCGAGACCACCGCGACGGAGAGAACTCCATTTTTTCTAGAGAGAGAGTATAAATTTAAACTACGAACCGCATTAATATTATTGAGTAAAATGAAAATAACCCCCTGGAACTATGATACATTTGTTGCAACTAACCCCATAAACTATTAACTTTTTGCAATTAAACCCCCCAGTTTTGCATCATTTTTTATTCATTTGTTTTTGTTTGTTTTACAAAACTAGTCAATCCGTTCCCAATTAATTGTCTTTTACGCGTGCAATTTTAACCGATTTATAACATATATCAAAATTGTCGAAATGAAAATTTTTAAAACTAAATCATATAATTTGATGTTTGAACTATATGATTAATTCTTGAAAATTTTTATTCCGATAATTTTGATACAAGTTATTGGCCTATTAAAATTGCGCGTAGTTTCATAATGGACAATTAATTGGGAACGAATGGAGTACTCGTTTATATATAAATTTTGTCGATTCACAAAGGTTAAGGTAACAATTTTCTTACAAAAACCATCTCAAGATGATTTATATAGACAAAGGATTTATTTGTTAGAAAACTATTCTTTTGTGTCATTCCATAAATAATTACTTGACATG